>CM061231.1:18014261-18554261 GCA_030844895.1 Ambrosia x helenae
AAACTAAGCAACAAGGAGGTTTAGGGGTGGCTCGGCTTAGGGACGTCAATATTGCATTATTAGCCAAATGGGGTTGGAGATTTAAGGTGGAAAGGGGATCGGTGTGGAGAAATATTATTGAAGACATCCACGGTGGAAGGGGTCTTTGGGACGTTTTACCGGTAACAAAATCGATTACGGGATGTTGGAAAGCTTTGGTTTCTTTGCTGGAATCTACAAGGTATCGAGGTAAACCTATTTTGCACCAGATTCGTGGCATTCTTGGGGGTGGAGATATAATTAATTTTTGGTCAGACATGTGGTTTGGAGAGTCTGCTTTGAAAGTTCGATGGCCGGCTCTGTATACATTGGAAAGACATAAAAGTTGCACAGTGAGAGATAGGATCAAACAGGGTAGTAATGGTTTGGTGTTTTCTGGGAATTGGTCGCGTCATCCTTACTCGGTGGAAGAGCTTTCTGAGCTCCAAGACTTGGAGAGAATGTTGTTAGTGTGTACGTTTGGTTCTGAGACGGATACTTGGTCTTGGGGAAAAGATGGCAAGGAGACTTTCACGGTGGCTAGTTGCAAAAGGTTATTAATGGATAATAGAGATGTTACTCGGGTGACTAACATGAAGTGGGTTGGGTGGGTTCCTCTAAAGGTAAATCTTACTGTTTGGCGAGCATCTATGGACCGACTACCGACTAGAAGTGCTCTTGTGAATAGGCATATTAATATCCCGACTACATCTTGTCCAATGTGCGATTCTGGTATTGAAGACCTCAAACATATGTTGGTCAATTGTATGTTCGCTTATGGGGTTTGGAGTGGAATTTGTAAGTGGTGCAGGCTGGTTCCGTTTTTCGCTTACGATTATGATGACTTATTATTTTTTTTTTTTTTGATATAACGGTTATTCGGTCTATAAATTTTCATTACCGGACAAAGAAAATTACATCAAGATAACGGGCAGACGGGCAACAAGCTGCGCCGCCACCCCTTTCTGAATAGCAAATCCTAATCTACTAAAAACGTAACCCTGCCCACCTGAAGCCGAGACACTACTATGAATAACCCGCTGGACCCTAGTCAGGAAACGGGTAGCCTCTGGTGCCAATGAGCCAAAGGTATCAAAAGCTAAGGGTACAAAAACGTGTTGGTTCTCCTCGCAGGCTTTAGCATGTTTTTCTACCTTCTTTGCCTCTGCTTTCCGCACTGCTTGCCCTGCTATGAAGCCACTATCCCTCAACCCAACTAGCGGAGATACACCCGTCAGGTCAACACAAGCATGCTTCCCCCCGGCCCACCCAAAAACAAGGAGATCTGCTGGTCGTAGGGTGGATCTCCCTTCTGCTGGATCCGAGAGGAAGTTCACAGGGGCCTCCTTTTTTGCTGAGATCCCAGCCCGTCTTAAAATGTCCCACAGAATGTCTCGAACCCAATCATGCCGATATTTGAAACCGGGTAACTCCTTACAATGCACCGCATGTTCCCCGTATTCATCCAGGCAGGCCTTACGGCAAATCGGACAGATTTCATCCTCCTGGTACATGGGGATCATCAGACGATATTTAAGAATGGCCCTGTATTCAATAGCGGACATGCTTTGGCCAAGACCTTCAATCGGGATAACAGTCAGGAAATCTTGGGCGTGGGGGCTTTGCAAGCATTCAATAACTGCCCTCTGACGGGAGGATAGACCAAAAACTTCACCCAGGCTCTGAGCGATTTTGCCAAAAAGGGCATTCGCCAAAGTTTTCTGAGGCTTTGGGGGGGGGGGGGGGGCGGTGTCCTTGTTAGAAAAACCGCCAATATCAAAACCTGGGAGATAGTCATTTAGCTTTTCGAGGGTCTGCACGTAGTCCAAGTCTGCGCCGAAAACCCCGCTATTTCGTAAGATGTGGTCTTGAAGGTTCCAGGACTGAGCTCGCGACGCCACAAACGCATACATGCCGACATCCTTCGCAGAGAGGAGCCCTAATCCTCCCATACGCATCGGCAAAGACGCCATCCGCCACTGTAAGTCACCAAAAAAAGGCCCCCCACATACCACTATGTCTTCAATGGCTTCCCTTAGACCCTTGTCAAAACATGACACTGCTTCATCCATCATGGGGGGTTGGCAAGTCCGTAACCCAAAAAGCAACTTAGAAACCCCCATACAGGACCTGAGCAAGAGGAGTTCACTCTGGGGATCCCTAAGGCAGGGCAAGAGTTTCATAAGTTCAACCGAGCGTGATGCCCTCCGCCTTGCCAACTTATTATGTTTACACAAGAATGTTCATGGTGGCAAATGGAGAAAGAAGATAGTTCGTGGTATTGTTATGATTACGACTTGGGTGATATGGAATGCTCGGAATGAGAAAATCTTCCAACAAAAAGAGGCAAAGGTTTTAGAGCTTGTAGCGGAAGTGAAATCCAAGGCGTTTTTATGGTTAAAAAATAGATCGATGTTTGGTAATGTAGTTTGGAAGGAGTGGTCAAAGTACCCATTGTATATTTGTAACTAATGGGGCGGTTCTCCCGTTTTGAGAACTTGCCAGTTTTTTAATGAAAGTCAATGTTCAAAAAAAAAACTAACAGATCATCAATAGATGACCAGTACAACAAATCATCAACACGATGACCAACCTATTCTAACGATCTAACAGAAGAACATCACACAGACTCGATGAACAAGTGAGAGAATAAAGTACACGACTAGGGTTTGAGAGAGAAGGCTTGTATATATAGCCAACCAGCTGGGCTCCTGATGTAAAGAGTATAGGCCCAAATGGAAATAATATGTCCTATAATTTACAAAACATGAAGATAGCTGCAAGAAATTCATGGTTGAAAGTTGAAAATGTTTATGTGGCATAAAAAAAGTCATAGAAGTTCATTAGTAAAAAAAAATAACAATTCAAAGTAAGAATCTCACATTTAAATCATTGGATTGCATTAGGTGACAGTATCATAAATGTAATTACAAAAACCTCCACCCATTACTTTAACAATATAGAGTTTTAGATTCTTGTTTAGCAAATTTTCTAGTTTCTACATTGTTTAAACATAAACTTTCCGGGGGGAATGGCTGGCCGGAAGTTTCAGATTCCGGCGAACATTTTACGAAGAATTACAAAGGTTTTCATTACGAACTTGCCAGAAAAATGCAGTGGTAACGATCTAGCTGATTTCATCCGTGGGTATGGGGAGATTTATGACATTTACATCGCCAGGAAGCGAGACAAAATCGGTAATCGTTTTGGTTTTGTTTCATTCCTAGATGTTAAAGACGTAAAGGAATTGATTAGAAAGATTTGTAACACGAGGATTGGAGACTGTTGGTTGATTGCTAATATCGCAAGATTCACATTTGAAGAGGGGGAAATCAGGCCAGAAACTACAGTACCAGAGCAGCAGAAGGGATCCTCGAATACCAACTCTTTTGCTAATGCTAAGCCTTCAACCAATAATATGCATGCTTTTGTTAATGGAGAACGTTCGTTTGCAGATACTCTCATCGGTAAACAAGGTGGTAAGACAATTATGATTGGTAACGAAGTTAATGCCTTCAGGAAGTTGCATGGGAAGGCGTTGGTAGCGCGTATGATCGATCTAGATGCGCTAAAAAGTATTCATTTGATCTTGAACGACATCTGTCCGGGTTTGGGCAAGGTGCAGTATCTCGGGGGCCTTTCAGTTCTCATCACGTTTGAAGAGGAGAGTGAGACTACAGTGGTTATAGAGAAAGCTAGGGAGGTGATCGGTAGATTTGCAGCCATCGATATCTGGGAAGGTCAGTCGTTTGGTTTTGAAAGGTTAGCATGGCTCAAGGTGACAGGTATTCCCCTTCATTTGATTACGAGCGAGGTTATTGATGCAATCAGAGGTACTTTTGGAAAGATCGTTCATAGGGCACCACGGTCTGATGAGGATGGCGACTTGTCGTATGACTATATCGGAGTGTTGGTCGGAGATGGAAGGAGAATCGGTGAAGAAATTACATTGGTTTGGAGAGAAAGAAAGTTCAAAGTATGGGTCACGGAGGAGAATGGAGACTGGGTACCCGAGTTCTACAAAGTTGCCTATGAAAACTCCCGCAGCAGTGATGATGATTCGGAATTTCAACATGATGTGGAACATCAAGGTGAAGATGTTAACGAGGAGTTGGTGGATACCGGAATTATTTCGCCGGAGGTGGCGAAGTCGGATAGTCAAACTATGGATGCGAGATTGGGGGAGGAAAAATTGGTAACTCCCATTAATATGGAGGAATTGGCGGATGCAAGTAATGAAGAAGTTAATGAGGAAATGAATGAGTTTATTCCAGGTAATATGTTCAATTTTGAAAAAAATTTGAATGTTGAGGTGGAAAGTAATGGAGAATTGAATGACTTGGGATTTGCTATAAATAAACGTAAGAAGAAAAATGTAGCAGCTAAGTTGGCCCAACCCAATCCTACTTACTCAAGTAGCTTGGAGAAAGAAAAGGTAGGTAAGAAGTCCAAGTGTGTTGAGGACTTATTTGGGCTAGACCCATTTTTGGACCTGGAGAATGATAATGAACAACAGTTGAATTCAGCCCAAGGTGATACAAATGTTCCAGATTTGAATACGCCTGTTCCTGCTGACAAAAACATGGCCACAAGTTCGGAGGTCGCTTGTAACATGAATGACGAAGTGGAAGCTACTATTTCGTTGGGTAATAAATACGGCATCCTATTAGAGAATTCACGCAAGTTGATTGAGGACTCGATAGTCTATGAAGGGGCACAAGCCGGTAAGTTATGAATTGCCTATCTATCAATATTCGTGGGGTTGGGAACGCTGGAAAAGCGGGATGGATAAAGAAAATTAGGAAAATAAATGGGATTACTTTCGTGGGTATTCAAGAAACTATGGTGAGTAACTTATCCTCTGATCGTCTTTCTTCTTTTTGGGGAGGAGGGGGGTTCGAGTTTGAGTGTGTTGATGCGACGGGGAACTCGGGCGGTTTAGCTTGTATGTGGGATCCTAAGGTGTTTCATAAAGAGCGGGTTACTAAAGATCGAAATTTTATACATGTTGCGGGTTGTATTTTGGCTTGTTCAGTAAAAATAAACGTTATAAACTTGTATGCACCGCAAACGAATGAAGGCAAATCAATTCTGTGGGAGAAGATTAAAAACATTGTTAGAAATAATGAAGGTTGGTGGCTAATTTTTGGAGATTTTAATTCTGTCAGAGACCGGAGCGAAAGAAAGAATTCGGTTTTTGATCCGGTATGTGCGCGAAACTTTAATGAATTTATTGACGATGCCGGGTTAAGGGAGTATAATCTGAAGGGATTAAGATACACGTATATGACTAATAGATGTGGCGTTTGCAAGTTTAGCAGAATCGATAGATTTTTGGTGTGTGATGGTGTTTTTAATATGTGGCCCAACGCGTGTGTTCGTGCTATGGCTAGAGAATTATCAGATCACTCACCCTTGGTTTTCACAGTTAAAGACTATAACTTTAGCTCGAAACCATTTTGGATGTTCGATTCTTGGTTAGACAGGCCAGGATGTATTGATGTTGTTCATTCGGTGTTTGATGGCTGGAATAATAACGGGGCTGCAAATATAAATTTGTTAAATAAGTTGAAAAGCCTTCGGGAGCGACTTCGGATGTGGTACAAAAGCATCAGTGCAAAAGAATTAGAAAACGAAACTATCATGCGAAAAGAGAAGGAACAGCTTGAAGCGAGAATGGAAGTTGAAGAGTTGGAAGAGGCGGATGTTTGGATATGGACAGAATGTACAAAAGTGTTACAAGAGATTGAATACAATAAGGCGAAGGATCTTCGACAAAAATCTCGAGTTAAATGGGCGGCCATGGGTGATGAAAACTCATCCTATTTTCACAATGTTGTTAATGGAAGGAAGGCGAGCAACTCGATTCCGGGGATTCTGGTTGATGGTGAATGGGTTACTACACCGGCGTTGGTTAAAAGAGAAGTGTTGAAATTCTTTAGAAACCATTTTAAGGAACACATTCAGTTACGGCCCTTACTTCAATGCCCGGATATAAAAAAAATTTGCAATACAGATCGTGATTCTTTGGTGGCTGCTTTTACTAGACAAGAAGTGAAAGACGCGGTATTTGATTGTGGTTCGAATAAGGCCCCCGGTCCCGATGGGTTTAATTTCCGCTTTGTCAAACGGTTTTGGGATCAATTCGAGGGGGATTTTTTAAAGATCATGGCTGAATTCCATGCGACTGGATGCATCAGCCCTGGATGTGGTGCTTCGTTCATAACTTTGATACCTAAAACCAAATCGCCTATGGGTCTTATAGATTACAGGCCTATAACTTTAGTGGGAATGATTAGTAAGGTGATTTCTAAAATCCTTGCTAATCGTCTGAAAAAAGTTATGGGTCAAGTTATTTCTGAAACACAATCCGCTTTTCTTTCTGGTCGTTTCATCTTGGACGGCCCGTTGGTGGTTAATGAAGTCGTGGAGTGGTTAAGAAAAAAAAATAAAAAGGCTTTTTTGTTGAAAATAGATTTCGAGAAAGCCTATGACAACGTCAATTGGCATTTCTTGTTGTCTATTATGTCTCAAATGGGTTTTCATTCGGTTTGGTGCGACTGGATTAAAGGTATATGTAACTCCTCTAGAGCCGCGGTTTTGGTAAATGGGTCGCCAACTTTTGATTTCCGGTGTGAAAAGGGCCTTCGTCAAGGCGACCCATTATCTCCCTTTCTTTTTTTAATTGTTATGGAAGTCCTCTCGTGGATGTTGGAGAAGGCTAAAAATCTTGGTGTGCTCAAAGGTATTCGGTTATCGAAAGACGATATGGAAGTGACTCACCTATTTTACGCGAATGATGCTCTCATCATTGGTGAGTGGTCGAAGGAAAATGTTCGGAATATTGCAAGGATCCTTCGTCTTTTTTACTTATGTTCGGGTCTTCGTATTAATCTTAAAAAGTCTAATATTTATGGGGTTGGTACGGAGACCTCGGAGGTGGATGAGATGATGAATTTCCTTGGCTGCAAAAGAGGTGTTTTCCCTTTTAGTTATCTTGGAATCAAAGTTGGCGCGAATATGAATCGTATAAACAATTGGGCTCCGGTTATAGAAGTCATAAAAAATCGCCTTACGTCTTGGAAAGCCAAAAATCTTTCTATTGGCGGTAGACTCATTCTTATTAAATCGGTACTAGAAAGCCTACCGGTCTATTATCTTTCGTTGTATAAAGCTCCAAAGGCGGTTTTAGAGAATATGGAAGCGATCATGAGGCGATTTTTATGGGCGGGTTCTAGCGAAGAGAAGAAAATTCCTTGGGTGGCGTGGGACCTTGTTGCGACTCCGAAAAGATTTGGAGGATTAGGGGTGTCGAAATTGCAAGATGTTAATAACGCGCTTCTTTTGAAATGGACGTGGCGTTTTAAACATGAAGGGGATTGTTTATGGAAGAATGTCATTATGTGTTGTCATGGGACGAGCCGGCCTTGGACAATTTTACCATGTAACAATGCGGCTAAAGGGTGCTGGAAAAACATTGCAAAGGTGGGAGAATTGATTACTTCAGATGGGAACTCTCTTAATTCTCGCTTCAGTGCCAAGGTGGGGGATGGAAAATCCATTAGCTTCTGGGGCGATAATTGGTTACGAGATGAGCCGCTTAGACGAGTGTTCCCTAATCTTTTTAGATTGGAGAAAAATAAATGTGTTAAGGTCTACATCCGGCTTCGAGTTGTGAATGATGTTAAAGTCCTTAATTGGGAGTGGCGGATGAACCCAACAACGGTTGAAGAAGTGTCTGAATTGTTTACGTTACTCAATGAGATTCATGATTTCAGTTGGCAGGGTGGTTCGGATGATTGGAAGTGGAAGCCTTCGACAGATGGTATGTTCTCGGTTAGTTCAGCAAAAAAACTGTTATCCATTGTTCCGAGTTATTTTAGTTCGCCTGTTATCGAATGGAAATTATGGGTTCCGCTTAAGTGTAAGGTTATGGTTTGGAGAGCGGCCTTGAATCGGCTTCCTATTATCGCTGAGTTAATTAAAAGAGGCGTCAACGTTCAAAACCACGTATGCAGTTTTTGCCAAGCCGAAGTAGAAACAACCACTCACCTGTTCACAGGTTGCATGTTTGCTCACGAAGTTTGGTGTCGAATCGAAGCTTGGTGCCATTTACCTCCGACCTTCCTGTTTGACATTTCGGATATTATCCGAATGCCGGACATGCAATCAAATACGAAGACTGCAAAGATTGTTTTAAAAGGCATTATTTATTCAGCATTATGGGTCATGTGGAACGAGCGTAATAATCGGATCTTCAATAACAAAAGCCGTAAGCCTATGGAGATTGTTGAGACGATTAAAACAACTACGTTTTTTTGGTTTTGTAATAGAAGTAAAGGTCACAATGTAGAGTGGAAAAAGTGGTGTATGTATCCCTTGGATTGTTGATTTCTCGTAGGTCCTCACTTTGAGGACCTTTCGAGCTTGTGCTAATTTCAAAAAAAAGATTCTTTTTTAGCACCTTGGTTTTGATAAAGAGGTTGTCATGAAGCGTCACCATTTCCAAACCTTCCTGAGCTAGCCATGTATATTTCTAAGCGATAAACAAAGATGAAAAAGCATAAAAGAAAAGTTAGCCTTGCCGGCAAGATGGCCGATAATGCGTAGATGTTCACAACGGCAACATAACCTATTGTGGTGGAGTGGCTTGGGTATGGCGGTGCTTTCCGTGATGTTGACAAACGGCGGTGAAGGTGGATCACGATTTTATTGACAACGGCAATTGCTTAAAGAGTTCTTTATTAATGTATTTTATTATATTTTTTTTATATGAGTGTAATAAATATTTAATTAGAAGCTTATTAAATAATGTATTAATGTAAGTTTATTAAATAATGTATTAATGTGTCTTGAGTTTTGAAGTAAATTACAATAATACACTACTCAAATTTTTTTTTTGGAAGGTGATTCTCTATGTTGTGGCAGAGTTCATCACAACCCCCCTCAGAAGGGGATCCCCTAGCCACTCTACAATGGTCAGACTATGTTGTCTTAACCGGATCCGCGCTAACGCGAGAGTGCCCAGCCCACAAGTGAGTCGAGGCTGCGCATAAAGGGCACTAAGGCTTCCACCCAGAAAATTTCCCGTCACAACATAGAAAGATAAAACTTGTAATTTAATTTAGTATGAAGAAAAAAGAAATAATAAGAACAATGACGTTTAAATTAGTTTAAGCCCACTTTGAGGGCCCATAGTTTAAGTCAAAAAGTTGGGCCAAGCCTGGCAGAGAAAGCCGAAAGGACCTAAGCAAGGCACCCAATCACTCGTATAATATAACTAGAAATTTTCTGATACATTTAGACTATACCCCCACCATCGAAATACCTGATATAAATTAGTTAGAGCTATAACATAGATCAAATAGGTCAACTTCTAACTTTTAAATATTTACATGATATCAAGCTACGAACTAATACGATTTTGAGTAGTAAGTTTATATTAAAATCCATTTTCTGTATATTATCATGTCAAACTCAAAAGTAACATGCAAATGAAGCTAATCGAATAGGAATACCGTATACGAAAAAGACCGATCCTACACTCATTATCGCATAATCGTAACATGACTCTCTTGTATTATTTACATTTTGAGTTGTTCGTTGTTAGATATATCATAACTTAGGCCGGTGGGTGCATAGACGGGGCAACCCCCGTCCCACCACCTTTGTCGTCTCTCTCGTCCCAACCACCGTCCCCCACCCCCGTCCCTCATCTCCCCCGTTTCCCCCATAACGCCAGGGGTGCACCAATCACCATTCAGCGCCAATCACCTTTAGCCACCACCCGTCTCTTGCCCCCGTCCCCGTCTCAGCAACCGCCCCCACCCCCGTCTCCCTCTCTCGCGAGTCGTGTCCCCACACCCACCAGTCTTAGTCTCCTAACACTGAAATTAGTATATATATTAATCAACAACCGTCGGTGGAACAGTATGTGAACACGTGGCGATTCCGTAATTTCGTTTATGAACGTCGGGTATTTCCGTAATTTGCCTTCCGAAGATGCCACCATCTCCAACCGCGATGTCCCTGGTCTCCGCTTCTCCGTTCACCGTTTACTTTCGCGTATGCGGCTGCCGGCGACGCCTGTTTCATCATCTGTCAACTTCGACACCTTCTATCGCAACCTTCACCTCAAAAAATACACCCTGATACAGAGCGGCGTTTAGTAGATAGAAAGAAATGACAATAGAAGCTGCGGCAATTGTGTGGTGGTGGAGATCATGTGACAGCGGCGCTGGTGGCGGTGTGGTGACTGGCGGCGGCGGCGAAAGCAGTGGGGGTGATGTGGTGTCTGGCACTGTCGTCTGGTGCGTGGAGGTGTGTGGCGGTGTTGTGGCGACGACGGTTGTCGGGGGAGTAACGGGGGTTAGGGTTTTCAGCGGTCAGGTAACCTGGCTTGCAGTTGAGCATGTGGTGGTTCTGTTTATTGTGGTGGGTGATGGCGGCTTGTGCTTTGACAGAGAGAAGGTAAGAGAAGAATGTTCTCTAACCATTTTGTACTCATTTCAAATGGGTCTTTGCTTTTCTAGTTGTATGTTTGTCTTTTAGTGATACAACCATTTTTGTGACTTTTAAGTTTTTACTCCAGCGTTTTTTCCTTTTGATATTTTCCATGTTAAATTTGTATGTTTGTCTTTTTAATGATTTTTAATAATCAACAAGGCCGGCCCCGAGGGGGTGCGGGGAGGACTCCCGGCCCGGGCCCAGTTTCTAAAGTGGCACTTTGAGCGGCGACGAGTATTTTTTTTTTCTGCAAGTATTTTCTTCCTATTTTCGACCCAAAAAAAGATCTTATCTTGAACACCACTGGCTATAAACGCAAGAAGGTGAAGAGTAGATAAGGAAGAAGATGAGTCATACATGAAAAACTAGATTGAAATGATACAACATAATTAAAAAAAAAAGTTGAAGTGTGTTACTTGAGATTTGTGTTGTGGTACAATAATTGTGCAACATTTGCAGTAAATTTTAATATATAGTAGTAGTGTAAAACAATAATTGTCTCACGCTTTTGCAGATGATGCAAGTCAAATTCATTTTATTAAAAAACTTTTGAAGTCGATCTAGACATAAAATAATGGCTTTTGAAATTATTATGGAATTTTAAGAAATGATGGGTTTTTTTTATGAGCCAATTAGCAAAACATATTAATTTTTATAATTATTACGACATTTTCAGTTCTATATCCGTTTCGACCGATCCGACTAGGGAACCGGTAAGGACACCGGTTCAACGTCCGCTTTGGTTATGAAAACATTGTTTAAAAGACCTAAAACTAAGGAGCACATATTTCACGGCTCGGCCCGGGCACCTGAATTTTTAGGGCCGGCCCTGATAATCAACATACATTAGTTTTAAAACTTTAAAAGTTTGTTATCAATAAACTTGGGATCTTATACTATCCTGGTAGTGGTATTCGTATTGTATGTTTTAGTCGATTTAAACACATGTCAACACCATTTTAGGTATATTACCATTTTTCCTTCTTGTATTTTCTCTAATTAATATATATACTAACGTCTACACATAAAATAGGCGTATCAATTTGTGCTACGTGTTATATATTGTTGCTTTCACATGTCGTTCGTATATCCCGTGCGTAACACGGGGTTAATCTACTAGTTAAAACTATTTAATAAAGCCGTTTCATCGTTTTTTTAACTTCTAAACCCACGTCATCCAATGCCCGCAAATTGGGCCCCGTTCTGATAACCGACGAGTTAACAATAATATACACGTCAACACCTTAATGCATGCCACGCGTCCACTTACCTACACGTGTCACTCACATTATGCGTCATGGTTCCCGACACGCCGCTTTCTTTTCATACAAAACCCCCCTTCTATATATATCCTGTCTTCTTCATCATCTTCTTTAACATCAAAATCTTCTTTAAACATAAAAAGGTTCTTAAGATAAAATGGAGTCACAGTTGCAGCACACTCATGGCGCTCATGGCCAGCACTACGACAACGAAACACTCACTACTGGACACCACACCGGTAACTAACTAAAAACTATTTATTTAACTGTCTTATGTGTAACATTAATTGATTAATATATTGTGTATGTTTGTACGTTTTGAAGGTCATGATGACTATGAAGATGAACATCACGGGGAGAAGAAATCCGTGATCAAGAAAGTGAAAGAAAAAGCCAAAAAAATAAAGAACACGATCACGAAGCATGGACATGGTGGCCATGATCACCATCACCATGATGACGACGACGACGATGATGAAACGGTTGAAGACCCTGAAGTCCATGGTGCACCGAGTATGTCTTTTGTTGTTCTATATCGTATTTCATTACATGACCCAAGTTTTTTTATCGGGTCGGTTTTTTTCTGTGCACGGATATTTGTTGACTCGACATCAAAACATTTAGTCCGGGTTGTCTATTAAATCAAATAAGTAACGATAACTTGTCGTTGCAATCAATCAAACTAAAGAGTTTAAATGAGGTTTTTGTGAGTTAATTATGATCACGAACATTATAGAAAACATTTTTTAACAACAATTTAGAGAGAACGACCTTTCGATCGTCATTTTCTCATTCGATGGTCATTTTTTTCTAGAGAGAACATATAAAACATTTTTTTATAACATTCGATAGTCATTTTTTTACTTTGTTTATCAATTGCAAAAATGGGCGGATATAGTATACAGCGAAGCGAGGTGTAGCCCGGGCGAAGTACAATTTTTAGGTATCGTTCGTTTTTATGGATTTCAAAGTAATTAGAATTGGAATTCACGCTGGAACCATAATTTGTTTTGGAATTTTGATGTGTTCGTTCTATAAAATAGAACGAAGTCTCAATGGAATTGAAACGCGGATTCCCTTCCATACGTTGTTATCCAATTACAATTTCTTTTTTTTGGTAATGAACATCATAATTTTAATTCCTTCCAAATTCCATACTAGTGCAATTTTTGTTTAATTTTTTTTGTTTTATGTATTGGGGTGAACAACTTTTTTTTTTCCTAGATCCGCCACCCGCCACTAGGTATGTGAGTTTTAAATGCAAAATCTTACATAGGGCGTTCAAAAATCTCGTAAAAAAACCGACCCCACACCCTATATAGTATGTCCGTCGATGGTTTTTACTTTACATGTACATAAAAGTGTAAATTGTTTTATGACTTTGCAGTGTATGATTCGGCTAGGGTAGGGCAGGGTGGTTTATATGCAAATTCGGCACAACCAATGAGTCATTTGGAAAGACCATCGGTGCTAGCCGAGGACCGTTACCCACAGCCAGTGACTAACCATGGTGTGCCAGCCCACCACGTTTCTACTGGGATGGAGGAGGAACCATTTGCACCCAACCCCACTAGGAAGGCATCTCCTATTGGTGTCACTGATCATACACATGGTAAAATTAATCCATAAAACCAAGAAGTAGAATTAGTGACTTATGGCTTATATTGACTTATGAGGTGTTGCATTTGGCAGGAACGAGACATGCACCCGAACCCGCTTTTACTCGTGGTGAAGGTCAAGGTGTGAATCAGGGAGGATTGAGGGGTGTTGTTGGGAAAGGGATGAGGACGGTCCCGGATCCTAATGCCCCGAAAGATCCATTAAGTTTGCGATCGGATCCTTCAAATTATGGAACCAAAGTGGATAATCCAATGCATACAGGTACAATTCGTGACGTGTAAACTATTTAATCGCCGACACTTCATGTTTGGTGCGGTTTTGTTGATATGGAGTTTTTTACATGGGTTGTTGTCGCATTTTGAATAATGTTTGGCTTCTAGGGTAAAACTAGCGAAAAATGATAGCGGTTGTGAGGATCCGTTAGTTGAAGTACTAGAAGTGAATAGCGTCCATATTGAAAAGCCCATAAATGTTTAGCAACTCATCACGAACTCGTTAGTGTCCATATTGAAAAGCCCATACTATGTTTAGCGATTCATCACGAACCCGTTAGTGTCCATATTGAAAAGCCCATAAATGTTTAGCAACTCATCACGAACTCGTTAGTGTCCATATTGAAAAGCCCATACATGTTTATCAAGTCATCACGAACCAAACATACCCATCACTAGATGGCATACTTGTTCCAAAGTATTGAACACTAAACACGTCATACTATTGGTTGCAAATCGAGTTAAAAATAACAAGCAATGTTAAAAACTCCAAACCGCCTAAGAACTAAAACAAAAGAAATCACTTCCCTTTGGACCTTGGATACTGAAGTGTATAAAATTTGATGATTAATTATTCCACAGGTGGCAAGGAAGCAGAACTTTCACAACTTGAACATTCATTTGACCAGATGCGCATTGAATCCGAACCCAAAACCTTAGATTCTAACCACCCTGAAAATCTACCGCGTGACACCCTAACCGGGAACCCATCAAGCCAGAGTAGCAGTTACGCCAATAAAATATCTTCCTCGGCTTCAGCCATAGCCGATAAAGCAGCAGCCGCCAAAGACGCCATTGCCACCAAACTCGGTTACTCAGACCAAAACCCAAGCACGCAGTCACACGAATCCGTCAACAAGACAGGCTCTGCAACAGATTATGCACACATGATTACGGACAAGGTTACAGGGACTTTGGCACCGGTTTATGAGAAAGTGGTGGATACTGGGAGCTCGGTTATATCGAAAGTGCAGGGGAGCATGTCTGGAACCACGCAGCCGCAAGTGCACCGAGGTTCGGAGACGTCCACGTTGGAGAAAGAGAATGTGTCCGATAAGGGTGTGTCAGTGAAGGAGAGTCTAGTGGAGACACTGAGACCAGGGGAAGAAGATAAGGCGTTGTCGGATGTGATAACACATGCTCTCCACCGAGGACAGCCGGAAGAGTCTGAGAAGAAAGCCGGGGAGGATAGACCAATGGGAATAGTAACCGAATCCGAGGAAGTTCGACGTCGATTGGGGACTGATCGACGAGAAGAACATGAACATCATCGTGATGATTCGGGCCATGTGGTTGCGGAAAAGAATATGAGTGAGAGGCTGATAGCTGCGATGGGTTCTTGGTTTGGCGGGAAAGGCGATGCACCACAGGGAACTACTGGAACTTCATATGGTAAGTAGTGTTTTAATGAGTGGTCATTTATTTCTGTTTGAAGTGAAAGTATTGTGAATTAACTTATATGGTTTGATGCAGTGACAGATGAAGGATTGTCCAGTAATCCAACTGGCATCAGAACCATGAGTGAAGTGTGTAATGTGTTGTAAATTTGTAATGGTGCAAGAATAACTTATGTTGGTTTGTTTTAATGAAGTTGTATGAGTTGAAGGAAATCCAAGGTGTAACTTATTAGGACTATGCATAAATCTTGACATAAATCTAAGACTATGCATTACTTATATGTCCTACAACTAGCTTTATCTGCTTCATCAACAGCTTGTAGCTTCTGATTTGCACTCATGGAAGCGTTCATGTGAGTGTGTTGAGGTCGGTTGCACCATGACCACGTCGTTGCCAACATAAAGGGGCTAGATTATACTTGATGCATGCTAAATGAATACAAATTTAACGCCGAGGTATAATAGTTAGAAGCAAAACTCGTTGCAAGGTAAGAGCAAGCGATGCGATCCAAAGCGCTTACTCTAGCTTTGCTTCTAACTCCAAATCGCTTACTCTAGTTTTGCTTCCAACTATTATACTCCAGGGAGATGTGCTATGGAGTGATTATAAAACTCGTTAACCGTGGATTGTTCCCCAATATCCTGTAATTGTGTTTGATCCAATTGTCAAGGCCAACGGCGTCATGACTATAATAACTAATGCTATAGGATGGTACATTGGTAAGCCCTTGTTACTCAGCCTCCCATCGGATAGCGAAGTATTGGTGCAGTCCGGTGAGTTTTCTAGTAATTTATTCGCACGCTTAAAAGAATGGTTCGCTACTTAAAGAAAGCGACATAGAATAACTTATGACAAAATTTAGAGGAAAAAACGAACACTTTGGAACCTTAATGATGGATGAATGCCAATAAAGTTCCTTAATCTGCTTAGATATTCTGGATCATATTTTTGAATCACAACTGTATAAGCATAGATTTTAATAAAAGAACAATAAAATTAAAACCAATCTCTTAGATTTAGATAGCTCGCGATTTTACAATGTCGAGGCTCATCTCACTCGGATCTGTTGCTTGCAACTCGACCTGAATCCCGTCCAATTCTCTCTTGAATCTGTCCTTAGAACTCGCATACACCATCTTCATTCGCACTTTTGATGTGTCTGGACACCTGAAATAAATCAGTATTCTGTTTTATTGTATCAATAGATATATAAAACCAAATATGATTTTATGGATACCATGCAATAAAGAATATCTTGCTTTTTTGAACATTTTCATCGGTTGTGAAGTCAAAGTCAAAGACAGCATAACGACATTCGTCGCTAGGGAGAGAATTTGTGAAATCCTCATAGGTTTCGTTGGGACCGCCAATCTTGTCAATCGTCACTTGTTGGTCCTCGATCTTGAAGGTAATAAATCGGTAGTTTCGTTTGGATTTTAACTCCTGAAACCGCAGCTTACAATCATCATGAACAGCCATTCCAGACGCGGCATTTGCCTAATCCACAAAACATTACAACATAAATCCAAAATGAAACACATGGCAATACATCCAAATTCATATGATTGGATCTTAAACGAATTAAGAGCATGATTATGAAGAGATACATACCATGGTTGAGGGTGTAATTGGAGAACTAGTAAAGATCAAAAATGCAAAAAGAGGAAGAAAAGATGGGAACAGAATATGAGGATCAAAACTGAAAAACAATCAAACTTTTTCTCAACAAATTTCGGTGAAATTAAGGTTAGAAATTGTCTTCAGCCACTTATTCTTCACCATCCATTATTCATATTATGACCAACAATAAATCTGTTATACATTATGTATTTTATGATAGTTTTATGAGCTGTTATGATTTTATGTTTGCAAAGTAAAATTCCTAAATAACTTATTCTTACAAAAGGTGTGTGTTTTTTTATTATTATACTTAAGTGTATCGTAACATAACATGTAAGAAGATAACCTTAAGGGGGTGGCACGCTTGAGTCCCTCCGGCTAAGGTCTCAAGTTCGAATCCAGCTTTCACTGTTTTTCTATGCTTAACCCTCATGAAGGTCACCCACCCAACGAAAGCTGCATCTCACCCGCAAGGGCAAAGCTTGGTTCTCGAATCCTGGGGGGGCGGAGTTAAAAAAAATATTATTGATAGTGGCAAAACGGTGGGGGCTGAACTCAACTCGGACTCAATTTACATACGAAAATCCCAAATTTATACTAATGCGCCAAAAAACAGGGGCCAGCCGGCCAGGGCCACCCCTGGCCCTATATATCCTTCATCCCTGCTCACCCGTTCTCATTGGTAGTATTGATGGATCCAAAGTTTACCGAGTTTTATAAGAAAAAACATAATAAAATAGCATGATTTAACTATTATAAGTGGAATGTTTAGTATGCTTGAACCTTGATTATAAAGGCTATGAACAACTTTCAACATGGTTCCTAAAATCTAATTAAATTGACCCTAATCATAACCACGACTCACATTAATACAGGCTCCAAAGGTCTTAACATGACAGATTCACAACAATGTAAAATCACAAAATGTAACAAGGTGCAAAAATTAACCATTTATAAACTCTTATCTTGATATTCATTTTACACACTCTTGAAAACATAAAACACCAAACCTAAAAGAGTTCAAAATTGCATCCCAAACAGGATTGAACATTTAATCCTTAACCAACAAAGTTAACCACTTTGGTCCCTTGTTTCTTCTTTGGTTTTACATTTGGTTCGCTAGAAGCAGACTTATTCTTCTCTTTACCATCATCTATCATTGTGAAATCGTCTTCAAGATCATCACCACTCGCAAATTTAGTCACCTGCCCTCTCGCCATACTTTCTATTCTAGATGCTAAGATCCATAAAAAAAATATACATGTTAACAAACATACTTCTTTCTAAATGTGTTAATTGCAATAAAAAGTTGTGTGTTACGCCCAATTTTGTTTCAAACATCACAAACAACTGATCATGGTGAACACTTTATAAAAAAAAAAAAAAACTTACGTCTTTTGTCAGCCTCATTGGACATGCCAGAACCTCTAGCGCTTTTGTTTGGACAATCTCTCGCCAAATGCGTAACACCGCCACATATTTTGCAGCTGCCGCCCTGCAAAACAAAATTTTCATAGGTCAATTAGGTCACAAATAACACAGATGATAAAACAGGCACTCCCTTTTGCTAACATGCCCACAATGAGGGTAAAAAATAAACTTTGTACCTTAGGATAAATTCCATGAGCATTTTTAGGGCAATCCTTACTCAAATGTCCTTGTTCTTTACAAATAAAGCAAGTTGCATACTTTGTTCCCCCTGCATCATTTAATATGTTTATCAAAATTATCAAACAACAACAACCATACCTAGTAAAATCTCACAAATAGCAAAGCTATTAGCAAGGTCTGGGGAGGGTGGATGTAGGCAAGCCTTACCTCTATCCATAGGAATAGAGAGGCTGCTTCCAGAGAGACCCTAGGCTCCAAGGTTATTAAAAGATATAAATAGACATCCACCCAACAATAAAAGCAACAACAACAATAGTAATACTTAAATAAAATAACTACAGAGGGTGAAAGAAACTGATAAAGAAACAGAAAGGGATAACACATCAAGAGGCAACACATAAACATAAAAACACGGTGGTTACATGAAAGGCCCAACTACGACGTAGGGAAAATCTAAACCCCGAAAACCCGGCTAAGGCACAAACTGTACCATCCCCTAAAAGTCTATTAGAACTTTAAGCAGTAATAAGCAGTTCAAAATTATCATAACATTCATAATAGACTATTAGAACTTTAAGCAGTAATAAGCAATTCAAAGACACCCCCAAATTATGCATAATTGCAAATGTTTAAAGAGGGAACTACCATCTTGAAGAGGCTGAAGGCAAGAAGCAAGAGAATGCCCGAATTCTCCACAATTATAACACAACTTCTTGTCAATGTTCTCCTCATTCTTGTCAGGGCAATTCTTGAGACTGTGACCGCGCTGCCTGCATAACAAACATATCTGCAAACACAACGTCCACAATTATAACTTCCCAAAATATCCTACAAAGTCAACAACCCCATATCAAAGAATTTACTAAACAACCAAAATAAAGCACCCATTCATGTAACTGAGAAAAAGATAACTCAATAAAAAGATTGCAACTTTTAGCCTTTCTTGAAATCAAAGTTTAAAAGAACGGAAACGAGCCTCGAGGCGTTTTCCCTTCGCCTCACAAGGCGTAAGCCTCAAGGTAAACCGAGGCATAAGCCCGAGGCAGAAAAAATATATATATAAAAATTCTATATCTTATAAAAAAATAAAGTAATTGACCTAAAAAAGTCTTAAACATAAAAAAAACACACATCAAACACCCTAAACCACCTGACACTAGCCCTTAGAGGCATTTGTACAAGTCAAACAGAACCCCATAAGGCGCGCCTTAGACTGGTTTTTTAGCTTTTTGCCTTGAGGCGCACGCCTCAAACGTTTTTTAAAACCATGCTTGAAATCTTGGGGCATTTGGATGTGGGTGTTGAGAAAAAGATTCTTACAATCAGCATAACCCAAAAAAGATTGCATCTTTAAGTCTTTCTTGGAGGCATTTGGATGTGGATTTTAATAGTGATTACAAAGTTCATGGTGTTTAATAATATATATCCAGTGTTCTAAAAATCGAGACTAGCCAGCGATTAATCACCCGCTAGTCGGCTGGTCACTTAGCAATTTTTCGCTAATCGGCTTTAGTCCGCCCTAATCGGTCCTAGTCGGCCTAAATCAGCGATTCCAGACAAATTCGGCCAAAACTGTAATTCAAGCCAAATGCCAGCCAGTTTCTAAGCAAACCAAGTAGATTCGGCGACTAATCATGTATACAGTATACGTAAAAACAATGGGTCCGGAAGGGGTTAAAACATGTCTACATAAAATATTAACCTATAAAAATGTGTGTACATGTATTAGAAAAACTGAAAAATACATATAAAAATACCATTATGTTAAATCCCGATTAATCGCTAGGCAGTACCCACCGGCCCACTATCGCATATCCAACCATGTATACAACAGTTCAACTAGCACATAAAGCTTAAAATTTCATAAGCCACAAAACAACTAACAAACATTAATAAAAATAAAATGCAGAATAAAACAAACAAAACCTTATGTTTTTCCCACTGAGCTTTTTCTGGGCAATTTTTAGCAATATGATTATCAGCTTTACAGATAAAACAGCTATCACCGGGTCTCATTCCAGGTATTCTAAGTGGGTGTTTTTTGGTTGTGGGTCTCTTGGGTTTAGTCGGGTCATTGGGATCCGATTTCTTGCGCTTGAAATTACTCTTCTTTTTCTTCTTCTTATTCGGGTCTTTTGGGGGAGTTGGTTCGGCTTTGGGGAAGAGTTCCGGGTGCTCTTGCTTGAAGCGTCTGCGAGCTAATAGTTGTCTTTTGCTCACCATTATTATTGTACGGAAAAGAAAGGAAGGAGGCGAAGGGAAAACCCTGTGCAAAGAAAAGAAAGAGGGTTCGTTCAGGGGTTTGGGAAACACGGCCTGTTTTCTACAAGCCCGTAATAATATTAAGCCCTACCACTTTGAAATAGCCTATCAAAGAATGTTTAAAAAAAATGGTTTTAAACTGAACTAGGAAGAGCTCAAAAATAGTTTAGCCGGTAGTACCGGGTTGTATTTAACGGTATTTCCGGCTTAACTAATTAACCCTATAATTTTATAATACTTCAACTTCAACTTAAAAAATAATCTTAAAGGAAATGATGATATAACCATAATAAAAAAATAATCCAAAAAATACTCTAAAAGTACTCGATTTGAACTTGGAACGTAACAATGTAAAAGACAGGTAACCTTGATGAGAAGCCTGGAACTGTTTGTGGCAAGCGATCAATGATCGCTAGGTTTTGTTCACTTTTTTTTACTGAAGTATGAAACGTAAATCTCGGAATTATCGGGATTTTACAAATATTTAGAATTAAAAAAAATCAAATTTATATATTAACAAAACAAGTATAACAGCTTAAACTAGTACTACTTGATTTACCGTCGTCACATGACATTTATCATTTGATGTCAGACATGACTTATTAAGAAACGAACACGAACACAAAACAGGTAAACACGGACACGACACGATAACTTATCATGTCATTTTTTTCAAACACGAACACGGACTTGTTTATAAACATTAACAAACATTGAGAAGAAGGACGGGTGATGGCGGACGAGTTATGGGTGACAATGGACGGGTGATGACGACGGCAGACAGGGACAATGGAGTTGAGAAGGATGTGTTGGGATAACTGAGCGGTGAATATGCATATGCTCTATGATTTGAAAACTGAAAATTATGGTTCATTCATCTTTAGTCCGCATATGTATAAGGTATACCATTTTTAAACAAAAATTATTAAAATGTCTTAATAGGTGTTAACATGTTAACAGGTCTTTAACCTATTCAGACACGAAACCGTGTTGCGAAGAAGGCGTAAAACAGTACCAAGTAGAGTCAATGCGACACCGCGGTCAGTGATCATCAAAATCGGAAAATTTCCTATAAAAATGAAATAAATAAAACCGAACCAAAAGAAAAGTAGACGTAAAAACGCTGAATCATACATGTGATACGCTAAACATAAAAAAAACTAAGTCAATCTAGGACCCGTGCGTTGTGACAGGGCCGTTATACATTGCAACGTATGTAGTTAGCTTTAGCGAAGTTGCATATTTGATCATCTTTAGCATATCTGACTCTTTAGTCAGCACTAGAATGTTTTATCAAAATGAGATACCAACTACTGAATATTTAGCTCGAGTGTCCAGATTATATTTTTGTTAAAGGCATATCCGAAAGGGAGGTTCAATTCGGTTAATTCGGGTTTTAACCGAAAGCGTAACCGAATTCATATTAAGTTATTCAGTTCGGTTAGACAATCTTTAATTTCGGTTCAAAAAGTTAAAAACTGAATTAACCATAAATCGAACCACAAGACACCCCTAACCAAATGACTACATTCAAGTGTTTTGGGAAATCAAAACTCAACGCAGCTTGTTACCCGTCTACCTTCTATTTTGATTTAACATGGCAAGTTTAAGAAATGAATATTATTACCTTTCTTATTAAAAAACGCATACAATATAGAAAAAAAACCATATAACAGTACTTTTACAAGAGTAATATAATTGATCTTTCGTATAATGTATGATTACACATCTTTATTTTCTGTATAAGTCATCCTTATTTGACTCGCAAACACGCGAATTTCGTATATCAAAGTATCAAAGACTTTGGCTCCGCCTAATCTAGCATGAAGTTACACTAATTGGGACCGGTTGGAGATGGGGCCATGGCCGGGGATATGTCAACCATAAATTTTGCTGGCGCTGTTGGTCCGGGCGCAACATTGCCTGAACTCCTGATCTCACTCATTCCTCTTCTTTTGTTATCTCCTTCGCTTTGGCATAGGCTCGGCAAATATACACCTTTTCATATAACAAGTAATAAATTCGGTTAAGTATAGCCAAACATGTAGTTGATAATAAGAGAATGGTTATTTTACTTGAAAATAATATGTTACAAAAGAGGCTAATTTACCTTCACCCACAGCAAGATTGAAATATAGATCAACAATGTTGGGGCACCCAGTGTAACACTGAGTTGAGCAAAGTTTTTGCATGAACCGAGAGTCGAGAAGAGAGTCAGAAGAGATCCCAAGAACGTTACGGTCAAGCCCACATGCCTTTAGGCAACGGTCACTTTCTATCCAGTTTGTGACTTGATCAGTATCAATTTGTGAGGTACTGCAAACAAACACCTCTTTCCCACTCCTTCGGACATTTTTCTCAAGCACACAACGCTTCCCACTTGATGAAACCGCAAACGCACATGAATCCTTGTTCAAATTTTCACACGCAATGTTACCTACATACAAAATGATGTTTTAAAAATGTTGTTTCGCTTATCTTTTTCAATTTGGACATATTTGTCCATGTCTCCTCCCCTTTATAATCATGTAAATAAAACTTGAAAAAGATGTGTCAAAAGTTACCTAGCGTGGCTTCGACCGAGAATGCGAAAATAATAGCACAAACGAAAAATGTCTTGAAGGAATAGAACGAATCCATTATTGATAAGAACACAAGTTAATAACTAGTTAGAAATTTTGATTTGTGTTCTTAATAATAATCTAGTGAAGTGAAGGTAGTTGCGTTTGGTGTTTAAATGGTACCTATTTATAATAGTAAGGCTTACTATGGCTTCCACCATTCATGGCGGATTATTACTTTGACTTCTTTGTGGAATGTGGAATTTCTTTGATCAAAGACTTTTATTTAGCTTTGATTTTTCCGTCGATTGAATGCAAAACAAGAAAAAAAAAACAAGCTTATTTTATATTTAAAAGTTCGTTATATACAATGTTAGAACTTAGAATGGTACTTTCAAGTTTCAACGTTACTATAGGAATTTTTTTGAGGTGACAAATATGTAGAGTTAGTGGGTTCGGATCCACCGGATTCGAAATTGATAAACCCAAACATTATCAACATATTATTTGTGTAAAAATATTACCTAACTTGGACAAGATGAAACCATACTTAAAGATGACATTATTTTTTTTTTCTTTCCGGACGGCCAACGAATAAAAGCTCGGTCACAAACAACACTGGCTACTGAGTAGCCCAAGCCCACCATCTCCGGTAAAACCTAGTTGGAATCGGATTCGAACTTGAGACATGTGGTCTTCAGCCTAAATCTTCACTTCTCTCCAATGTCAGTTGAACTAAAGCTCAACATATGTAACCTAGACGTATAAAAGGGGTTAACAGGTTGTTAATGGATTAGGCTATGGACTAGGCTGTAAATGAGTTGAAATTATGATATATGATTTATTATTTTTAAGTTTTTGAACGAGATTCTTACTCAGGTGTGTTCAAAGTTATGTTTGCTAGAATCTTGATGGTTAATGAAGCGGTTGCTGCTGTCCGGTCGGGATTTATTCATGAGTGGTGCAGGTGGATCCCGAGTAAGTATAACATCTTCGAGTGGCGGGTTGGGTTGGATAGGCTTCCAACTAAGGTGGCTTTAGCGCGTAGAAACATAGATGTGAGTGACAAGAGCTGTGTTTTATGCGGAGACATGGAAGAAAATGTAGAGCATTTTTTTATAGTTTGTCAGATGTTTTTGGAAGTTTGGCATGCTATTTCTAGATGGTACAAGATCTCAGACGTGTTTGCCTTTTCGGTTGGTGACCACTTTCAAGTTTACAAGGCTTGTGGTCTGTTTACTTTGAAGAAGGAAGCTGTCCAAGGTATTTTTATTATTACTTGTTGGAAGCTATGGAAATTTAGAAACCAACGACTCTTTAATGTAAAGTGGAAGATGTGGTCGCGGATACAAAGTCTATAAGCTTCCTTTGGTTTACGCACAGGAAAAAATGTAATCAAGTTGATTGTGATCATTGGTGTTCTTTTGATTTGATGTAAGGTTGTGGATGTGTTTTTTTGCCGTGGCGATGTTTTTTTAATGAAAGTCAATTTAAAAAAAAATATTATTTACACATTAAGTCGAACGTAAATTGTCTATTAAATGAGTCAACTTGTTTATGGCGCAATGCCCGAACAATTTTAAATCCAATTCAAAAGCAAATTGTTTTTTAGAGATTAACACTCGTACAAATTATGATGACTATATTATAGTTGCAACAACGTATGTTGATATAAACCTCCACGTCAATATATCATATCAAATTTTAAACCTCGCTTAAAACTCTCATTTTTCTCGCAACACCAAATCTCTAGAAACATCCACCTCATACTCTATATCATTACCTATTTTTTGTTGGATTTTGTTATTGTGATTAAAACTTATTTCTATTTTAAGCAATGATACTAACAAGTAATAATATAATCAATATTTTTCATCAACACATCAATTATAATGTTTGAGCGGGATAAACTAGGTGATGTCATCACATATTTAATTCATTGATAGATTGCAAAGTACAACTGTTTGATCTCTCTCTCTCTCTCTCTCTCTCTCTCTCTCTCTCTCTCTCTCTCTCTCTCTCTCTCTCTCTCTCTCTCTCTCTCTCTCTCTCTCTCTCTCTCTCTCTCTACACTGATAGGTTTAATCCATGTTAGATACAATGATCTTAACTAAGTGTTTTGATTTTATGTGTAGAGATGGTGAATAAGTACCGTATGTATTGTTCTATTTAGAGAGAGATAGAGAGTTATAGAACTGGTGAAGTCACCATGAAAGTGACATCTAACAACTATTATAGATGTAACTCCTAGCTGTTTATATATCACAGTTAGATAGTTTGTTACAAACAATTAGATTGAATTATAAACTTAAGAACAACTGGTTTAGACGAAAAGCCGGTGTAAACCAGCAGTTTGTCAAGCAGCTTTACAAGACACAGATATTGACTATTGTTGAAAATCATATGATGTCTCCAACAGTTGTGGTCATCTTAATTTAGTTGTTGACTAGTCAAATAGTTTGACTAGACAATTCAGCTCTTTAGTCTTCCAAATGATTAGTCTTGTAACCAACAATTGTGCAGTCTAGCGGTTCGCAGAGTGTTGTTGATGAAACCTTCAAAGAGGAAATGAGCTTTGCACATTGAAATCTTTTATTCTTTAAGTACTTTGACTAATAGTGTCCATGGGATTTTGACGTTCATCATCAGCAGTTCTTTCATAACCCAACAATCTTCCCCTAGAACTGTTTATATCAAAATCTCTCTTATGATACTTGCATACAAATATGATGATGAATGAAAGTCTTTCTCAAGTATGCCTTGAAGTTCAACTTCAGAATTGTTGTTGGGTCTTCATCGGGTTTTCCTTTTTTCAGCACTTGGTCAGCCATGACTATCCCTAAACATATTGATCAAAGAGCTGTCCTCAGAACTATCATTTTTGAAATTTCTTCACATCTCTTAATCCGAAGTAACTTAGCTTGCTCAGACACTCTTGTTAAGGAAGGACTGAGGCTAGTTTTGGGACCTCTGTTGATCACAATCAACTGAGTAATGTGGATTGTCTTCAAAACCTTTTATCATTTTATGAAATTGTTGGTTTCCCATGCTAGCAATTTTTAACCAGCAGTTTGGGTATGGGATAAACTTCTAGTTTCTTCATAAAAAATGACTTCCATCCTGCTTGATAGTTTACACTTATTTTCTAACTCATTCCCAAATATCCCTTAATTTGTTCTAGAAATATGGGCCTAATAAATTTCTAAATATAAATACTATATTTATTGCTTATTCCTTGAAAGATAGACCACTTCTCATCAAATTGAAAAAAAAAAAATCTTTAAAATGAAATGGTATAGTCTAATGGAATTGTCTACACTTTTTTTCCATTTCGTCTTCTATTAAAGTATTAATTTACAGCAAAGGCTACTTATAATTTTTCTAGAAGCAACCCAAAGTAAAGAAAGGGAAATCTCATATGTATTATTATACATTTGAAAAATATCATATTATTATCCATCCTGCTTGATAGTTTACACTTATTTTCTAACTCATTCCCAAATATCCCTTAATTTGTTCTAGAAATATGGGCCTAATAAATTTCTAAATATAAATACTATATTTATTGCTTATTCCTTGAAAGATAGACCACTTCTCATCAAATTGAAAAAAAAAAAATCTTTAAAATGAAATGGTATAGTCTAATGGAATTGTCTACACTTTTTTTCCATTTCGTCTTCTATTAAAGTATTAATTTACAGCAAAGGCTACTTATAATTTTTCTAGAAGCAACCCAAAGTAAAGAAAGGGAAATCTCATATGTATTATTATACATTTGAAAAATATCATATACACCTATATAAATATATGCCCTTGCAAACTATTTAAAATATCAAATATATCAAATTCATTAAAAACAATTAATTAAATGACTATTTTACCCTTATTTTTTATATTTGTTTCTTTAACATCTATTTATAAGTTGATTTTTAATACCAATAAAAAATAGATAGGTGTGTTCGGAAAACAACCCCTGTTTCTAGTGACTTGATGGAAAGTCCCCAACCTTCCATGTGGCCATGTGGCCATTAGGAAAATGGCCATTGCCAATGGTCCACTTTGTTTTTTTTTATATAAATACTTAATTTGTTTACCTATGTTTTATCTAACCCAGCTAAACCTATTACATTATAACACTATCTACTGACCACCATTTACACCACCCGACTATCAACCACACCCGTAGACCCCACAAATATATACAAATTTTCAGGATGTAGTCAAGTTCTAAATGCTTTCCAATTAGAATACAACAAATACGAATGCAAGTTCAATAACAAATGCAACCACAAAATCAAATGCCACAACTTCAACCATCCAAAAAAAAAAAAATGAGCGGGATTTCGTTTCTCTTAGCCAAGACGATTTAGAAGAAATTATTCCTGAAACTCAACCACAAAAACAAAGAACAAAATAGGGGAAATAGGCACAAGACGAAACAAGCGACAAGGCACAAAGCATGCCTTGGATGTCGATCGAGTTGGAAGCGTTAGCACGAGCGTGGTGTAATGTTTCTCTATATCCTATAAAAGGTTTATATTTTTCTGACTATATTCATTATTATTATTATTATTATTATTATTATTACTATTAATTTAATACATTATTATTATTCTCACTATATCTTGTAGGTCGCTGGAATGGATCGTTTACAAGGTTGATCAATCATAAATTCGTATTCGATTCGTATTTAATTTACTGAACTCGAATTGAATCAAATTAAGTCGAATTTTGAATTTTTTGAATTCGAATCGAATTCTGAACACCCCTAATTTCAAGTCTAAATGGAATGTATATGATATTTTCACTGTATCTGTAAGGGAATATACGAAATTTCTCCTTAAAAAATATAAATTACATATATTGCTCAAAATATTATAATAAATTGTAATTAACAACTAAGAAAGGTAAAATAGTCTTGTGAAATTGATTGGTTTATGTCCTCCTATCTTATTAAGTCAGAACCAATGGGGCGGTGATCTATTTATAAAGGTAAAACCTTTAAAACATTTAAGTTATAAGAGGTCAGTCTTAAAAACCACAGGATTAAAAAGAAATTAGTCTTTTAAAAAAATCTTATATTAAGTCACGGTGTAATCAAATAACTATGAAAATATACAACATAAGTAATTAACTTTTTTATTTAAACTTGATGGGTTTTTTATTACAAAGTACAATATAAATCTTTATTAAATGGGAGATTTAGGTTCTTGTACAAAGCCAAAAAATTGTGAGAAGGGTGAGAAGCAATGGGGTGGTGACATGTGGCAGCCGAATTTATTAATTAAAAGAGCATCAATGTAATTTGCTTCTTAATCTTATTTTTAGAAATAATTTTGCAATTAAGATTGTTATTAATTTAGAGTTTTTTTAGGAATATTATTTTGAATGTAAAAGAATAATCTTGAATTGTTATAAAATATCCCCTGCACGTTTTGTCATTCATCTTTCATTTACAACATAAAACACATCATTTGTTAACAACCCAAATAAACGCTGAGTACAAATTCAAATGTGTTTTATATTCGTATACAACTTACATAACATGGTGTTTTATGTTCAACAACCAATGATAGGGTGTTTTATATTCAACAACCAGTGTGTTTTATATCCAATAACGCAAAAACATACCAACATGGATCATAAATGATAGGGTGTTTTATATTCAACAGCCAAGGTGTTTTATACCCCCACAATCTTCTAATATCAAAATCTTCAGTGTTGAAAAGGTAGTTGGCAAGGAAATTAGATTCGGACACATGAAAATGTGTAATTCTTGTAAACAACAAAACATATTGTTGCCTTCTGACGTGTCTTTCTCATGGAAACACACCATAGAATCCAATTTCAACCAAAATTCACTAAATACCCCATCCAATATGTAGATATAATTTTCCCATGAAAAAAAAATGCTCAATTTATGGGTTTCCAACTTTCTGGAGTTACCGTGAGATAGAGAGAGAAAGAAATCGTTAGAGAGAGAGAGAAAGAGAAAGAGAGAGGAATGATATTGATGATAATTGAATATGTTTTCATCTTTTAAGGCCTCTCAATTAAATGTGGGTGGGGATTTTACCTTAATACCCCTCAGCCATTTAATTTATTATTAATAATATAACACTAATTACCAAAATGCCACTCAATTAATTCACACCATAGATTAAAATGATCTAATGGCCAAAACACCTTCTCACACTTCTCACACAAAAAACACTTTGTACAGGATCTTGACCCTTAAATAGGAATTATTACATATATCCCCATATTTAAAACTCAAATTACATATTTACCAAATTAAAATTTTAATTACATATTTCCCCCTCTTATAACAAAAAGACAAATATACCCTTTAAACATAGAAAAACCTTACAAACTTCTCCCTAATGCCAGAAGTTTCAGCCTCCTTGCCACGGTCAAATCCTCCACCGGCAACCACACACGGACTTCCGACGAGGTACATAAACAGAGAAAACAGAATACAACCGCCACAAATGAATGGGAATGGTGACAAGGACAAAACCATGTTTTCAACCTCAACCGACTTCAAAACCTCCACCAGAACCGGTGCCAACCGCCGACCAACCCTAACGGGAACATAAACAGAAATGATGACGGGTATGCGGCTATTTTGTATGGTTTAGGAGTTGAAAATGGGGATAAGTAAGTAGGATTTGCAATTTATGAAATTCAAGTTTGTTTGATTTAGTATGGATCCAATTTAAATTGCATTTACACATAACTTGTTGATGGTCTTCTTTTCCGGATTTTAATGAAACCAAATACCTCAAGGGTCTTGTAGTTTGTATATTGTAAATTGTTACAGTTAGTGTTTATATATCAGTCTTAAAGTTCTCAATTTAATTTGCTTCTTTAATGTTGTTTTTGTTGTATTATAATTATTTGACAACGATGTGAAGATGATGAATGTTCATAGTTAGGTTGATGGTTGAGAGGTCGTTGTTGGAAAAAAACAAACGAAATGAAAAAAAAAAAGTTATTACTTAAAAATATTAAATTTGAGATTTTTATGGTTTAGTAAAAAAAGGTAAAATAGTCATTCTCTAAACTATTTTTAATGAAATGAGTATATTTGATATTTTTTATTTTTAAGAAAGGGAAATATGTAATTTATGAAGTTTGTAAGGGGATATATATAATTGACCCTATTAAATTACTTTGACTACAAGTCCACCCAATCGTTTTCTTCGAACTCACTTGACGGGTTCTTTTCAAAAAAAAAAAAAAAAAAAAAAAAAAAAAAAAAACTCACTTGACGGGTAACCAATTCTACTCGACTTTCATTATGAACACGTTGAATGTGAGTGTCTGATCACAAAACCAAGGCTTGGTTGACATGTGGACGCATCATGCATGATGGTCCGTATCGGTTGGTTCTTTGACTTCTTTAGTTGACCATACGATGCATACAAGTCAAAGTGTTCACTTCAATAACAATTAAGGTAATTAGGATTCATACACCTTCTATTTAGGATTCATACACCCTGGTCCACGTCTTTGACTTCTTTAGTTGACCCGACGCACCCGCCTCCTCCAGCCCATAACCCGCCTCCAGCCACATACCCCAGAATGTGATGTCACACCCCCATAATATGACGTCACATGGTGTATGAATCCCATAACCCAACAATTAAACTATATTCAAAGTGTGTATATTTTTCAACCACAAAGTAACCTACTCAATTTACTTTTATACTTGCACATTGTGAAATTTAACTATTCATCTTTAAAACATAGCAAAAACCCTTATTTTTTTTAACAGGCCAGGCTAGAAAGCTTTCATTCCACCAAAAACACCCATCTAAAGTTAAGCTCTACTATTTTGCTCTATGTTTCATCCAAATGAAGATACGGATGTTGGATGTTGGGTCAAAAATTCCTTTGAATACCTTTTGATTTCTTCCTCTCCGTATCATCCATGGTAGCGTCATCACCGTCATGATTATTGCCTTTTTCCGCTTCTCCGGTAAGATTAATTCTTACATGGGTTCCATCAAGTAACGGTGATGCACAAGGCTATTGACGGCTCCTCAACCCACACACTAACCCGCCACCACACCGCCTACAAGTTAGTAGCGGGGAGATATATACCTTACCATTACACCATGTTTTTTTGGGGGACATTTGAAGTGTTAATTAAGCTTAAATTCTATTTTCTTTTCCTTTATTAAGTCTCCTTGATATATGCCCAATCTTTGTTCTAAAATAATCATGTTTAGAAATTAATCTCAACTTATTATACTTGATTGATAGCATGTATGCTATCCATTATTTTCTTTTTCAACTACACTAAGCCATGGGATATACTTTAACTCCACCTAAATACCACATCCTCCATTTCGTCTCTTTTCACATTAGCTCACTTCAAGAAAATGGTTTAACGCTCCTTAACTCTACCTCATCCCCTTAAATTTCTCTCTTTTAATTCATGTTAACATGTTAACTTAGTGCCACTTTAATACTCATTAACTTGAGAAGGGAGTAATGTACAATGAGAGTTAAAATGCTACGTCACTGTTAACACCTTGGTGTAAAGGTACATCCAACTGCCTAAAAAAGAAGTAAAGTGAGATAAATGGTTTTTTTTTTTTTTAAAAAAAAAAACCCCATCTTTTTAACAAAAGCATATGATAAGGTATTAATATTAAATACATATATACACGTGACTTGTACACATGTCATTCTCCTCAACGTTACAATACTATTATGATCAAGATTGACCTCATGCTCATACCCCTCTACATATATACACACTTTAATACCGCAATATCTATTGTTAATCCGAGGCGAATGCTCACACAACTATTGAGGACTTATAACAAACCCGTATTAATCGAGAGTCATGTGTGACACTTTCTGATTAAAACAATTAGATGGTTCATAAGAATTTTCAATTGGATAAAACTCATAATCCAAGTTCTTCAATAACAAGCATGTGTGCAAAAATAAATTCCTGAACTAGAGATGTCTTGAACAAATGGATGAATACGTAGGAATTATATTTTGTAATTCAAATTGCTTAAGAATTGGAGCGTAATTTTATTATGGATTTAATGAATTTTTCAGTAAATAAAAAATGATATTATTTATTTACCCGTACCCTAAAAAATGGAATATATAACTTAATTAATGTTTACCACTAATCAAATTGCCTACATAAAAAAGTTTCATCAAAGATTCAGATTAATAAAATTTTAAGAAAAATGCACGGATAATCTATGTAGTTTGGTGAAGTTTCATCTTTAGTGTATGTTCGCTGTGGTTTACTCGGATAGTCACTGAAGTTGATCAAGCTTTGTTTTCTTAGTTAAGTGGGTGTGAAATGACAAAATTACCCTTACCATAAAAAAGCAATATATTGAACATTAAAAGAAATATAAATAAAGTTTAACAAATTTGAGTGGGGCCCTTTTTAAAACATAAAACATCCCACGCCACCTACCCACACTCTCCCTCTAATCCACCCAACAAACACCACTGCCACTTCTTCCTAACTACGACATCACTACCCACTTCTGCCCCCTCCCCCCACTCAACACACACACACACACACTCATGCCATCCTCCCAGCTCTTTTAAACATAAAACACCAAACTAGATTCCGGTAGCTTAAACATGACCTTCGACGACTTTAACCCGAATCTGGCGAACCTGCAACTTCCGGCGATGTTACAACAAGTGTTTTTCTAACGGGCCTCTTCGCCATTAGCAGTTATGATACTTCTGACGAGCCTTTTCCGATGAACTTGTACTTCTAACCCAACCCCATATGCAGTTGTGATACAATGCAACCACCACTACACTCATTTTTGGTGACCTAATAGCAAGACTAGCATAACTTCAATTCAACCTTTCATTGGCCATCTATGATCTCTTACAACACTCCCCCGCCCTTCGAGCTTCAAAAATAAGCACCACCGTCGCCATCACGGTTTCCCCACGAACCTCTCCACCACCATAACATCATTCCGACCTAACCTTATATACAAGTCCTGTGTTTATGATTTGAACATTGAAATCTTGAACAAATGTTGATATTGTATGTGGATTTTGAAATCTAGGGTTTGGGCAAAGAATACGAAGAAGGGCATGTTTGGTTCTCCACCTAACTTATCTCATTATCTTCTTTTCTACCTCATTTTCTCCTTAATAAAAAAGTCACAACTTGTAACTTATCTCATTTTCATAGCACAAAAAATCATTTTCAACCCGTACCGAAAGGGAGATAAGTTTACCGAAACATGCACGAAGATGAAGATGAAGATGAAGAGGGAGAAGAAAAGGGTGGGGTGGGGTGTTTTATGTTTAAGAAAAGTGGGCCTCACCCGAAATGGTTAAATTTTAATTATATTTCTTTTAATGTTCAATATATTATCTTTTACGATAAGGATAATTTTGTCATTTTATACCCTCTTAACTGAGAAAACTAACATCCATCCACTTCATGGAATATCCGAGTAACAACCAAGTAAACCATAAGGAATATACGTGTAATTTTGAAAAGGTAGGGACTAAAGGTAAAACTTTACCAAACCAAAGAGACTATCCGTGGACTTTTCTCTAATATTTCTCTCGTAAGCTTACTATTCATCTAAACTAATTAAATATTGATGACGAATCATATTAAGCTTTCTTCGTTAAACTTGATAAAAGAATAGGGCGGAGGTTTGTACTATATGTCTGAGTGTTTTTTTTTTTTTTTTTTTTTTGAACGGCAGATTATTTTATTCATCACTCAAGATATACACTGCATTATGCAAGTGAGACACTAACACAATGTAAGATACCATATAACACACCCTGGAGATACAACTATTAAATCGTATCTTTTCTACCCTGAACTATATGTCTTAGTTAGATACTTAGATTGGTGCGATTTTCCACTTTTTATGTGATTTTATATGTTGTTTTAAGTTTCAACTTTGATAGTTTTTTTTTTTTTTTTTTTTTTTTTTTTTGGAACGGCTAACAAACATTTCTGCCCGACTACTCAGGGAGTCCCCACACTATGGACAGACCCCCACGACCAACCCAATGGAGGGCCCATACGTACCTCGGGCGGCTGGCGTAGTCAGGCCCGCCCATACAGTTCCTGAAACCGGGGAAAACTCAACCTCTCACCCGCCCGTAGGCACAACGGTGAAGGATTGGTAAAACCCGGGCGAGATCAGGACTCGAACTCGTGACCATAGGCCAGGAGTCATCCATCATTTCTCATTATGTCCCTCATGGAAATCAAACATGTGACCCCCAAAAGGGATCCCTGATCCATTCACCAACTGAGCTACTCGTGAAGGACGACTTTGATAGCTTCTTGCTTTTCTTTGTTCTCTTTCAATGATATTATCGTCCTTAAAAAATTAGTCAAGATAAAAATGGTGTGATCGATATAGATTTGTATAAGTATAAAAGAATGTCACTGTTACACTAGGGTCAATCATCATATACGTGACATCCTTTTCTCCAAAAGTTAGGCAAAAGTAGTATCTTTCAAACAAATAATACTATTAATTAGAGACCATATGAAATTAGCCCGTCAAAAAAGTATGTTTTTGTTCTCATTTCTTTGCCGTCATCAGCGGGGCAAAGGCACATTCTTTCGGTGCACTTGATCATTATTATTATTACTGTATTTATATTTCACTTTTTAGTGGTGAGATTTACTTGAAACGGTTGTTTCAATATGCAACATTTATTAAACGCATATTATGTGAATCAGTTCTGTATATTTGTATGTAATGGGAAACATAACAAAACTGATTCTTGATAGGTTGGTCAGTCTAGTAGCTGATGTAGAGAGCCAGAGAGGGTATTGGAACTTGGAAGACGACATCTTATCAGTATGGTCTGGTTCCTTTTAGAGTGTAGAATCCTGATGGTTTTATGAGTTCTTGATGAACTTGATTTAGAGAGAGAAATAGGAGGACGAATCTATCAATGTAATGGTGTTATGATATATGCCAACCCCTTAACATCTTAATAAGCTCTCTATATATCTACAAAGTATGTCCTATTAAGTTAGTAATGGTAATTCCATCAATCAAGGATATATTAGTAATAAACATAAGGATATACGGAGTATTAGTAAATGATCAATATTATATAAATGAGTATAATGGCCAAACATAAATATATATACATAAGAGGTGTTCTCGGGTTTCAGGTGTTTTCGGGAAAACATGAGTTCTCAGATTCCTAAAGGTTTTCGGGAAAACTGAGTTCCCGGTATTAAGTGTGTTGTATTTTAATCTACGTATTTTTTTTTTATTATAATCATGTATGCTTTATTTTAATTATCTACGTTTTAATTGTAATTTTGTATGTCTTTTATTTTATTTTAAAACAATGTATGATTTAATTTTAATCTTGTATGTTATATTTTTTAATTAAATGTTCGTTGAGAAATGATCGTAAAATGATTAAGGGGTGTAAACGAGTCGAGCCGAGCCTGAGCTTGATTAGGCTCGAGTTTGGCTCGTCATGCTTTTATGAGGCTCGAGCTCGGCTCAGTTCGAGCTTTACTATTTTGAGCTCGAGCTCGGCTCGAGATAATTTGAGAACGATTTAAAACGAGCTAAAAGCTCGGCTTAAGCTCACTTCAATAGCTTAAATGAGCCAAAGCTCGTCTCACCTTTGTTATTAGCTAAAATTAAATCTATTCAAATGGACAAAATTGTATACATAGAAAAAAATACTAGGAAGTTTGTTTGGCCCAGTTTAGGCTCGCGAGCATATACGAGTTTTGTATGTAAAGCTTAAGCTCAGACTCGATAACTAAATGAGTCATATTCAAGCTTAAACTCGAGCTCGGACCGGTTGTGGCTCGGCTCGTTTGAGCTTTTTACCGATCCGATCCCGAGTAACTATCAAGCCGTTGCATATCATTTACAACCTTAGTCACCCTGCTTACATGGCGGCGCTGAGGTGGCAACAATTTTTGCCAATAACTAAATACAATAGTTATTTTACAACAGTCTTATACGTCACTAAATGTGTTATATCAAGTTATAGTTTCATAGCCATTGGGGTGGTGGCCTAATGGTAGAAGCAAAGCTTCTAGGAACACCTAAGGGGAGGTCATGGGTTCAAGTCCCACAAGGAGTGAAATTTGCCGTTCAAAAAAAAAAGTTATAGTTTCATAGCAATTGGACATTGGGAAACAAGTTCATGTATCTACTATAAGTTAGTGTATCTTAATCATGTTTTGAATAGTAAAAAAATACAATCTACTTTTCAAGAAAACTATATAGAATTGTGATAAATAGATATACGACACAAATTGGTTTAAAAATAAAAAATGGTAAAAATGTAAACATGTTTATACAGTCAAGTTATTGATATATATATATATATATATATATATATATATATATGTGTGTGTGTGTGTGTAAACATAAAATATATAGCTGATATGATTTTGTTGTGTAAACACCATAACAGAAAACAATCGAACCAAATTAACCAACGATTAAAGAAATTATTATTGATAGAATAAAATTACAAGAAGAATTGAAAAGAAAAGATTACAAAATCAGGCCTAAACTAGCCTTATATAAACCCTAATCTGAGACTAACGACTTCATAACAAACAACTTTGAAAGTTGTCACAGCCAGTCCCTCCTAATCAGGACCTTATTCACAAACTGAACAAACATATTATAACACTAAAAGAACTTTGAGATATTGACAGAATCAGCCCCTTGATTTCCAGCAGACCTTGAAATCAAATGTTTGAACTAGAACAGATGTTTCACAGTTGACTTTAACTTTGACTCTTGATTTTGACACATATTTCTAACAATCTCCACCTTGTGTCAACAATCAAAGTTTAACCAGCTTATCAACTATCCAAACAAGAATCAAACCCCATTCCTTCCACTTATTTTAATCACTAAATCAGTTGCACACACATCAGGCTCATCAGGGAACATTTTTACTTCATTTGCTCTTGTCAACACACAATGTCCAGATTCTGCAACAAACAACATTACCACCTGTTGTATCTTGCATTCCCTCCTCAAAACATCTACCAAAACATGTAATTCACAACCTGTTTTGAACAAGACACCAGCTTCAGTCACAACAGCTTCATACTGGACCATTTTACCCTTTAGCACAGCTTTTGTCAAACTGATCTCCTTTGATTCTGCACAACTCAGATCTAACCCATGATGCAGCTTCCTTTTCCAGCTCTTAACATCATTCAAAACCTGATATGCATTATCAGAATTGACCCACTTACTGTAAACAGCTTCTGCACAGTCTTGCACAACAAAACTTTTGACCATAATACCCCTGGCAATAGTTTTGTCTTCAAACAACACAGCCTCATTTCCAGGCTTTCCAATCACTACCCAAGCACCATTTATACATAATGAGCCCATCTCAACATTCATTATCTTCCACCACTTGGTCACAAACTCAATATTAGTCAAAAGCTTAACAATTTGACTCTTGGACTTGTCCTATCCTTCACAACACTTTTCTCCTATCAAACCAGCACTGCATACCTTAGTTTTTATCCCTGCAACCTCACCAGGCTCCACCTCACTTTGGACAGACTATACCTTAGTCAAAAAACCCTTTCTACATAGCACAACCTTGCTACTAATTTTCTTTAGCTTCTCCACACCTAGACCACTCATTCTGATCACAACCCTTCCATTAGAATATCCCAAGAACCCATGGCCACCTGTTCTTGATTTCCACTTAACCTGTCTAGAATTCACATTCACCTCAAAGCCAAACACCTTCCATTTTTCAACCTTGGTAACCATCACATGTTTACCATCCAAAACATGTATTCTTACCAATCTTGGAAGAACATCCACACTGGACAACATACTATCGCCTCCACCTAGAGCCAAACCCACTGATTTCCCACACAAATCACCATGAACATAACATATCCTCTTTGTTGATTGAACACCCTTAGAGCCTTTTACCCTGTGACAAATTCCCATTACACAATCCACACAAAACTCTAAGAGACTACCCTGTAACAGTATAACCCATTAAAAACTTCCTGTTTACATAATTCAATCAACCCATGTTCATCATTATGATCAATGAACTCTGTCACACGAGGCACACAACCTTTTATCATATAACCATCAAGAACATAAACATTATTCCCATGTCTTGTTCCTGACATCATTACCATTGGTTTTCTCATAACAAACACCAACTCCCATCTAGTGTAATCACTATCAATAAACAAGAAACTCCATACCTCTCTTTCTTTTACTGAAACTGATCCAAACACTATCTTTCCATTCAAAAGATAGGTGTTGTTACTCTTCCTTGAACCAATCAACAAAACCTCTGATTCTTTCATAAACAGGATTTTACCATCCTCAAGAATCACATGGCAGCCCTTTCTTTCGAAAGATTTCAATGACAATAAACTTATTTTCAGATCAGAAACATACCTCACATCATGATAATCAACAATCATACCATTGTTCATCATGAATGTGACTTCAACCTCCAGATTCTTACAAGCCTTGTCATCAACCATCTTGATTACACCAAGATTTCCATATTTCTCTTCCCTGAAATATCCTGAATCCATCCTCCTTCTTTCAGAACAGAATCCATCACAGTTACCCACAAGAACATCAAAAACATAACCTTCTGATGATCCTTCTTGTTTATTGTTACTATACATACTCTGTTATTCCATTCTTTTCTTCAATTCAGACCAATCGTTCTTCTCATCAATCTTTCCCAACTCTATCTTCGTTGTTTTCACCATTGATTCAACTTGATTGTTCTGAATCGAGCACCACCAGGCTCTGATACCAATTGTTGTGTAAACACCAGAACAGAAAACAATCGAACCAAATTAACCAACGATTAAAGAGATTTTTATTGATAGAACAAAATTACAAGAAGAATTGAAAAGAAAAGATTACAAAAGATTAACCCCAAATCAGACCTAAACTAGCCTTATATAAACCTTAATATGAGACTAACGACTTTAGAACAAACAACTTTGAAAGTTGTCACAACCAGTCCCTCCTAATCAGGACCTTATTCACAAACAGAACAAACATATTATAACACTAAAAGAACTTTGAGATATTGACAGAATCAGCCCCTTGACTTCCAGCATACCTTGAAATCAAATGGTTGAACTAGAACAGATGTTTCACAGTTGACTTTAAATTTGACTCTTGATTTTGACACATATTTCTAACAGATTTCTTATATATTTTTGTTACAACTTACTTCTTTATCTTTACAACTTACAAGGTTCAAGGATTAAGGATATTAGAAAAACTTATATATGCAAATGATTGATTCTTGTAGGAAGGCCCATTTCTTCAATCACTTGATGTGCAATTGTTTCTTACTGGCCTGGTCTTGACAATAAAACAAGCTTGTAAGGCCCATGATACTGTTAAGTATACATAACACATTTTCCTTTTTATGTTTTAATAAAAAGAAAAGAAATCACTCAATCTCTAATAGTCCAAAAGTTCAAAATACAATTATTCAATTAACAAAAAATATCTTACAGATATAAGCTATAACTAGTAACTGGACCCGTGTGCATTGCAGCGCGCGGGTACATTACAACCATGGAATGGATAATTTGATAGGTGTTCATTGATTGCATTATGTTGCAAGTTACAGCATAAATAAGAGTAATGCAATTTAGTGTTTCCCATCTTTGTTTTCATGCCTTTCTAATATTCTTTTTTTCCCATCAAAAGTTAATGTCTTTGCCTTCCCAAATTTGTTTTTAATACCAAAAGTTGCTGCATATGAAGGCAGAGTATTTCATGTTCTTCTAATTAATGTATGTATGTAGCAAAAGAGATAGCTCATGTGAAAGCTGCTAGCTGTTTTTTTGTCAAAAATGTTGACTTCCGCATTAGCCTTTTACGCCCTTGCCTGCTTTTCCATTGTTTCATTGTCTGTCACACCCCGCCTAAGGCGGAAACACGGGGTGCAACTGAAATGATTTCCAAGCACAAAAGTCACACGAGCATCATTTAAGAAAACAGGAAATACCATTTAAAACATTCAAGTTTTACAAAACATGACATTAATTGTTTGAAATAGACACCATTGTTAAAAGTGTTTAGACCAAAACATCACAACAACGGATCAAAAGATGGTATCCCCCACAAAATGCTCGCACGCGACCTTCCCAAGTTCCATGCTCCATGCTAATTTCCTGAAAAACATGCATGAAAATAAATGGGTCAACATAATGTTGGTGAGTTCACTGGTTTTGTATGTTGGACCTGTAATCCCAAATCCGACTAAATTACTGTCTAGCTAGGACAATAATTAATATGTGATCTGACATGAGCCCATAACCAAACCTTGACGTGTTGTGCCTCGCCCATTGTACACTCAAGACAATGACTAAATGTGAAATACTAGCACTCTTTTGATATCTGTCATCCGGTCAGAGCGACTGACCAAGAGTGGGGGTGTCAACCCAATAGATCTATCCCGGTGTTTCATGGCTAAGTCCATAGCTAATGGTTATGGTATGATGTATGACACGAGGGCTTAATGGATCATGAACCTTGATGTCTCATGTTCACATATAGTCATTTATGTAACTGAAAACTGAACTTTGTACGCATGTCCCCCCCCCCCCCCGGAAAAATGTAAAAATAGTGAAAAGGGGCAGTGAAACTCACCTTATGGTATGTCTTAGAAATGAACTAATGAGTCTGGGCTAGAGATATCGACCTATGTGTCCTATGTAAAGGAAACATTTTAGATCTATGTTACTTGTACTGTTTACAAGTTGTTCTCTTGTTATGCTTGTCTTTTGTAACTTAACTCTTTAAGTTAAATGTGTCTTTAATGGAAAGACTTGTAAGTTAGTGATCTTTGATAAAAGATAGCTTAGTTCTTGAAAAAACATTACTTTTATTTGTGAAAAGCAAGTGTTTTATATACTTTGGTGTACTCATGTGTTGAAGGTTTCACACCTTTGTTTTGTCAAGTGTGTAGGTCTACCATGTTTAAGTATGCATAACTTATTATTTTCATACTTGACATCTTTTGTGAAAATAATACTTTTTGTCAAAATATTACTTTTTCTTGAAAAACATATGGATTTTGTAAGCTTTGTTATGCTCAACATCATTCAACACTATGCCTTGTGTTAATGAGTTTAGAAAACATATCCTTTTCTTTATAAAATTTTTGGCATATGTATATATACATCCATATATATTTCAGCTTCAAGGGGGTGTAAACACATAGGTTTTTATCACTAACACAATGTGTCTAAAAACATGAGTTTACCCACTTACTTGATTAAATTACAAGAGTAAACACACTAGTGAACAACTTTGTATTTTAAAGACTATGTAAAAATAAAAAGAACATAAGTTTAAGAAAATAGTGTTATACCTCCTAGTGTCTTAAGAAAAAGAGGGAGTTCGGGGCCTTGTACAACCTTGTTATGCTCCTTGTACCCCTAATGATCCATTGAAAGTTAATGTTTATGTGAGTAAAGGTTTGTATGTGGGTGGTGGTCTAGTGATGGTGGTGGCCGAGTGATGATGGTGGTGTGGTGGTGGTGGTTCGGCCGCGAGAAAGAGAGAGGGAGAGCTGGAGAGGTTTAGTTTTTTGGTGCATTTGTTTGCTAATTCTTAACCCATATTTATAATAGTTATGGAAGGAAAGGTATCATGGCTCAAGAAAGGCAAAAGGAAGCATCTTTCCTAATATGGATTAAGATCTTGTAAAGGTGATTTTGGTGAGATTAGGAAGAGATTTGGACTTGACATTTGCTTGCTTTCATGGATATAGTGGGCCGAAAATTAGAGGGTTAGTTTGGAAGGTTATGGTAAGTCAACTCCTTTGGATTTGATGTTAAATGATCATGGTGTTGGCTAGATTTGAGACATCTTAGGATTTGATGTGGTGAGACCTTGTTCTTGGGGTATGTGGGCCGAAATTTTGAGAGTGTTGGGTGGTCATAGATTAGTCAATCTCACAAAGATTTGATGCATGATAATCATGGTGTCTTGGGTGATTAGAAGGGTCTTTAGTTGACTTGGTAAGATATGACACAAGATATGGTGGATGTCAAATGAGGTAAGTCAATACTAGACTTTCCTAGTGTCATAAGAATCTTTCCATTTTGATGTAAGGTCTAGGAATGAAATGGAAGTGACTAGAGAATGTGTTGAAAGGATCTTGGTGGAAGATTGTGTAAACTAAATGGGGTAAATCATCATACTTGGATCAAAATCTTATTTCCATGTTGGTGAAAGTTGTTATCAAGAATCTTAGTGTCTTGTGTAGTGTATATGTGTGTGTCGATATATACATGTATGTATGTGTAGGGATTTTATTCTTGGTAAGTCAACTAGTATGCAGTGTTGTAGAACTCGCTAGGCACTAGTCGGTCGGAGGGATACCGACTAGGGATTAATCGGGATTAATCGGATTGGATTTATATATATTTTTTTTCAAATTTATACATATATAATGCTAATTTTATACCTTATATGTATAAATTTAGGAGTTTAGGTGCCAAATATAAACTAGTGAATATGGAGAGGCGTTAAATATTAAAATACATAAACATAAATAACCCTAATCACCTCCATCGTTCGCCATATCCCGTTTTTTCTTTCTCATTCCTTCTTTCATGGTACGGAACCATGAGACGCAACTGATTTTGCTTCTAAATCATAGATTCTCATCCAATTTTGATGTAAGAACTTGTTTTATTTGATCGATTTCCTCTAGTTTTGACCCGTTCGAATTCATTTTTACCTAATTTTGAGTTTTTAGGTCCGACTAATCGGTGATTAATCGGGACACCGATTAATTGAGTGATTAGCCCAAAATTAATCAGTAAAGTGAGGACTAGCGATTAATCACCGATTAATCAGTGATTAATCGGGATTTTTACAACCTTGCTAGTATGGAATGAATACAAGGTCAAGTGTTTAGCTAAATATGGTGGAATCTAGGAGACTTGAAGTGATGGTTCATTGAAGTGTAAGAGTTTAATCTTTGGAAACCACACTATACCTATGTATATCTGTGTGTGTGTCGTCGTATATGTATGTATGTATATACATATATATATTTTTTTGAACATTTAAAACTCATGTCTTGTACAAGTATATACATATGTGTTGTAATTAGATGTTAAGTGTGATCTTTGTACAAGTTTAGGTGCCACAAATATATATATATATATATATATATATATATATATATATAATTGTGTTCAATATATATATTTTTAACTAGTCGTATTACTAGTTGCATGTGGACTTTGTGTTCGGGTGATTTCTGTATACGGACATTGTTTGATTTTGTCCTTGATGGAATCACCATTGAGATGTTATGTATCATGGTATGAGTTTCCCAAACTTGGGTTTTTGATATGATCTCTCTATAGCTTATCTGAGCTATTCTATAGGTTCTGGAATTTGCCCCTACTAGTGGACCTAATGTTAGACTGTAAGCATCGAAACTGACTTGCTGAGGCCCTGTATGGCTCAATTGCACTAAATCATGTAAAATGAGATGTCATGCACAATGTGTACGTGTAACTAATGTACGGATATGACCTGTGATTTCGACGGGTGTCACATTGTCTGTGTACCGGTTACCGGTTAGGAGATGTTTATAGTTAGTGTAATACCTTTGGGCTTTTATAGTTAATATTTAAATAATTTTGCATGAGTGTAGTCTGTATGCCTGGCTATATCGGATTCTTCTTAGTTGTTGTTTTAGGATCCAAGGTTGCCGGGATTGTAACTGGTGATACTCCAACTTTGTTCACGGTCATTTTGTAGTCTAGATGTCGAATGACGCAAAATATTGTTGTCCAATTACTGAAGTGGACGCATTAGAAAAAAAAGATAGATTGGTTATCTGTACAACCCCTTTTTTGTGGAGTAGACATGAAGTAAATATAATTCTAGCAAAGTTCTAAATAACAAAAAAAAATTGCCTAATAAACTAAAACGACAATTAGACAACTAAAATGAACAAAGCAAACACAAAACATATTTCAGACCAACCTGAGCGGACGTACCAACTAAAAACCTGAAATGTTAATGCAAAAACCATTAGTACAAAGCATTCAGCAAATCTTTACACCCAAGATCATTAGGTAATAAAAAATGACAAAAGAAAGACAAAGATTCAACTTATCATCCGGATTGCAAATAAGCATTTCCATGGGGAAAGCAAAAGAGAATTCTGAATGGAATATCGTGGCAACAGTAACTTAGGAAGCCAAAAACAACGCTAAGAAAACTGATAAAGTCCACACGAAGACAAAACAAATTTACTCTATGATAAAATCTTAGAATGCCAAAAAGTAGGGGTGTTCAAAATTCGATTTGAATTCGAAAAATTCGAAATTCGATTTAGTTCGATTCGATTATCAAGAATTCGATTCGATTATTAAGAATTCGAATTCGATTCGATTCGAATTCGAGTCCAGTAAATCGAATACGAATCGAATACGAATTTATGATTTTAAATTCGATTCGATTCGAAATTCGAATAAAAATTGTACATGTATATTTTTTTAAATATATACACACATATACACATTATTATAGGATGCCTACGTGGCACTTAACTGGAAAAACTAACTGTATATGTGTGTATATATTTAAAAAAATATATATACACAAGTATACACATTGAAAAAAAAAAACCTTCTAAATTTTGGTCAAACTCTAAGAACCCATAGTGTCTATAACTTTTTGCATAACCATGTTTTATATATTTACCTTACAAAACTCTATAAAACTATACTCTCTACTATTTTTACTATTCTCGTATTTGACATATTGTTGTTTATCAATTTGTAGATTTGTATTTTATATGTTAAAAATAATGAGTTTGTATTAGTTTTAAAACTAAAAGTAAAACAATTTGTTATTTAAGGTGAATTTGAACTAAATCGAATTTATTCGAATTCGATTCGAATTCGAGTTTCTTATTCGAATCGAATACGAATCGAATAAATTGAATTTTAAACGAATACGAATCGAATACGAATTCAGGTAAAAATATTAAAAATTCGAATAATTCGATTCGAATAATTCGAAAATTCGTTATTCGATTCGTTGAACACCCCTACCAAAAAGGCTATAAGCAGATCAAATTTAAGACCATAAGTAATGGTTCACACCTCCTGAGACGTTTTTCGTCATGTGGATGTCACGTAACAGAGACATTTTTAACCGAAAATAGTGTGTAATGTTTCATGCTCCTTGGATGAAAATAGCAAAAAGGATCAAACCCTAGAGACGAAAATGACAGTTACGCTAATATTTATTTACCTTTTAATAAATATAGAGAGAGAAGTAAGAGATGGAGTGAGAGAAGTTAGAAGGAGAAAATTGAGAGAGGGAGATGGAGGAGCGTGAAACAAACCACGCCTATTGCCTTTCATGCCATTTGGGGAGGGTGTATTGGGGCATTTTCCGGCGTGAAAGTAGACTATCACTCCCCATTACTCATGATCTAATATACGCTCATATAAATTTCCTAGGTCATTTTTAATTCTTTTGTTATAACTATAAACTATACCAAAACAAATATGATGAGTCTAAGGATGTATATTTTGATACATGTTAATTGGAAATCTTTTAACCCATAACTCAAGTACTTAACCATACTTGTTAAAAGAAAATAAATGAAGATAAAAGTCAAATAAAAATGTGTGTATGTAAAAAATCATAATATTTAGAATTTAATTGTGTATTTAATCGAATTTATAATTACTCTAATACTACCAAAAAGGGCCCAACCGGGTTCGAACCGGTGACCTCTTGATCTGCAGTCAAATGCTCTACCACTGAGCTATGGACCCAGTTGTTTGAAATGTTTAAAGTAAATTATTTGATCTATTTATCCACTTACTTTAGTGATGTTATACCGATAAATATCCATGTACGATAGTTCTACATGTTTAGCAAATTATGTGTGCGAATATTTGGAACAAGTTGTAAGAATGTGACCAATGATGAACCCTCTACTATAGTACTATATATAATTCAATACATTTACGTTAAAGCCTTCAATATTTAACAGTTAGATTTCAAGAGCAACCTGCCCGCTAACTCGATTTCCCTATTTATAATTTATAAATATACATATATATGTGCATAAGGCGGTCCACCGTGGGTTGGTTTGGGTTGCCTGGAAATCAGTCATTTGTATAACTATTTCCAGGTCCAAACGGATTCTGACCAAAACAGGTTCGGGCTAAAACCTGTTGGTTTAGAAGGAAAAAAACTATCAATGGGTTTGCGCTATGACTGTTTTTAGTTTACAGTGGCTAGTGGTGACAAACTGACAACGGGTGGCTAGCAGTGGCAGTGATGAAAGTGATTATACGAACATATAATAATCATAATCAGTGGCATGAAAAAAAAAACAAGACAGAGTTTTTGAATGGGCTTCTGACCCGTTTTATATGGCAATCATTCGATAACAATGTGTTTGAAGAATTCTGTAAAACTAATTACATGACCCAACAGAAAATAATATAACATCTTGCTGATGTGAAGAATGATTGATATGGGCTAATTTTGTATACTAATTACTATCTAATCGGTGTATGGCTGACTAACAGTACCTGCAGGCTGCAGCTACACAACTTCTGAAGTCAAAATGTATATATGTAATTGGTATAATCTTGATCTTGTGTTTGACGGATTTGTTTTGAGTACACTACACAGCTCCAATGAGATTATGACAGGTGGTGTCACATGGATAAGGGCAATCAACCTTCTTAGAAACATTTCTGCCAAAGTACCAGTCACCAACTGATTCTGCAATTGTCTGGATAACGGTTGAAAACTAGATTAACTCGTTGTGTCAAGCGGAAGCATATTCATATTTTTTAGAGGTGTAATTGTGGAAATGCGCATGTCAGAATAGGTTCGGGTCAATGAATAACTTTTGTGGGTACATGTTGAGTTAACCTGAAGACCGGAACACCTTTGGTCCAAAAAGTGATTTTTTTTTTTTTTTTTTTTTGAATTAGCAAGTTAAATATGGCAAAAGAAAAATGCATTTTCAGTATTTATGATATTTTACTGAATATGATTTAGGGGGTTCATCCATCGAAACTGCGCTTGGGTGACTTTCAAGTTTTGACCTATTTGACATGTTCATTTTTTGTTGACTTTTTATTTGACCTGTTAGAGAAAACATGACTAGAATCAACACATCTAACCATTACGAACCTCGTTATGCATTTGTGGGGAGTCTGGCGCAAACCAGGTGTCTTGAGACTCACTTTGGCAGTGAGCAAAACACGAATTTATAAATACACCGCCTCTGGTTGAATTGAACAAGAACGACCTCAGAGCTGTAAGCATTTCTACCCTGAAAGCTAAATAAGTCAAAATAATAAATTAGAGTGGCAAGTAGATGTTAATAACAGCATTCATAAAATGATTATTTAATAAAAATTATGAACCATTCAAAAGGCGGATTTGGTCAGGTCGACATGCTATTGGATTCAATTTGCAGTGATTCCAAAGCCCATGTAAATCAGTTGATGGTGGAACTAATATGTGGTTAAGCTGTAAAAGAAACGAAAGTTGAAGCAAAAATGAAACTCAAAACAGTATTAAATCATTAGACATAATTAAGAAATGATATTATCTTACTTGATATACATCATATGCAGAGTTTAAGATGAAAAGCGGCGGTGTTATGTATTTTAACAAGTACTGCGGGAAGATGCACTGCGAAACATGTAACAAGTGTCAAAATAGTTTTCAAAATGTTAATAAAATTAGAAAGTGAGTGAAGATGCGCAATACTTGTTTCGGATCACTGATAGAATTTGTGCAGTTCTCATCCAAGTTCGTCTCTATTCCCTGTCAAAACCATATGTTTAATTCCACTTGTAACGAAATATATGATCAAGAAAATTAGGAGTACCTGTAGAGTGACAAGATGCTGAAAGAATGTTCTTTGGGTATGGTACATGTTGATGTCCGGTCTGCAAACCGAAAATCATAAAGATTAAAAAAAATCACCTTAGAAACTAATGCACTAATTATATATATTGTTAATTTGTTATCCAACTCGCACAACCCATCCATCTTGCCACATGTAATAAGAAGTTTAGAACGTACGAATCCATGAAGAATCCAGCATCACCCAGACATTTTACTGCTGCCGCATTTGGTAGATAAGTGTTGAAGTTGTTGCAATGCAAATAGGATGCCAAACCCCCAGCCGAACATCCAGAAAGCAAAGCCTGTGATATGTTCATGAACATCATATGTTGTTAAATGTATTCTAGATATTGCATTGAAGTCTACTTTAAATTAGTTAGTTATACCTTTTTGGCGAACCTCAAGCCTTTTGGTAGAAGATCTTCAATGATTGCTTGCCAAATCCGTTGGCCACGGAAATAAAGTACCAATGTCTGTTATTCATATATACATGTTAAAAACTATTAACTGGCAGAAAGATTACATGAAACTGAATGTGGTATTTCATATTTATTTACCCCATTGTCGAACTTAGAATCGCCAGCAAAGGATCCTCCATCACAGTATCTAAGCTTCACGCGATTCCAGTTGTAAAAATCTGCTTAGGTTAGTTTAGTTTGTTGTAAGGTTGTAGTTTTTGTCAAATTCATAAATGTAGACCATGACAAACATTTTAACTCTTATAGTTATGTTTTGTTTGTACTCCTTAAGTTCTGTTTGATGTTACATTGAGATATATAGGACTAAGAGTTTAGCAAAGCTATTGGCAAGTGAAGTAGTGTGATGGCCTTTATGGTTTATATTAATCCAAATTTAAAAATGCCACTTTTGAGGGATGGAGGATAGGAATGACAAAAATGTAGTTGGTGGTAAAGATTATGTTTTAAAAATAGGAATCAAACTCTCTTTAATATATATATATATATATGCCAAACATCAAATTTTAGTTGGTTTAAGTTAATTCAAGTAGAAGTTGGTGTGTGTACAAAATACAAAAATCTGGCTTTTTAAGGACTTATAAATGAAGATCAGGTGTTTTCGTCACTCTAGGCGAAATTTACGCTGCCAAGGATGAAACCAACCAAATGATCTTATGTATCTACGAAATTCACATCTTAAGAGACACCTAGAGAAACTTGTGTGGCCGAGAACGATTCTCGCTATTTTGGCCCCAAACTGCAAGATTTTCGTTTCTTAAGCTAAAGTGTCGTGTGTTTTGGTTAAAAATACTTATACATAAAAATGTATAACTATTTTAAATGGTCGAATGATTATGTTTTATAATCAAATGGCTAGCTAGACAAAGTTTGTGATTATAAAATTACCATAATTTACCTTAGGTAAGTATCTATAGACTATAATGATTATGTTTCACTCCAAACGAGACTTGAACATTTGTTGCAAGATGATTATGTTTCATTTCCATTCCCATAGTTTTTTTTTTTAACGATGAACTAAAGTATTGCCGGGTACTTTGTACGCGGCCCCCAATGGCCGAAAGGAGCCCCAGACGGCATCTAGTCTGTACGGACAGAGCCATTCGGCCCACCCGTCTCCTGTTTCAGGGAAAACCCGGCCCACAAACCTGCCCGAAGGCACGACGGTAGTGAACCGGTAAAACCTGGAGGGATCAGGAGTCGAACCCATGACCACAAGGGTGGGGGTATCCATCACATGCCTCCCGTGAGAATCAAACCCGGCTCCCCCAAAAAAAGAACCAGCCCTTTTACCACTAGGCCACATGATATTCCCTTAAAAAAAAACTGGTGCCAGATGGACTATAAATGGGCAGTGCACTGCTAAAATTAATGTTGACCATTGTCAATTAGATTCTATTATGAACATGACAAAGAACAATGTGGAAGTTTGCCATTTGGGTAAATGACGTTGGTACCCCTTAGATATGTTATTGTGTTTAGAGAGGGGAGGGGTATTATTGAGTTTTCACAGAGAGAAAAGTGGGGCAGATGGTTAGTGGGAAGCACGGGTGAAAGCTGGAGGAGGAAAAGGAACAAGACATGAAGTAGTTGTCAAAAATAATTTACCACGTGAGTACGACAACTCTAACTTGAGCGGGAGCACATGGTTACCAGATCTTATTTACAACAATGGTTTGTGTTTTAAACTTTGTCCACACTTGGATATATTTCAATCATCTTGGTCCGTATGAATAATATTATTAAGTCAATTATCTTCATTATTATACACTTTTAGTGATACAAGATACTAACTTATTGTGTACCATCTATGCTAACATGTGCAGGCTATATAACTTATGTATGTTAGCAATTGTATAGTGAAACATGTAATTAAACACTTGGTCAAGTCTAGTCAAACACCCGGTCAAGTCCATTATACTGACTTAGACGCATTGGATCTGACCCAGATTGCACAGGCATTTCAGACTCTTTCGGTTGACCCGGATGACGAGAACTGGGACATGGATACTGGTGCCACCTCACATGTGACTCTCAATCAAGGTACTCTCTCTACTTTATCTCCGTATTCTCACATAAAGTCAGTATTAGTTGGTAATGGCAATCGTTTACCAATTCTGGGATCCGGCCACACATCCCTCAAAACCAAATCCAACACCTTTCATCTTAAAAATGTCCTTTACAATCCACATTTTATTAAAAACCTTATTTCCGTTCGCCAGTTTACTATTGATAATTGTGTGTCCGTTGAGTTTGATCCTTTTGATTTTTCTGTGAAGGACTACAAGCAGTGTTGTAAAAGGCGGACTAGGCGGCCGCCTAGTCGCTAGTCGGACATATAACTCGGAATAAGGACCTAGGCTGGGTTCTAGGCGTTTTGGGCATTAGGCGGCTCATGGGCGGGTCCTGGGCGGTCGTAGGCGGTCATAGGCGGTCCTAGGCGAATTCCGGCGACGAATTCCGACGACTGTGGAGGAGATGTGCCGGAGAAGGTGAAGAAGAGAACAGGGAAGAGGAAAGGTGGAAAGGTGGCTGTTGGCTGCTGATTATAATGTAGGGTTTTAATAAGTTTAAACCTTTTACATTTTAACCCCTCTATCTTTCTTATTTTACCTAAAAAGTCTAAAACTAGTTTGTATTTTTTAACTTTTAACCCCCTGTATCTTTAAAAGTTCACATTTGGTCCTTAAACTTGTACATTTATACATAAAAGTAAAAAAATAAACATTATAATACATATATATCTTTACATATTTTTTAAAAACACCTAAATTTGTGTGTATATATATAAAATTCGTATAAAATACCAAAACGCCTAATTCCGCCTAATTTTCGCCTAGTCCCGACTAGTCCCTAGGCTGGACCTCACCGCCCACCTAGCGCCTAGCGCCTTTTACAACACTGACTACAAGGATGGCACGCCCCTGAGCCGCCACAATAGCTCAAGCGGACTATACTCATTCACCAAAGGCTCATTGGCAACGGCTTTTGTTTCCATCTCTTCTCCCCAGTCTTGGCATGAACGCCTCGGTCACCCAGGACGCCATGTCATAGACTTTCTTAGTTCTAAATGTTTTTTGCCTTGTAATAAACGTGATGATTCCTATGTTTGTCATGCTTGCAAGTTATCTAAGAATAAAAGACTTTCATTTTTTGACTCTATTACTCATACATCCATGCCCTTTTTCCATTATTATTCATTGTGACCTATGGACTTCACCTGTCCTAAGCCCAGCAGGTTACAAATACTACATGGTTCTTATTGATGACTTTACTCAATATACTTGGGTTTACCCTCTTAAATTTAAATCTGAAGCCTATACAAAATTTACTCACTTTTACTCGTTTGTTTAAACCCAATTTAAACTTAAAATTCAACAATTTCAATGTAACATGGGGGGAGAGTTCAACAATCACAAATTTCTCGAATTTGCCAATGAGCACGGGATCCAATTTCGGTTCTCGTGCCCCCACACCTCACAACAGAATGGCAAATCCGAGCGCATGATTCTTCGTCTTAACGACATCATGCTCTCCCTACTTCTTCACGCCTCTCTACCCTCCAAGTTTTGGGTTGAAGCGATCCACACCGCGTGTTACCTACACAACATTTTACCCACCAAAACATTAAACAATCTCACCCCTTGTGCCGCCCTTTACCACCGTCACCCCTCCTATGAACACCTTCGTGTTTTTGGATGCGCGTGTTACCCCAATGAATCAGCCACTCACCCTCACAAATTACACCCAAAATCATCTCTTTGTGTCTTCCTAGGCTACCCTGCCAATTACAGGGGATATCGTTGCCTAGAGGTGTCAACCGGGAAGATTATTTACTCCCCACATGTCACATTTGCTGAAACTATTTTCCCATTCACAAACTCCCTGAACCCCAAACCATCGGCCACATTTTGTGACGACACCACATCCCATTCTTTCTTTCCCACTTCTTTCGGCCCACCTACCTCTTTCGGCCCTACTCCAAACTCCGGCCCTACACCTCAACCCAGCCCATCGGCCTAAACTCCATCCCAACCTTCCATCTTAGGCCCTCACCCTTCCACCACCCATGCTTCGGCCCATTCCCCTGGACCATCACACGACCCCACCCCTACACCCCCCACACCACCACCCGCCTCCCCCTCCCGGTCCACCTGGCCCTTCTCATCCAATGTCCACGCGCTCACGCGCGGGTATTGTCAAACCTCGTGTCCCCTTTAACCTTTCCACTGTCACTCCCACTATCTCACCCTTACCCAAATCCCACCTTTCCGCCCTAAACGATCCAAACCGGTACGATGCTATGACTAGTGAATACAAAGCTTTATTAGAGAACCATACATGGGATCTAGTATCGAGACCTACCTCTGCCCCGATCATTCGGCGCATGTGGCTTTTTAAGCATAAGTACATTGCCTCTGGCCAGTTGGAACGGTACAAAGCCCGGCTCGTGGTAAATGGTAAGAGCCAAACTGTTGGTATTGACTATGACGAAACTTTGAGCCCCGTGGTTAAACCAACCACCATTCGTACGGTCTTGAGTCTTGTTGTTTCCCGTTCATGGCCTATTCATCAACTTGATGTGAAGAACGCATTTTTACATGGGAATTTGAACGAAACAGTATACATGCATCAACCCCCAGGTTTTGTTGATCAGAATAACCCAGGTTTTGTTGATCAGAATAACCCAGGTTTTGTGTGCAGGTTAAATAAATCATTATATGGGTTAAAACAGGCTCCGCGGGCGTGGTATCAACGGTTTTCTAACTTTATTCTTCAAAATGGCTTCAAAAGCAGTATTTGTGATACCTCTCTTTTTGTCTACAAGCATGAAGACCAAACCGCATATCTTCTCTTATACGTAGACAACATTATTTTAACCGCATCTACCTCCACTTTATTACAGAAATTAATCGCCATGTTAAAAGCCGAGTTTGCTATGACCGATCTTGGGGTATTACACCATTTTTTGGGGATTAAAGTGGATTACAAGCACGGGGGTTTATTTATGTCACAGTCAACATACGCAATGAGATACTTCACAGGGCAAACATGACTACTTCAAAACCTTGCAACACTCCGGTTGACGTTGGTTCGAAACTGAGTGTCGAGTCTGGTGCTCCTGTTGTGGACGGTACTCTTTATCGCAGCCTTGCTGGCGCTCTTCAGTACCTCACCATCACCCGTCCCGATATTGCATATGCAGTCCAGCAGGTTTGTTTATTTATGCATGACCCTCGGGAACCCCACCTACAATTTCTCAAGCGTATATTGCGTTACATTCGCGGGACCCTTGATTTTGGCCTCCAGCTCAACCCTTCTAAGCTCGTATCCTTGATACTTTTGCCACCACTAGATTAGTAATTTCTCGCATCTTCTGAAAATAGGCTTCGAGGGAAGGTTGAGACTTGAGAGTTATGTTGGCGAACTCGTGTTCTAAGGCGGCGATACACGCGCCTCTATTGTCGTGAAACAATTTTTTAAAACGAAGCCATGCCTCATGGGCAGTAGGCTCGCCGAACAGAACTTGACCAAGATAGTTGTCTGATAACGTGTTATAGATCCACTGGAGGACGATCGAGTCGATTTCCAGCCAAGAACTACATTCAGGATCTGTCTCAGTAGGAGGCGGCGTACCGTCTATGTGAGACATAACCCTATAACCGCGGCAGTGAAGAGTGAACAACCGGACCCAGGCGTTGTAGTTAACCCGGACACCATCAAGAGTTTTAATTTTCTGTTGAATGTTTGTAACAGAGTATACTGGATGGAGTGGGGTTGGTTTGGAGGGCTCGGTTGGGGAATGATGGTCTGCACCTTCTGCCATGAAGAAACTGCACAAGTCAGCGATCGAGCAGAAAGATGCAGCAGGGGTGATGACCGAAGTCAGTGAAAAAGAAAAGAAATGGTGCGGTTTAGGGTTCAGAGCAACCTTGCTCTGATACCATGAAAGTTATCAAAAGTATCTTATTCTCATTGAAAACACAGCTATAAATAATACAAGAGTTACATGAATAATAGGAAACAATCTAATCTAGTGGTGGCAAGACTTGACCGGGTGTTTGACTAGACTTGACCATACAGGAGTTACATGAATAATAGGAAACAAGCTAATCTAGTGGCAAGACTTGACCGGGTGTTTGACTAGACTTGACCGAGTGTTTGATTACATGTTTGACTATACAATTGCTAACAATATAAATGTACAATTATATTGGTACATATTTTTTTTAATTATACGCGAAAGGAGGGAGAAACATTAACCATTTTCTTTTATTAAACACAAATGAGTTCACCTTGAAGGCTTGAAATGGATCTTTTAGAAAGAAAAAGGGTATGTTCACTCGCCCCATTCGCTTTTATCGTGACAATTGGCTACAGCTGGGCAGCGACGGCAACCTAGATGTCCGTGGAGGTGGAGGTGGAGGTGGTCACTGTTATGTTCTTAATTATTCTCGTTATTGCTTTCACTATCCATTGTTACTATATTTTGTTTTGTTGTTTTCTTACAAGCTTTATGCTTAGTCGCGCTTGGTCATTGATGTGTTGCAAAACACATCTACTTTCCTATGTATTTTGTATATTATTTGGTTAAGTTTGTATTCGTTTCGTGTCAGTTTTATTATTTATTTATTTATCTTATTATTTTATAGGTGTTCGTGGAAAATGAGCTCAAAGCGAAAGAATTTTAATCAAGACACGAACACTTGAGAGCAGGTGTTCATGGACGTTGAAGCGTAGACGAGAAATTTTGGTCGAGCCAAAAACACCCGACATGAAAGCATGAAGTACTAATAATAATAATGGCACTTAAAATTGTGTGGCCTACGGCCCTACTCCCACTTTGTGGGAGGCCCAACAGATGAGAAAGAATTAGGTCTTCAATATTATAAGAGAGCATGACACATAATATTTAGGGGGCAAAACATATTATTAATTTCGAGACACACGTCTTGGACAGAAGCCACGACAGCGGCAAGGAGCAGCATCATTATTTTGCCATCTTGGCATTATTTGAAGCATTGGGAGCACACTTTCAGGTGTGGATGATTGGGTCGAAGACAAGATCAGCCGCCAAGGAGGGCTCTCAAACAACACAGCGCTCCTAATATTTTTTAGAGGAAGTGAAGGCCAGGAAGGCTAGGGTTCAAGATTCAAGCTACGGGTTCGACTATAATAATTTTTGGCTTTATATTTATTTACTTCGTGTTTATAAATATTATTACCATGACTATATATTATTTTGAACCTATGTTTTTATCTCTTTCCATGACTATGAGTGGCTAAACTTTTAGTGCTACCTAGGTATTGATGATGGGTGACAATTGAATAATAGTTTTCGGGTTGGATCTATGTTATGTTTTGGATAATGTTTTGGTAAAGGTTTTCTAATAAGGTTTCTTTTGTATATGCGTGCTTGATATCTGGATATTAATACTTGTTTCGCTTAATAGTTAATTCTAGTTTAATTGATTTTGTATCTTTTGACCTAGGATTTTGTGAGTATCTTAGACTTGGTGTTTTTGATATATTTTGTGGTTGCTAGACGTAGTAAACCCTAGAAACAAGTTAATTAATTATTCGGTAATTTAGCATTCTACCATCTTTGAGACCGAGAGGAGATTAGGTGTCAGTGTGTCTAGCTTGGTAGGTATTCGGGACCGTGGTCTACACGAGAGTGAGCCACCCCCAGCGTGCCTGTTTTGTTAGCATCCTGTGTTAGAAACCTGTTAGAATTACTATCCCTTGCATCCCTTACACATCCCGGATGTATTGTTTCTGAGGGGGCCGAGAGGACATTCAGATTTAGGATACCTTAGCATAGTTTGGAGAGACCGAGAGGTGATCTGAACCCGAGACCGGTGAGTTTACACACTTCCCTAGATTCAGTATTGCGACATGTTGGAGAGTGATTCGCGTTCCAGTGTTGGTCTAGTTTAGTGTATCTTAAGATCCCGGTAGCCAAAACCCATTTATCCAATCCCGAGAGCTATATGTCAGTCACCTTGATTCTTACCTAGGTAGCCATTTTCTCATTACTTAATCTCATCCAGTTCTGCTTGTTCGTTTGCTTTGTTTGAGTTGTTTGCATTTTATTTACTTTAATTTTATATTTTTTTTAGTAATTAAATCACCATCACTTCAATTTATTAGACTAGGACTCGGCGAAAGCTTAGTACCGAGAGCCGCTACTACTGTGTCCACGGTTCGATATTCCAAACTTACTTGCTCTACTACACTGCGACCGGTACACTTGCCGTTAGTGTGTGGTTCAGTGGGTTTTTCCATTTTTAAAACTTGACCCGAATTTATTTAATACACATTTTCACACATCAGTCATTGTATTGAGTGAAAAGGAAAATAGAATTGTTTGGGAGTTAAATTGGTATTGTATTGAAACGTCCGTATGCATGATTTCCTTTATCGAATCGTTCCTATGCGTTAATTATGGATTATGTTTCGTTCTTATTTTCAGTAGTAGTGACATGTTAGCTCATTTGTCCATGATGTTGTCTCGGTATAAAAGGTATCTGGGTGGTTTTTGTATGCATTCTAAGACTATATGGTGTGGAGACCAACTCCTCCAAATGCCACATCATCGCCACCTCATGTTCCCCATTTCCTCCCCCAAAGTTTGGAAATGGTATTCCCCTAATTCCCCCAACCCCCATTCATTTTTTTATACTATAAAGTTTGATTAAAAAACCAAAAAAATAACTTGGCCAATCACATCACTCGGGAAGAAGGGGGAATTCTCCCCTAACTCACCGAAAATTCTTAGGGGGGGGGGGGGGGGTGTTCCCCTTGGGGAATTGTACACATCATCTCCCCGATACCTTTCCCCGAATCCATACAAAATAGCCTAAGGAATGACACTAAATGTTGCTATGAGTCGGATGGTACAGCGCTAGTGAGAATAGAGGAGCTTTGTCTTCAACTAAATCTAAAATGAAACTGGTCTAGACTAGGGGTACGCCATCAAACTCATACTAACGAGTACTGAAAATGTACTTGTTTTGATCCAAGCCTATGTTGACTAATTAACTTATAACATATTTTAGCTCCTTTAAAAGGTTACAATTAACGTTTTCTAAACTATGATCTTGTTATATACAAATCGCAATAACATAATGTCTATACAAGATAACATAATTGAAAACCAGGATCGGGTGTGTGAAATGTGTGACCATATAGGATTCTAAAACTGTTTGGCCTTAAAATGTGTTGCATATATATACTAATCAATTATCGCAAATAAATGACTTTAAGATTTAGTTGAGAAGTCGCACCTTATGTAATGTTACAATATATACATGTATTAAAGCTATTTATTCTTGGTATCTAACAAACACATTTATACAAGTAATAATAAATAGAAAGGTTATATTGGGATATAAAATAAGATCAAACTATTAAATCTTATCATCTACAGGTTGGCAGAGTCGTGTTAGAAGTGTTAAGGTTTTATATTATGTATTTCTTTTCAAGTGGCTAGAATTGACAAGGATTCCAAAGAAGAAAGTGACACAATGAGCTCGACAAAGTTGGGTTTCTAGTTGCAATAATTATTTAAGTATGGTATAATATATAATCAAAATTTCATATTGTATTATCGAGTTAAAGAATAGAATTGAAAGAAGATAGTTACACCCATCGAAAATTGCCTATAACATGTTATAATTCCTACAATCCACTTAAATCGATTTCCTTTTCTTTTATAATTATTATTTCTGTTGTTACTATTATATTTAATCCTATATAACAATAGCCAGATAAAGGTTCATTCAAAGGAGATAGGAGAAAAAATGTTACCAGGATTACGAGACGCATTATTACTAAGGATGCCTGAGAAGGTCTCTAACTTGTTCATGAAACGTGTAGATCCACGACGAGTTTGGGCTCTCTCTGCACATGATTTGATATCATTACACCATCCGCCACCCTGTTAATAGTTAATTCCATTGCTAGTTAGTATGAGGTACATATCAAAGACCCCACAACCCACATGCAAAACTCTCTTTAATCCACATTATATTAGTTTCATTAACTAAAACGGAAAGTTATACAATTTATGATGTATAAAGCTTAAAGTTATTATACGTTTGGTGCAAATCACAAAAGTTGTGGACCCTTTGTAAGATGTTGGCACTCGGGCCCAAGAATAGAGAGCATCAAATTTGATCTCAACCAATATTGACTCTTTTTGTTTATTAGAAAAACTTGACACACAAATTACATAAGCACTAAACATTTATTTTATTCTAAAATGACCCTACTTATCCTACTCAACACTTCTCTTAATTATTATCTAATACTAACTCACAACATTATTTCTACTAATTTAATCAAACTATTTAATTCTAAACATTCAAATAATTAATTTAAAACTAATTAAACCAAACTTGTCATTTTGACCCTTCAACTTTCTTTCAACTTCGTTTTAAGTTAAATTCTAATGTAAGATATTGTTTGTCTTATTTTATAATATATTTTTTTCTTTTAAGAAAATAAATATTTTTGTAAGCTTACTTTATACCGCAAGCACTATTATATCAAACCAGAATATGAATGAAATGGAAATAGGCAAAACAACCTACACTCTTGATGACTACTACGTGCTACTTATTTAAAGCTTTAACCAAACCATAAAGTGTCTTAAATAAGGAAAAATAGAAAGGGGGCACTACCATATTTCTCATTTTTAACATTTTAAAAATAGCATTGTCATGTCATATTCACCTCTTCCATGTTACAGGACATAAAGAATTAAACAGTTTTGTGTTTTTTTATTATTCAAGCGGCCCAGCAGCTTGATCAGCTTGAGTGTTTAAAAAACTTTATAACTTCATGTTTGATTGTTTGAATGATTACTTATTTTATCCTTATACTTGATTAGTGTTTGACTTTGTTTTTCTTCATTTGTTTGTATTTCTATTCTTTTTTAATGTTTAAAAATTTCAGAATTCATTTTCATAAAGCCTAAAAACTATTATTTTTTTTTTAAAAAAAAATAACTTCTAATCTATAATACATTATGCAAGAGTCGAACTTTCTAATAGAGCAAATATAAAGCTAGAATATAAGGTTTTATTTTAGCAGGTAGGATTTGCAATTCAAAAAGAGATTGCAACACAACTTTTGCCTATTTATCTGTCATCCTCTTATAAATTATTATGGTTTTATAATAAAATCGTTAAAATAATAAGCTAGATAAAGAATTTCTTAAAATATATATGAAATAAACGTTGTTTTAGTAGTTAGCTGCCAATAACTTATGGTCTTCTTTCGAATTTTTTATTTATTCGTTAGGACTTTGGATGTATCATGTTGGTTGAGCTTGTGTTAACAAATTTAACACCAATTAGGTGGGTCATGTCGTTCTCCTAATTATTAATAAATTGTTTTCTACGTTTATTAGGTGGGTCATGTCGTCCTACTTTTTGGCCCCTTCCGTGCAGATTGGAACCATGCTACAATGGTCATGTTGAACTCATTTTCTAAATAATAACAATAGTGACAAAAACGTATAGCTGTACGTGTATAATAATAATAACAAATTTAAGCACTAGGTTGTTTCCTGTTTCTGATCGATACATTCATATAATAACTTGAAACTGTTTATTTTAAACAGATGGTAAAACTAATAGCAGAACCAAAATGGCAAAATGATCGCAAAATTAACCTATAGTTTAAAACATGGTTTAATACACAAAAATGTAATAAATAAACTTTTATGTTTATGTCCTCATATATATCTTTTTTTGAAATGCGAATTTCTTGCTCCATGTGAGACTTGAACTCAAGATCTCACACTTTTATGTTTAGACTATAGGGATTAGGGAGTGGAAGGGGGAAAGAGGGGGGGTGAAGCGCCATGTGACACTTGTGAGACCCCTGTGGGGGGGAAAATTGTGGGGAGTGGAAGGGGGCGGGAAGAGGGGGGAATGAAATAATATTATATTGTGTTAAAGTTTAAAAAAAAATCTGACCAATGATAAGCCTGCACCTCACCCCCCCCCCCCCCCCCCCCGCCCCACCTCACCTCTCCCGCCCCTCCTCCATGCCCCAAGGGGGCGGTGTTCCCGCCTCCACGTCACTCCCCGCCCCACTCCCTCCTGTCTTATGTCCTCATATATATCTAACTGTATTCTACATACATTTGAAGTTATCGATTTGTGATAACTAGGGGACAAATGACAATCAATGGTACTAATGATGGTTTTGACCGTGTTTGTTTTAGTGTTTTACATATAATTCCACAAGTGTCTTAGTTATATTTTCCAATATTGTTTTTATATTTAAACGATTTATTTGTTGTTTGTCCACACATTCTATAAACTAGTCAAAAAAATATATAAGGTGGACGGGGTGCTACCAGAATTGGTCACATGTATCAGTACGGTAATACTGTCGCCACTCATGCTGGTAGTAATCCCGCGAACCAAAATCTTGTTATAGTTAACTGGCTGGTACCCGTGAGTTTCTCTTCCCCCTTTTTATCTTTTTCTTTATTTTATTTATAGTGAAATGCTACCTCCAAAAAAACTGTTTCAGTGATATAACAGTGCATGATTGATAGAAATCAGTGAAGTTGAAAAAAACCTAATGGAGCGCCCCGTCCCCCTAAATATAATTATAGTGAGCAAAAGTTTTTTTTTTTTTTTTTTGGGCTTATTATTTAAAAGAAAAACATAAATAACATAACTTAACTGATTCAGTTTCGTTATGAGTATCATCACCTCAGTCCTCATGTAAATTGAAATCAAGTTTCCTACTCTACTTTGACCATTAAAGTTAAGTCAAAATCTGTAAAGTTAATTCATGAAAAAAGTACAGTAAAGCCAAATAACTTAAAACAAAAAGACAAGTTTAAATCTAATATTATTCGAGTTATCACCAGAAACACGCTTGAAAAGTAATTCTAGAAGATCTGGAAAGTACCTCAAATTGCAAAAGCCAGTTACGTGCTCCGGCTCCGAATCCACGATGTATATGATACGCGGGTAAGCTACCGTCCAAGCAATCTGTAAGTTGATCAATATTATAATTCATACATCATTACAATAATATCTAAATCATATTCAAAATGTATGTAACGAAAATGTTTTAACACGTACAAGCTCCAAGTATACCAGCTCTACGGACTATGGTCATGTTCACCAGAAGCCGATCGGTGATAGAAACAGACATTCCTGCGCATGTTAGCAAGGCGAGAGTGGCGAACACGATAGTGACAGCCAGCTCCATTGCCTCTTGTAAGTTACTCAAATATCTTCGATTGTGAAAATTTATTTAAAAAAAAAAAAGCTGTATAAAAACGTTATGAAAGTAATTGCGTCATTGTTTTAGCGCGTGTTTTGGCATTTTCTGAAATATGAATGAAATATTATCAGAAAATTGGAATGAATATTCGTAAATTCGCTACGTATAATTTATTTAAAAAAATAAAATAAAAAGTTTAAAAGATTGCAAGAGAAAGGAAAAGAAGAGATTTTAAGAGAGACAAATGTTTGGGTTTGGAATATGGAGAGAAGCGAGGAGGGTAAATAGGTGAGGGATAAGGGGTGGGGCCCACCAAAAGAAGTGCTAGGCCCACATCGTGATTTATTGATGGATTTATTGGGCCCATGGCCCAGAGCCCAGCTGGTAAATTACTTAATGAAAGTCAAATTTGAGTCCCTTTTTTGGTTGGGTTTCCTAACAACATTGCCAACCAATCTACTTTTTTTCTTTTTCGAAGCTATTTGAAGGGTTGTTTCGTGGACCTATGAATCGGTTACTACTAAATGTTTTTGTTTCACTAACAGATGACTTTTGAATCAATAAGTTTTTTAACTTTTAAGCTTGATGCTAAATGAAAATTTTACCAATATATCCATTTGTTTGTATTCATAACTTTATCCGGCTACTCATGCACCACCTCGTCAACCCACCACCAACTAGTCAGGCCGAAGTAAGTCAAGCCTCTTACTGGTTCAGAGCTTCTTACCAATCAAATCTCTTAATGGTTAAGCACTTAATGGCGAAAAGGTTGCCAAACAGCCCCTTAATGTATTGTTATTGCTAAGATTATATATGTTGTGTGTATGTAATGTAATTACTATACGTAGTGGTTTCATTATATTTGATCATCACGTCATTAGACTACTTTCTTTCACTTTTTTCATTAAATATTCTAATGGTTTCACTGATTTTAACTATCTATCACCTATTAAGACCATATTGAAATTATATAAATTTAAAATCATAAAAAAATGAGGTTAGGGGACACTTGTTTTTTTATTGGCTCCTCCAACGCCCACACCCAAATTATGTGTTGTTGCATGGTTATAGCATTATGCAGATAACGATCAAACCTCTAACGCCCGAATAGCTTTTAATCGGAGCAATGCTTAACGTAAATCACCGCCTCCATTGTAGAAGCGTGATCCGATTACACACAGCCTTAGGTAGCACAATCTATACTCAAAGAAATCAAGTATGTAGCCCAAAACGAGAACCCATTTAATTAGTGTTAATAAAAATATATTGATATGGTTTTTTTTTTCAAATTAGATGTGTCATAATAATACATATCACTTAATGTTTAAGGGACCACTTAAGGACTAAGGTTGGTAGGTTAATAGGTTTGTTGGTCACTTAACCGTATCTTTTACGCTATTGCTTGGTGTATCTTTAGACTATCTTCAATGCTATGTGCGTATTTAGCCGTCACGTCATCTAACATATAATATCCTCATAAATCATTAAAAACTCTAATTTTATTTCCAACCCTACATATATCTGTATCCTTCTTAAGTTTCACTTAATTTCTACCTATTACACACAATATTTAAATGTATTTTTTTTTTTACTTTTGGGCCCCTCTCATCGCATGAACTGATGCAAAGCATGCCTATGTGTAAGTGCATATCACCTAAGGGCTTCTTAAGATAGATGAACTCCAATAGTAAAGGCCTCTAAGGATAGAGGTGGCCAAAATACCGTTTTCAAAACCAAACCTGACCAACATGGCATTAAAATCGGTTTCATCCAAGACCGACCCCAAAACCACTGAACCAGTCGTTTGGGAACTAGTTTCACCTTCTAGCACGCCAACCAGACCCAGGCCGGTTTCAAGCCAAACCTGGTTCCTAAACAACACCAGTCAAAACATGTTTTTGTGGATTACATGTGGAAATATATGGATTTTCTTTTTACATGTTTTATTTAAGAGTAAATTACGGAATGTTTTATTTAAGAGTAAATTACGGAAATTGACCTTTATGTTTATACCAAATTGCATGAATCATCATTTGTCTTCAAAATTGACTAAAATCATACTTCATGTTTGCAAATCATACATGTTGCATCCTTTGGCCCTAACCTAGATTATTTTCACATTAACTTAGGTCATGCGCAAAGCACATGAGGTTAGTTTAGTCTTTTCCCTAACCCTGTTAATTTTATTTCATTTCTCTATCTTTTTCTAGGGCAAAGCAGATTTTCGGCAACCACCATTGCCTACCTCCGCGACCAATGATTATGTTTGTTCATCTAAATTGTTTGTTTGTTTTCTAATCATGTTGTAGCAGGGGAGGTTTTTGAAAACGATTTAGGGGAAAGCCAAGACCGATTGAGGTTTTAATCTGGATTCATTTAGAATCATACCATTGCAGATTTCGCTTCATGTTGTAAGGGTTTTAATCTCGAACCTGCACTCAGCACTCTAGATAGTTGTACCATACGACGCCTTGAATCTCGAGCAATAGCATGGAGTTAAAAAGCTATTTCGGCGACTAGTTCAGGAAATCCAAGTGGCCAGATCTGGTGATGATAATGGTGCATGGACCACATCTCGGTTATTTTAATTACGTGTAATCTTAGTTACTTATACAATTTTATTTCTTACATCCATGTGGCCGTGTGTCACACGGGGACATAACTAGTGTTATTAACATAAAATATAATATTTTAACTAGTATTTGTATTTTTTTTATATACGGGTTTAGATTAAAACATGATTAAATGATCTACTTAATTAAAAAAAAATAAAAAATAGAAGAGATAAAAGCATGATCGGACTTCATGTCATATTTTTACATACTAGTGGGGCGCCCGCGCGTTGAGGCGGGAGCACAACATTTATTAAAAACAAGCAACAACAAAAATAAATATATGATGATAAATGCAAACAAGGGTATGACACGTATCATATGGTATTGTTGCCGCTTACATGAGACAAAGAAGGACATCTTGACTCATCATGAAGGCTTGGCACGATTACCAAGCTTCGATATGAGTACATGTTTTGGTTGACATATAGTAAAGGTTGAAAAAGAGAAATTTTGTCATCTCTTATTATTGTTTTTAAATTTTGTGGGTATCCTTCCTAAATGCTTTATAATATAGTATAGATATAGAGATAGATATAGATAAAATCATATTATGATTTCTCTATGTTTAACTCTTATAGTCATGTATGTACAATTATTGTCCACGTCGGTTGAGGAACAAAATTTAACCATTGTATCTTGCACAAGTAACAGGAAAATTTAAACTATTGTATCTTCCACATCTTTAGTTACTACTAAAGATGTATTGTCTTTTTTGCTTTGAATGATATAGTTTTATTGTTTAAGTTTAAATTATTCAATTAAACTAATGGCTCGATTATTACGAATTTATTTTTGATCTACTTTTGGCATTTTTTATTTTAACTCTCATGTTTGTAAAAAATAAACGTAGTTCATTCATTATTTTATAGACATTGTTTAGGTTCAGAATTATTCAACTTAAACTACCGGCTTGATTGTTACGAATTTATTTTCATTCTATTATACATTTTTCATTTTAACTCTCATATTTACAAAACATACACATAGTTCATTCATTATTTTACTCTACAAGTACGTCGTAAGCTTCCACCATTCCATGTCATATTTATTTCTCATTTTATTATAAAAAGTCAAATAGCATCGTTGGTTTAAATAATTAAAAATATATGACATTGATTAATCGGTCCATATGTAAGTCATTGTTCACAATATATGACATGTAATGAATGATTGCCTTTTGTCATTTAACATGGCATGTCCTTGTAATGAAAAATCTTTGAACTTAATAAAATCAGCCCAAAAAAAAAAGACAATATCGTAGTTCATTCATTATTTTATAGACATTGTTTAGGTTCAGAATTATTCAACTTAAACTACCGGCTTGATTGTTACGAATTTATTTTCATTCTATTGTACATTTTTCATTTTAACTCTCATATTTACAAAACATACACATAGTTCATTCATTATTTTACTCTACAAGTACGTCGTAAGCTTCCACCATTCCATGTCATATTTATTTCTCATTTTATTATAAAAAGTCAAATAGCATCGCCGGTTTAAATAATTAAAAATATATGACATTGATTAATCGGTCCATATGTAAGTCATTGTTTACAATATATGACATGTAATGAATGATTGCCTTTTGTCATTTAACATGGCATGTCCTTGGAATGAAAATCTTTGAACTTAATAAAATCAGCCTAAAAAAAACAGACAATATCATCATGTATAATGTAGTTAACTTAATTATGCCTTAATAATCATAAAAAACACATTCTTACAATCATGTTTATCAAACTAATCACACACAATTTTAACAATAACCTAAAATAACTCTAAATCTATGTAGTGACAGAAAACGGTAACCAGTCATAAATTAAAACAAACGTAAACAACTAACCAAATGAAAAAAATATATTCAAATGATTGTAGAATTCATGATCATATAACCATTTTCACTAACAAATTCAATAACTTGATAATTGATAATCTAGATTAACATAGTATTGGTACCTGTAGCTGCTGCTATGAAGGAATAGGAGAAACAAAAGAGTTGGTAGATTGGGATGTATATAATAACAACACAATATATGACCACTATTTATAGGATTCTAATAGAATGTCAAGACATAAATGAGATAAAAGGGTTAAGAACATGGATAGTCACTAATAAGTAATAAGTAATAACTTATAAAGGAGTTAAGAACATGGATAGCCACTAATAATAACTTTATTCTTTTATAATCAACTTAATTGTTAATGTAAAAAGACAACTTCACCCCTTTACTACCTTCATTAAGTTATTGTACCATAAGCATAAAATGTAGTATTTACTTAACTTTGGTTGGTATCCTTTCTAGATGCTTTATAATATAGTATAGATTATTACAAACCTAACTAATTGAAGGTTAATATCTTGGAGATTAAATGAAAGAACTAAAAGTCATTTTTATAGGTTTGCATTACAGGAGGACGAGACTTGATCATGCTTTAGCTTGATGAATTAATTGTATAGTGGAGCTCTCTAAGTCAAGAACAAATTAACCAAGTCTGATGGAATATTTGGGGGGCATATAATCAAATTTACGCATGACCAGAAGTTACAATTTACATATATCTCATTGGGTTTTAGATGGGCCTAAATAACAAGTAACGGGTTGATTCAATTGATTCTGGTGGGCATAAAATGTGATGGGCTATTGTTGAAAAAAGGGATTAAAGGAAACGAGAAGAAAAGAAAAAGAAAAAAAAAACACAACAGAGGTTTGGCCGTTTGGGGGTCGCATACGGCATAGGGTTACACCGTTGTGGTTGCAATTGTTCGGCAATTTTCTTAGTAAGAAGGAGGTGCACACGAACCAAATAAATGAGCGGCTAAGTCACCCTTGACCATCTCTGGGTTTATGGTTTGTATAGACTAAACGCAAATTTTGTTTGAATTAGATTCTTGGATTGTTTTTATGGTTCTATTGATTTAAACGAGTTGTTTATGCTCAAATATTTTTCTATTATCATTTGAATTCGGTTTTCTTGAATCGTGAGCAGTTTAGTAGTTAGGGGGTATTTGGCCTTTATGATTTGGTAATTAGATTGTATGAGCTAGTATTAAACACTTATTTTTAATTATCACTTTGATTAAACTATTTACAAGACCATGTCTATGTGGTTTCTAATTAATTAAACAGGTTTGTGTGGAATCTTAAACTTGAAACCTGGAGATTGGTCATCTTTCTCGTATATTTTCTCATACCTAATTGTTTTCTATACTTATTTTATTAACTCAATCAAAATCCAAATTTAGTTAAAATTAGTTAAGTTACTTTTAGTTTAAATAATCAAATAAAACGTGTAATATTAATCACATGCTTTTTGTGAATTCGATATCTGACTTACCCTAGCTACCTAGGTTATTTAGGTTTTTGGATGATCCCAACGAGCGACAGGTTATCAATGACAAAACTAACATGCCCAATGTTCCATCTCAATGCTGAAAAAAGAGTTTACGTGGATCTTTTGGCCAAGATATTCTAGTCGTTTAAAGCAAAACCGAGGATGCTCAAACTTGTACTTTGATGGATGCAAGAAAGCAAGCTCCATTGGAACAAATTACCAAAAGATCAAAGATTACACGTATTTCGATCACGCTACAAGAATCTTGATAATTACATATGTTCCAAAAGATACATTCTTTGACTTTTGAGCTAGGTTGAACCAAGGATTTAAAAAGGTCAATACTCGGTTTGAATGTGTGATAAAGGTTTTGATTTAATTAAAAATGCAACACCATGTTAAAAGTGTATACACGATTATAATTTGTTATTTAAATGGGTTTGTTTGTTTTGACAAATTATCTTCAAAGACTTTGATATTTTGCATAAGTCTTATTGCAGGTTCTTGGTTTGGTTCGTGGATGATGTTCGAAGTATAGTTGTAGCTGTGTAGATGTTCGAGTGTAGCCGAGCCGTGTACGAGTTGAGGTCGTGTAGCTGTGTTGCCGAGTAGCTGTTTTGTTGATAGAGTATGGACTGTTGGCCATGGGCCCAGTTTATGATTATTATAAGCATGCTATAAAGCCCAGCTAAATATAAGCCCAAGTTCAAGACAGAGCCCACTTGCAACAAAGTGATGTGGCGATCCGTGTGATAAAAACACACTTCATAAGGGCCGTTAGATCAAGTTATTTGTGGCCGTTGATCTTAGTTAAAGAAACACAAATCTCAGCTATAAATAGCTGAGATTCTCGAAACAAGTTTACTTTTTGGCTTTCTGTTTTATTTTTCTCTTTCGTTCATTTTTTGATCTTCATCTAGGGTTTCAGGTTATTGATTCATCTTGAATCTCTTTCGTTTCCTTAGTTAGGTTTGATCGTTGAGTGTGAGCGTTATTGTAGAGAGGTATATTTGTAATAAGGTCAAAAGTCTTGTTTGTTCTCTTTGTTAGGGTTTCATTTTTCTTTCTTCAGTAATAAAGGTTTAAGATCATTATCTATGCTTGATTCATGTTTTATAACATACCAACATCAAAAAGTAAACTTTTCGTAAAATCTTGTTGTATTTTCATTATGTAAATCTAAATAATTAGCATTTTGGACCAAAATGTCAGAAAACATCTTTTTTTGCTTTGCCATGAGAATAAATATACTATTTATCACAAACTATAGATGCAGTTTTAACAACATCACGGGATTGATGGCGATTTTGTTTAGTTTTTTTTGATAACTTTAGTGACCGATAACAGAAGGCTCTAGGGTTGGCCGTAGTGTCCTGATGGTCTGAAGAACTTGGTAGTGAGCTTCAGAAGCAAAGATAACTGCCAGCAGCGGAGACCAGGGGTGGACATAGGGAATAAGAAGGGACCGCGGACGTTGCGGCTCAACTTCGTGCGCGTAGTGGAAAATTAGTGGAAAATTTGTTTTTTTTTACGAAATTTGGAAAACATTGCTACTAAAATGAAAAAAATGAAAAACGTTACTACTGATTTTGTGGCCTAGATCCGCCACTGGCGGAGACAATGACCCTTTTCGACCAAAATCGTGTGGACTAAATTAGAATGTGAAGTTTTGAAGAAATTTATACTATATGTTTAGTCGTCTATTTTTGCTACGTGCTAAAATTGATTGAAATTACAATGATTGAAGACGAGTTTGAACTTAAGATTGGGAAACCTTTGTTTGAATTTTTGTACTGTTTGTTTCATTTCTTGTGATTTAGTGTGCCTTCGCTACTTTTTTTTTTTTTTTTTTGTTTACAGACTTGAATGCCCCACTACCTAAAGTATTAGCCGAATCGATGTCGCTCTTGCTTTTTAAATGTTGCTTTCATGCTTTGTTTCTATATCATGGGTTAGGATCAAATACACAGTGAAAAAAAAATAGGAAGTCGTAGGAAGGGTATCAAACGGACTCCGATTGAACTCATTCAAGCGGCATTGGAATCGTCTTATCGAATCTTACGTCGTTAGTTTTTAGGTCTTTGTTTTTTTGGGGTTTTAGCTTGTAGTTTTTAGAATATGCGTTATATCATTGTGTCTTTTATGTACCATTGTGTCTTTTTCTTATTTTCATCGTTGTGTCATTTTTTCAATTCATTGTGTCTTTTTTCTTCAGCATTGTGTTATATTTTTTTGGCACCGTGTTATATTTTGTGGCTCATTGTGTCATATTTCATGATATATTGTGTTTTTTGTATCCTTCTCACCCTTCTCATTTTTTGTAGCCTTTGTAGAATAACTCAACCCTCTATATCATATTATTATATAATTATTGCATTCTTATTCATTGTAACCCACAAATTATCATGACATTCAATTATTCTTTCATGTTCAACACTATGAGACATGAGCTGAACCTTTCGATTATCATGGTCGTAAAGTTTGTGTGGGTCCTTTTGACCCAAACAAATTGTACTCCGATTATTTCATTAAATTGTACAGGTCGTTTTGACCCATTTAAAATGCATTCCAATAATTGAAAACGAGTACCGCGTTGTAAATTGTTGTTGCTGATGGATCGCGTGGATTTCTTACTAGTTAGTATATATGAAGAGGCATAGAACACTGCCTCCGAACTACACTTAATAGGACGTGACTCCTCATAAGATGCCGCGGCCTACCAGTGTCTTAGAAGTCCAAACCAACAAGTACAACATATCGCACCGGAGGTCAAAAGCTCCAAGGGTTGGTACAACTAGTTGTATGTTTGGCAAAATTAGCTGGAAGCTGGTAGCTGGAGGCTAGTAGCTGGAAGCTACAAGCTGGTAGCTGGAAGCTGGTAGCTGGAAGCTTTTTAAATATATTTTGGTGTTTGATAGAGTAGCTGAAGCTTTTAATAAAATGTATAAAATGACCAAAATGGGCATAATTAAAAACTTATAAGGAAGGTTTTTATTTTGTTTTTAAAATAAAATGGGTATTTGTGTCATTTACTAATTAAAAGCTTTTAGCTAGTAGAGCTTTTTCTTAAAAGCTAGTAGTAGTAGCTTTTCACTATAGAGCTTTTTCTCCTAATCTAAAAGCTTCCAGCTCTTTAACCAAACATGGTTTTTTATTGAATAAGAGCTTTTTCTTAAAAGCTTGAAGCTTGAAGCTCTTAAAAGCTCCTAAAAGCTCCTTGCCAAACATACCCTAGGACGGATAATAGTACAACTATTCTGACTAGTATAAATACCCCCTCAAAAGTACAGGTGCCAAGTATTCTGACACGCTCCGAACCTCTCTCTCTCTCTCTCTCTCTCTTAACTTTCTCTCACTAAACAATGACTTATCTTCACGTCAGAGGGTGGTCACAGAGAGGCCGTCCACAATTTAACATCAAAATTGTGATATAAACATAATTCACAACATTCATGTACTTAATTCTAGTTTTGATTTAAAAAAAAAAAAAAAAAAACTTAAAAGTGATATTATAATATATAAGATCCCGTATTTTGCGTAACAAGGAAGGAAAAAAAGGGTTGGTTGATGAAGTGAATGGGTATGATAGTAAACACAGCTTGGATGACAGCCTGCCGGTGTAGCGACCGCAGTAGAGCTAGATATTAGTGGCGGTGGTTACAATTTCCCTAGGACTCTCTCAATTTAATATCAATAACTAGATTATACCTCGGAAGTGTCCCGGATTGAGAAATTTAATATGATACATCAATCTATCTATCTATATCTATATATATTGCAAAGGGATTAATCCTACATGTCATACTCTTATGCAATGTCTCCTTTGAGAGATGCCACATAGGATATGATGTGGCAAGTGTAAACCAATTAAAAAAAAGGAATAAGTATGATTTAACATAATCTATTATAATCTTTAAGCTAATCTATTAAATACATAATCTACTAAATCTAAATATTAAAACTTTATTATTTTTTACACTCATGTTTTCTCTCATAACTTTTAAACGTTAATATATTTTATATACGAGATGTTTTAAAGAAAAAAATTACACCAAATTAACGAGCGTTTTATTATCTTTCAAACGAGTAACATAGTGCTATATAAAAACGGAGAAAAAAATGACTATTTTTTGTAACACGACAGGTATTGTGTCGGATATGGGATTAGTTTAAAAAAATTGTGGGTTTGGGTCAGGTCTGTGATTAGGTGATACCCGACCCAATTACCCGAAACAACATACCCAAATACCCGAACTATATACCCATGAATTTTTTAATGCATCACATAACCCTTAGACTAATGCGTTCGATATTTCAATAATCAACTTTTTTTTTTCATGTTAGTTCTTTTTAAAATGATCGATTATAAACTTCCGAATTCATTTGTAATGGCACTAGATTTATACCCCGACGCAAAGATTCGTTTTTTTCTATATTTGAATATGATAACTTATGGTAGAGATTTGTTTAAAATAATAATAATAATAATAATAATAATAATAAATTTTATTATGTTATATTAGATATTTCAACCCGGGACGCTCCCGAGATAAAAACTAGTTTTACATATGAAATAGACTGATGTATAACTCTAATATTAATATCTAACCTAAAACAAATTAACAATGTACAACTCCAATGCTAACACCTAACCTAAAATAATGTAGAACTTGAATGTAACTCTAATATTAACATCTATCCTAAAGACTAAACAAACGTACAACTCTAACATACTAATATTGATACCTAACTTAAAACAACGTATAACTCTATTAACCTATTCGACTCTGGTTGAAAAAAAAAAAATTCATATTTACTGATTTAAACATAATTAGTGACTTGTCTATACATGATTAATGATTTACCTGAACACTTTGCGTTTTTTTTTCCTGCATGAACAAAACCCCACAAAAAAATTTCTCTATTTTTTATATAGCACTATAGTAGTCGTTGGAAAGATAATAAAACGCTCGTTAATTTGGTGTAATTTTTTTCTTTAAAAAATCTCGTATATTAAAGATACTAGTAGGAATGCCCGCGCTTTGCCGCGGGTTTTATGTTTTTTTTTTTTTGCTCGTTAAGTGGCAGCTTCCAAATATGTTGTTTAAAAATTTACTTTTCTAAAACAACTAATATATCAATTCACAAAGATCAATTGAGTATAAACAAAAGAATTGTTATAAAAAGAGTAAACTGCCATTTTCGTCCTTGAGGTTTGGCACTTTTTGCCAGTTTCATCCAAAAGATTTTTTTTTCTCAACTGGCTCCACTAGTTTTCAAATTCTTGCTGGTTTCGTCCAAATGCCTAACTCCGTTAGTCAATCTCAGTTAACTGAGGGGTAAAGTTGTCAATTCAAATATTATCTGTATTATAATAATAATAATAATAATAATAATAATAATAATAATAATAATAATAATAATAATAATAATAATACTCTTAAAACACACACACACAGTAACTTCATCAATGGCCGATCAAAACCTTCAAGATTTCTTCACCCCAAACACCCACAACCACCATCACCACCAACACCACCACGACAACCCCACCACAGTGTCTATGGATTTACTCTCTCTCATCAACACCAGAGAAACAATAATCATCATCATTATTATTATTATGATTATCTAAACCTAACCTAGGGTTTAGCTTTCCAGAAGCTTCAAATTCCCAACAACCAACATCATTTTTAAGGTTTAAATCGCTCTCATCATGATGATGATGATGATGATCAGCAGCGTTAGGGTGATGATAGATGTTTCTCTTACGCTTTCTGAGGAGAAACAAGACCGTCTTCCACTTCCTCTTCCTCACCTGAATATTATTAGGGCTTCTGATCATCGTCTTCGTCTGCTGAATGAATCTTCAATAGAATAATAATACTAACAGAACCATGAAAAGAAAACTAAAGAGATGAAGATGAAGCTGAAGCTGAGGTTGTTGAGATTATTATGAAATGAAGAAATATGCAAAGAAAGAAAAATCATATAGATTGGATGGGATGGGATGGGATGGGATGGGGCCCATGGATTTTGTTATTATTAGGTAGCTCTCACAGTTAAAAAAATCATATAGAGTGTTTACTCTCTTCATTAAATCCATTGCAATTCATGGTCGACCGTTCTTGAGACAGAGGAGGCAGGGATCGGGAGTGAGGGAGGAGAGAGAGAACGATGAGAGAGAGTAGAGAGAGAGTAAGGTTTGGGGGGTGTGGCTGCAGGAAATGGATAAGGAAGAGGAGAAAGTGGGTATTTATACTTAGGGTTTGGCTACAATAAAATGACAAAACTGCCCCTCAGTTAACTGAGATTGACTAACGGAGTTAGGCATTTGGACGAAACCAGCAAGAATTTGAAAACTAGTGGAGCCAGTTGAGAAAAAAAAATCTTTTGGATGAAACTGGCAAAAAGTGCCAAACCTCAAGGACGAAAATGGCAGTTTACTCTTATAAAAATGACAATAATAGATAGTATATGATATATTGACATACATATGTAAATTATTACAAAATTGCAAATCATGTTTTTGTTCCTACAACTATTAAGTTGATGATTTAAATGACTCAATAGGAGGGGTTGTTTGTTTCATAAAAAAAAAGGAAAAAAAGAAGGGATATCAAAGAACTATATATAACTTAGAATGCAATAACAACTTAGTTAAGTCTTGATCTTACCAAGAAAAAAGAATGGTAATTCAGTTGTCGACCCAGTCAATTAATCAACATAGGAGTAGGGTGTGCTCTGTGGATGAGTTAAAATCCCATATTAATGACACCTTTAATACTATCTTTTTGGATCAATATTGCTTCAAGAAATACCTATGCAATGCACGAAAATGTGAAAAATCCATAAAAGCAACCACTTCTTCATTTGTCACCTATTGGGAAAAAAAAAGTATTATTTTATTAAGCGAGCGAAAAAAATACTATTGTAAAACATTGTTGAAATAAACCATCTGAGTAAGATGAAGCTTTATGGCTCCGATTATCAACGCTCATTTAACAAGCCATTGATGCATGGATAAAATATAGTCAATAATCAATATGACACAAACATGTTTATTATAACGACATAAAACTACAAATGATATCATGTAACCACGCCTATGCTTACAACCATTGTAAATTGCTTACTTGTTTTGTTGTGTACTTGAAAGTATAAATGGAATCCACGCAATATTGTGACTTTGAAGGCCTAATACAAACTTTTATGAAGTGTTTGTCGATTAATAACTCCAATTCTTGTAGATCCTTGTCATGTCCCTATTTAGCCGATAACATTACCACCAACAACCACCTCGTTATTGATTAAAGCACAATCTGTCAATCATAGTACAAAACTTGTAAGCAAAAATAATGTGTACCCAACAACCTGATTTTGCATATCATATCAATTAAAGCAAATACAATCCAACGCACTTGTCATTAGTTCTACAAAAATTAAGTAAAAAGGAAAGATCTTCGAGACATACATAGTTAAAGACATACCTTGATGTCTGTAGAACATAAGTCAAAGTCAATATAGTAAGTTAGTGCATGTCTGTTGGCATGAGAAGTGAAAACATCAAGCAAGTTTGTCCAATTCTGGTGGCAAGAATTGGTTGCTGTCATCAATCACGTCAATAAGGTTAAAAGAAGTTTAAATGTTTGCAAGCCGGCCTAACACGCAAACCTGACCCGTAGTGACCCGTACCTTTTCTACCCTACTTAAAAGTTATAACCATTTTTATAACTCATACCTGTTCTTACTCATTTCCCAAACTACCCATTTCTCCACCCATACATTCTGATAGAAAAGACCCATCACTTAAAATATGGGGAACCCAAGTGAAAATTTCTAAATTTGTTGACCACTGAAAACTAATACTCATATAGTCAAATCTATTCAAAAGGACAATTTTGAAGCAAAATTATTTATTGCAAAAGTCAACTGAAGTTAAATACAAAACCTGGATGTAAGACGTGTCACATATCAAAGCAATAAGCAAACACAGATAAACAAACAAGTAACAATCCATATATAAAAAAAATATCCATAATACCTCAACATAACTGTAGCTGGATCAAATGTATAAACTTTGTTGCAGTGTAGAAAGATCTTTCATGTAATCATCATCCAGCCTATAAAAGTTAGTATCCCGAGTAAAAATGGTTCTGACAATTGGATAGGTTACCTAATAGTAATATATACAAAACATACACAGTTGAAGCAAATCCAATATATGTTGTATAAGAGGGGATGTGGAAGAGTCACTGCATCTTAAACAACTTTCAATGATGAGGGGATGTGCAAGAGTCGCCGCCATTGAAAGTTGGAATCAATGAACGGTTTAATAACAATGACTTGGAATACTAATTTGTACAATTACCAATATATGTTGTACAAGAGGGCATAAAAGGAAGAAATGTGATAAAAAAATATAAATTATATTATGACTCTTGAACTCCCATCTTAAAAATTAGATGAAATTACCTAAGTGACCATCTCTCCTCCTTAATAAGGTAACATAGATTAACGTTTAAAAATTATGGGAGGAAACATGAGGGTGAAAAATCCAATTTTGTTTTTAAATTATTTTTTTCCTAAAATATCTCAATGCCACATGGGATGACACATGACACACTCAAAGAAGAGAATGTCTCTTTGAATGTCATGTCATTAAAATGGTTTTGGTTTATTATATGTATAGATGATTTCGTCCACACCTTTCAACCCTTACGCGCGTTTTTTTCTTTTTTCCATTAATAGGCTATGAGATTTGGTCATCCTTCCTTCTTTCCTCCCACTTGTCTACGTCCAGCGTTATTTCATTTCCCCCTTCTCATCTCCTTTTTAAGGGGAAATGGTTTCTCTTTCTCTTTCTCCCTTCTCTTTTTTAATTATTTTTCATTTTTATTTATTTATAGATTTTATATTTCATTAATATTTTTTTTCATTAAAATTAAAAAACAAAATACATAGAAAATTAAAAAAACCAAAAATACATTTAAAAAAACTAAGGGAACGCTCCTCCAAGCCATCTTTTTGCACTTTTGTATCTTATTTTCTCCGCTACCGCACGTTTCGTCTCCGAAAGGCCCTCGAGACTTTGTTTCATCAGTGCGAATTCTTCCGACTCCTTTTTCGAAAGATCCATTTCGAGGCGTAACCTTTCCAACTGTAGCCTCTCCATATCCCTCGCCGCGGCTTCTTCCTTCTCCTTTTTTCTTTCCATGTACCTCTCCGCTTGCTCTTGCTTAAATTCGTTAAAGTTTTCAATCAACTCTTCTATTTTCTCCACCGCCTTTTCTTTCGCAGCGGAAACGGTAGCCTTTCCATTTGAGCTCGAGGCCGCTTTCTTGGCGCGGTCCCTTCCAATCGGCCTCTCGGAGGGCGGTGTTGGCGCCTCGTCTTCAAACTCTGGGTCATTATTTATGTTGTTAGTACAACGCGCATCCGAGCCACCAGGACTGTAACTCCCCGATGCGCTTGTTTTTGTCCTCTCTGCTTGCTCTACCTCACTAGGCACCACTTTAAACTTCTCACACTTGCTAAAAATCTCATACGCTTTCATGTATCCCTACGCCCCGTTGTTCTTGGTGTATCTTTCAATAGCAATCTTCAACACGTTGTCATCACTTTGGCCTGTGGTACGATTGTTCCAAACACTTTGATAGTGCCCGCAAAAAGTTGGCATTTTCCCATCATCTCCAGACACTTGGTACTAATGGAGTGAGTTGTTCGATACGGCTCACGTTGTAATAATTTGAAGAAATCAACACCAACTTGATTCCCAAAACCATCCCTTTTTTGATTTGTAGTTACACAATTATTTAAAAAAAGTTAGTAATAATTTTTAAGAAATGAAAAAAAAGTAATAATTTTTTAGAACTGAAAAGTTAGTAATAATTTTTTTAGAACCAAATTTTTACTTAGTGTTGGATCAGTAGAAGTGTTCACCCAAGCACGTGCTAGAGCCTCCAACTCGACAGGCATCCAAGGTTGACTATCCGCATTCACCTTCGTACTAGGGCCTTCATCTTGTCCCTGTTTTTCCCTTTATTTGCGCCTGGGGGGCGGTTGGGTTTTGGGTACATGATCATTGTGCGCGGCTAAAGAAACGAAATCGTGCTCGTGTTGTGTTAGGGTTTCGCGTAGTGTTTGTGTTTGAGGGAAGGGCGGGACTTATGTCATTTGCCATTGATGTTGTTGTATTTGCATTTGCTATGGATTATGAGGGTTGTTAAACACACCAAAAGGCATTGGTTGTGACGCGGGAGTACCGGGTGTCGAGGGAAAACCGAACGGGGCTTGGTTCGAGGGGTTAGCAGGTGTGTTTGGGAAGAACGAGCGCCTAGGATCCATGGATATTAAGTTGAAGTTTATAAAATTTAAGATTTGAATGTGTATGTGAGGTTGGAAAGTTATTTGTGGTTTAAAAATAAAAGGTTAAAGTGTTTAAATAAAGGAAATAAGGTTAATTTAAAAAAAAAAACAATTGTTGCACAACGGTCCCAACGAAAACGGTTGAACTTTTTTGGGAAATGGGACGAGATTAACGGTGAATTCTTGCCGTTGGTGTTGACTATCAAATGGGGGAAGGGGGTGTTCCCTGTCGGTGGAGGGTGCCACCTCACCTCCCCGATCCCTCCCCAATCTCCGCACACCTACGTCTTACAGGGGACAATTGATTTGTTTAGATTTGGAAATGAATATTATTATATAATAATAACTAGATTATACCTCGGGAGCGTCCCGGGGTTGAGAAATCTAATATGACATATTAGTTTTACATATGAAATAGACTGATGCATTTTACAGTTACATGCAGGAAAGTTTCGGGTAGCACCTAACCTAAAACAATTAACAATGTATCTCCAATGTTAACCCCTAACCTTAAACAATGTATAACTCTAATATTAATACATAACTTAAACCAATGTACAACTCCAATGCTAACACCTGTTGACAATATAATCCATATTTACTGGTTTGAACATAATTAGTGACTTGCCTATACATTATTAATGAATTACCTCAACACTTTGTGTTTTTTTCCTGTATGAACAAAACTCCATAAAAAGTAGTCATTTTTTTCTCTCCGTTTTTTATATAGCTGGTACTCGTTGGAATGTTAATAAAATACTCGTTAATTTGGTGATATTTTTCTTTAAAAAATATCGTATATAAAAGATATTAACGTTTAAAAATTATGGGAGGAAACATGAGATAGAAAAATATAATTTTGTTTTTAATTTTTTTCCCTAAAATCACTTAATGCCACATAGCGCATTCAAGGAGGAGGTTGGCCTCTTTGAGTATCATGTAAGATTTTTAGCTTTAAATATATATACTAGTTTATCCCCCCCCCCCCCCCAGGATAGACAAATCTAATATGATGTGATAAAATACGTGTATTATAAAGGGAATAGGCCGTTTTTTAGATTATTTTTTTAAGGGATCAACACTCGTCTCTGTACAATTGTCACTTTCTCAATACACTTTAAGATTGTGATGTGAACCCGAAAAAAAAAAACCAACTTAGTATCAAATGATACGTGATGATGATGATAATGATGGTAGGTGATTCTGATATTAAAGTGAGCATATGTTAATGATTGACATACGTGTTCAATATTCACTGAATTAAACAATCAATAGGTTAACAATGAAGATCCATTATAAAGATAAATAAACATAATCTAACTGCTATCGACTAAAAAGTTTATAAGATAATAACTTTTTATGTCTTCAAACTATTTTCTCTAACTCATACATAATTTAAGTATCTATTTCATTGATCACCACATAAAAAAGTCAGGTTTTTTTTATAGCACTATGGTACTCGTTCGAAAGATAATAAAACGCTCGATAATTTTGTGTATTTTTAAAAAAATGTCGTATAAAAATGTTTTTAATGTTAAAAATCATTGGAGAAAGTGCATGTATCATGCACATGAGAGAGAAAAAATAAGTTTTGTTTTAAAGTTTCACAATACACCACATGGCACACTTAATGAGAAATAATGGCTTCAATGAATGTCATATGATCATAGGTGCTTTTCTTTATATATAGTTACTAGGTGAAATTCCGTGTGAAAACTGAAAACACGGGAAGACTAAATCCAAGTAAAGTTGCAAATCTATTCATTGATGGTTATGCTTCTGCCACGCGTAATCACTTATTAATGAAACAGCTGATGATTATCCACTGATGAAGCAAGCAACAGATGATGAACCAAAATTCTGATGACGTGGGAAGAGTATCTTTTTTTTAAGACAATTATACTCCTCCAAAATGTAAAAAATATTAACAAGTCAACTGTTATTGTCTATTTACTAAACATGAAATTAAGAAGTCAATAATCTGTTTCAAGAAAAATTGTGTTTAGTAACGTGTGTTCAAGTGCAGACGCTCTGTTAAGGAGATCTTTCTAAAACAACTATTATTACAAACAGTTGTTGATTCAAACAGATATTCCTTCAACAGTTTCATTCAAACAGATGTTGCTTTAAACTTCATTTTATGTAATGTTATATTATATTGTCCTTACAAACATTTATTGAGCTGTCAACCGATTTTAAAAAAACTACAATAGCAATTACATTTATTATTGGAATTCCTTAATTTTACTGAAAATATCCGAGTTACACATACCGTGTGATTCATTGCGATTGACTTTTCCTGCTTCACATACGCTTTGGCAATAGTCATCATCTCGTCCAAAGTCTGCGAGTATCCCTTCGACCCGTGAAGCTCCCCTAATAACCCATCATCATTCACTCCCATGGTGAATGTCGTGCATGCCAACTCTTTCGTCAACCTTGGGATCTGCAATCGCTCCTTGTTGAATCGAACAATGAAATTCTCCATAGATTCGTTCGTTATCCCGCTGGTGTATGTGCATTACCTCATCCCGGTACTTGGTATGCCTCCGTTGTTGACTGAACTACTGTGAGAAACCTTTTACGATCTCATTCCAGTTGGCCACTGACCCTGGAGAAAGACTGTCCCACCATACCCGAGCAGCTCCTACTAGAGTTTGCACAAACATGTGACACCAGGCCGGTAAAGGCCAGTCTTTGGATCTTCCCACGGATTCAAAGATGCTAAGATGATCATCCGGGTCACCTGTGCCGTCATACTTGCCCACCATCCGCCTGGGGGCTGTGCATTGGCTATTCTTGTCGTAAACTTCAAATAGGTGGCCATCGCCTGGGGTCGATATGGCATGGTCAAATCATCCACCTCTTGATCTTCCGGATGGCTATCGTTTCGATCATGACCAGTGTTTTGCCGTCCGGGGTTGGAGATGAACGGTGTTGGTTAGTTAGCGGTTGATGTGTTGCAAAATACATCGGTTATTTGTACATATTTTGCGTCGTTATCGAGTCAGTGTGTGTCGTTTATATATATTTTTCGGTTTCTATTTAGTATTTTATGTGTCACAGGAATCCGGATGGCAAAAGAGGCAAATTTATGCATAAACGGTGCTTTACGAGGTCCCGGATGAGTCACAAATGAAAAGAGAAGATAAAAATAAACAAAATTGGAAAAATCATCCCGTCGTGTCACGCGACAGACTCCCTTGCATCCCGTCGTGTCACGCGGCGCTATGCAGATTCAGCTTTGAGGGCGTCGTGTCACGCGACCACTTACCCAGGATCTCGTCGCGTGACACGATGGCCATCAGGAAGCCCAAAATTGTGTTTTTCAAGCCCAAATCGGATTTTAAAACCCTAGAACGAAATTTTAAGAGGTATTCTTGACTTTTGGACGATTGGAGAGCTGCTCAAGGTGATTTCAAGGCAAGAAAAGGGCAAGGTTCGAGATTTGAAGCGAGAGTTTTGACTTCCTCGGGTGTTCATCATTCGGTTTAGTTGTTTCTTTGTTTTCTTTCATTCAAACTCATGTTGATTGATATTATGAACCTTTTAATTTCTGTTTTGATGATGTTTTGTGGCTAAACTCTTATAGCTACCTAGACTAAGACAAATACTATGCTTTGATTTGCGATTTCTATGGTTTTTTGGAACTTGTTTGGCTTTATGATTCAGTAAAGATTTTGATTTCTTTAGATCTAGTGTATGTGCGTATCTATTATTTTTTGATTGTCACTTATTCACTCCACTTGCACTTTTGTGAATGTCTTTCATGTATGAGTGCTAGTTAGGTTGCAGACTTTGTGTAGCAACTAGTTTATGGTCAATAGTCGCGAGTTTACCATAGGAGTGATATTTGGTGGTTAGAAGATTTTAGGTATTCTTCCAAGTTGTGACACCCGTCACTTTTTCATTATATATATATGTATTTTTTTAATAATAATAATAAAAATAATGATAATAAAAAAAATAAAAATAATAAATTTCAGATTTTATATAAAAAAAAAAAAAAAACTAGTTGGTTAAACTAAACCCAACACCCTCTTCCGGCCCAAACCCCCCCCCCCCCTCCTTTCTGCTGAGCCCAAGAGGGCGGCCCAAACCAACAGCCCACAAAGTGAGCAGCCCACAAAGGGAAGCCTCGTGACCCGGCCCAACCCCTTTTGCCCCTCCTATTCAGTTTTAAAAAAAAATGTTGCTCCAGGGATTCGAACCGGGGACCTTTACATAGGCACACACTCGCCCACACCACCTGAGCTATACACCTTAGTTGGTTTAAAGACTAACTTAATTGATATAAATACCCTCACTCGCGTCTTTTCCTTTCTTCTTCTCTGATCGCAGCAGACAACAGACATGAATATATATATTTTTTTTTCTGTTTGACCCTTCAATTGACTATACTAACGCGCGTTTTTTTTACAAATCTAGTAACCATGATTGCCGGCCTAATGGTCATCAATTACCCGAACAATTTGCAATCAATTTGACCAATTGATTGATTTTATGCGTGAACATTCAAACCTTAGTCAAACCTTTCCAATCAACGAGCTAGACCACCTCATTATAAATTTAGCACCTCTGGACCTTCACAACTCGCTCACATCTCTCTCTCAACCTCCAATTGCTTCTGAAACACTCTAATAATTATCTCTCTATACGCTGTTGACTTTTTGGGTTGACCACTCAATCGTACACGAATCATCACTGTGAGTCCAATTGTTTCTGTGGGTTTTAGTTATCGGCCATCACTCATCAATAGCCCCATGATTAATTGGGCTATTGATGAGTGAATCAATCAATTGCAGATCTAGGGCTTGTTCATATAATTTGGGGAAGAACACTGAATTTTTATACATTTTATAATTTAAAAACTGAAAATAAACACAACCACTGGTCTAGACCAAGTGGTTGTGTCTGGTGTTCTTGGACCAACCCACATGGGTTCAAACCTTGGCATTAACATCTTTCCTTCCATTTTTTTACAAGCTTTAAAATATAATTATTTATTTTTTTTAAATTCATTTTAAAATATTAAAACATTTTTAAAAATTCTACAAAAATTATCTTATACTAATCTGATGTAAATGTTCAAACTACAATTTTTAGTTTTCAAAAATTTATTTATTTAATATATTTAATAAATAAATCAAGTTTATTCCATTTTATTTATAAAAATCCATTAAAATATCAAAACGATCTCATAAATTTCCACAAAAATTTTCCTAAGTTTTTATGACATTAATCTTTTCAGAAATAATTTTTAATTCAGAAAAATCATTTATTTTATATTTTTAATCAATTCTTGTTAGTTTTAACCGTATTTAAATCATAATAAATTCAATTTTCATTATTTTTGCACCAAAATTTTATACAATTTATTTTTAAGTATTTAGAACAGATATATAATTTTTAGACTTATAATTCTTTAATTTTAGTAATTTTTAATTATTAAAGTTAAAGTTTGGCAATTTCTAATAAATAGATTTATAATCTATTTTAAAGAAAAATAATTTTATAAAATTATTTTTATACTTTAAACACATTCTTGTAACCATCTTAAGTTTAATTTTCATAAAAAGATTTTTGGTTATTTATTTACTAAATTTCTCTCAATTGGCGAATATTTTTAATGATAATCAAACAAACATTTATCCCCAATTCGAAGCCCTAGAAATACATGTATCCTAGAGTTATTTTCCATACACATTATTAAATTCTTTAGGTTGATTATTTGGAATATTTCCAACGCATACTTTGTTGTCCAGTTCCATTACAAGCTATTACGTAAACAGTGAGTATTCCTACCCCTTTTTGCTTTTATACATTTTTGGGGTGTTACATGTACACTATTACAATTTCAAATACAAGTTTACATTTTTACAATACAATTCTAGTACTATGTGCATTGCTTACAACGTGCTTTATGCTTAGACAATACATGTGGATTACATTTGTACTTAGTGAAATCATTAACATGGTACAAGCCGACCTTAACATTGGATAGCGCTATTTGGATTGACAACCCGCCTAGATTGATTCTCCCCCTTTTTCATCGGAGAATCAGTGGCCAGTGTTAAGCTTTTATCCATTTATTGGATAAGTACACTACAGTTCATACAGTACATTATACAGTCACAGGGTTGATTTCGCTCATTTGTTTGATACATGGTTTACATATTTGCACTGTAGCTTGCACTTGAATTGTATAACTTTTTAACCTACTATATATATCAAATCTAGGAATGCTCACCAACATTTCATATGTTGACCAAATCTATTTTGTACATGTTTCAGGTGCAGTTTGATCTAGTGCTTTAACAGGAGATACTTAGTGCATTATTTTAATCAGTTATTTCGTTATTTACATTTCATTTAAGACTTTGTAATTCCCATTTCCATGTAAGACAATTTTGGATTATTCAATAATATTTACATTTTAGTACCATGAGCTTTTGAACAATCGTCACTACGTGGTACCTCGATGATTCCGCCATCGGTTGGGGTGTTACAGATTGGTATCAGAGCCATGGTTATAGGGAACTAGGTTATTAGATAAAAAAGGCCTAGACTATAACCGAATTTCAACTTTCATGCATTTTATTTCCTGAATTACCCTACCCCTCATTCCTCCCTACTTTCCTCCTCCTATCTTTCCCTTCTTCCCTCTCTCTATTCTTCTTATCTTTCATCATGGTGCATAGAGATGGAGTCCTACAGAGAGTGGAAAGTTTACATCATCATGGAATGGGAACAGTACCTTTTATGAAGACACTCTCAGATATAATATCTACTCTTATTGTTACTCCTTCGAAGTTGTTGAACTTTAATGAGTGTGATAAGGACACGTGCAATCTGGAAGGGTGGATGCCTGTACACTGGGTTTTCTGGCATAGGCAAGCATAGCGCATAAATCCATTTACGGACCTGTTATGCTTACCTGGGGATTCCTGGAGTGAGTGTCCACTTATAGGCTAAAGCATGTCTTCTTTGATCACCATTGGGTTCAATTCCTTTGAAAAGTCAACGTCCTTGTTGAGCTTTACAGCTAGACAAGGGCACTCCAAGCATTTTGTACAAGTTTTTCCAATAATACTCTCTCCTTTCATATACAATATATCATGATTTTCATACATTGCTTACAAGTTCATACTTTCGTAATCATTTGTATAGTTATACATACACTCACATTTCCTAATCTCATGATTTTTAATTGACTACCTCATAGATGTCTGCTCGCCGCATGCTCCGTGATGCCAGTCAACGCCCTGTTCGTGCTTCTGGACGACGTTCTGATCGTCGCCTCGCATCTTTAGTCGCCGAGCAAATTGCTGCAGTGATCCCAAACCTTGTCAGTGAGATAACCCAGAATAGTAACAGTGCCAACACAGGGAGTACGACTCAATTTCGGTGTACTTTCAAACACTTTAACTCCTGCAACCCCACAAAATTCACTGGCGAGGAGGGTGCTACTGGCCTCCTCCAATGGTTTGAAAGCATGGAGAGTACTTTCGTGAACAGTGAATGTCCTGATGAACTCCGCGTTCGCTATGCTACTAGTGTCCTTCAAAAGGGGGCGCTAACCTGGTGGAATGGCGAAAAGCGCAATCGAGGAGCTGATGTTGCTTTATCATTATCTTGGGCAGATGTTAAGGAACTCATGATCGCCAAATTTTGCCCTAGGAACGAAATCAGGAAACTGGAGGAAGAGTTCCATGGACTGAAACAAGACAGTGGGGAGAATCTTGCGTATAATACCCGATATCACGAACTTAGCATACTGGTTCCACACATGGTCACCCCAGTCTCTCGAGCAATCGAAAAATATATCGAGGGATTACCTGACCTGATTCAAGACGTTGTCACTGGAGGCAAAGCCACTACGGTAGAAGAAGCCATCCAACTTGCAGCCACATTAACAGACAAACACGTAAGGAAAGGAAACTTGGTTAGGAAGGGCACCAAGACACCTACTGAGAAAACCACCAATGTTGTCGAACAACCTAAGATTGTTTTAGCAAAAGTCGCCACTACTGCTTCGAACTCTAAGAAACGAATGGGCGATAATCAGAACCATGCTGTTGTTGATCCGGTGGCTCAGCCTCCTATCAAGAAAGCCTACACGGGAATCCATCCTCAATGCAACATTTGCAAATATCATCACCCTGCAAATCTTCCATGCCGTCAATGCACTAGATGTGGAAGGTTTGGACACTTTATTACCACTTGTCGAGTACTGGTTGGGACACAGAGTAATCATCAAACAGCTGCCCAGGGACCACTACAGATTACTAATGGTCGGGCATGTTATCATTGTAGAGACCCCAATCACATGCTACCTCAATGTCCCAAATTGAACAATGTAAACCTGGTGGCACATGGACGAGCTTTCAATATCAATACCAACGAAACAACTGATCAGGATGACGTTAATCCCACTAGTTAAGCCATGGATGAAATCTTCCCAAAACTCGAGAAATCCAATACCCGTGTTTTCATTTTCTTGATTCTATTATCATTTTGTACCCAACTTTGTCGCACTCATTAGCATACAACATCTAGAAATTTCCTTGCGTATTATTGTGTATTAACACAGATTGGAAATTTATTATATTGATTTTAATCATACAAGACTCTACCTTACATTTATTTGAAACGTTTGGACTTGATACTTGATCTTACAGATGCTTTTCTAAGAAAACATCATTGGTTATTACATGAAACTAGATTTTTCCCTTAATTTGACTACGCATTGAACATCTAATTATTCACGATACTCGTAAACATTTAATTATTCATGATAACACTTACACCTAATGGTTGTAGTACTTACAAACTTGCTTGCATAAACATGCTATCAATTTGCAATCTATGTGAATAATAATTGCTGCACTTAATAGAGGTCATCATGCCTTTTTCAACAGTCGGGAGAGGCCCTACAACCTGCTCCACGACTGGTAGAGGCTATTGAACATACTCAACGATTGGTAGAGGTCGCTATGCCTTTTCAAACAGTCGGGAGAGGCCCTACAACCTACTCCACGGCTGGTGGAGGCTATCGAACCTGCTCAACAATCGGTGGGGTCATAGAAGGACACAAAACCCTAATGTAAGGTAAATTGATGATTCCGGTCCGGAACGTAATCATGAATTTACAGGTACATTAGGGTAGTGTGAAATTCTATTGGAGTTTTTGGTAGGCATCCAGTACGTTTTCGAGGTATCAAAGGTGTGGTGGGTTAGCTGCGGTACACCCTGTATACAAACACTAATGATGCATTGAAAGTGAGACTCGAAGTCGGACCAGGAACAAACTCTAGTTACTTGATAGTTCATTTGGTCTTTTCTATAGTCAATCAACTTGTGCATTTATTCTAGGATACCTAAAGCTTGAAACTTAATGATTTACTCGATTCTTATTCTCTTTATTATTCAAGACGAACCTAATCCTTAACTCACACCTATCAAACCTCTTATCCAAATCATTTGAAACAGTTTACTTTGTTACCTATAAATTTACGTCGTGCCTTAACCCAAATTTTCCAAACCACTATTATTTTAAATTCTTACCCAAGCATCCATAACCCTATGTTTCTGATAACTTCGGGACGAAGTTTCTAAAAGTAGGGGATGCTGTGACACCCGTCACTTTTTCATTATATATATATGTATTTTTTTAATAATAATAATAAAAATAATGATAATAAAAAAAATAAAAATAATAAATTTCAGATTTTATATAAAAAAAATAATAAAACTAGTTGGTTAAACTAAACCCAACACCCTCTTCCGGCCCAAACCCCCCCTCCTTTCTGCTGAGCCCAAGAGGGCGGCCCAAACCAACAGCCCACAAAGTGAGCAGCCCACAAAGGGAAGCCTCGTGACCCGGCCCAACCCCTTTTGCCCCTCCTATTCAGTTTTAAAAAAAAATGTTGCTCCAGGGATTCGAACCGGGGACCTTTACATAGGCACACACTCGCCCACACCACCTGAGCTATACACCTTAGTTGGTTTAAAGACTAACTTAATTGATATAAATACCCTCACTCGCGTCTTTTCCTTTCTTCTTCTCTGATCGCAGCAGACAACAGACATGAATATATATTTTTTTTTTCTGTTTGACCCTTCAATTGACTATACTAACGCGCGTTTTTTTTACAAATCTAGTAACCATGATTGCCGGCCTAATGGTCATCAATTACCCGAACAATTTGCAATCAATTTGACCAATTGATTGATTTTATGCGTGAACATTCAAACCTTAGTCAAACCTTTCCAATCAACGAGCTAGACCACCTCATTATAAATTTAGCACCTCTGGACCTTCACAACTCGCTCACATCTCTCTCTCAACCTCCAATTGCTTCTGAAACACTCTAATAATTATCTCTCTATACGCTGTTGACTTTTTGGGTTGACCACTCAATCGTACACGAATCATCACTGTGAGTCCAATTGTTTCTGTGGGTTTTAGTTATCGGCCATCACTCATCAATAGCCCCATGATTAATTGGGCTATTGATGAGTGAATCAATCAATTGCAGATCTAGGGCTTGTTCATATAATTTGGGGAAGAACACTGAATTTTTATACATTTTATAATTTAAAAACTGAAAATAAACACAACCACTGGTCTAGACCAAGTGGTTGTGTCTGGTGTTCTTGGACCAACCCACATGGGTTCAAACCTTGGCATTAACATCTTTCCTTCCATTTTTTTACAAGCTTTAAAATATAATTATTTATTTTTTTAAAATTCATTTTAAAATATTAAAACATTTTTAAAAATTCTACAAAAATTATCTTATACTAATCTGATGTAAATGTTCAAACTACAATTTTTAGTTTTCAAAAATTTATTTATTTAATATATTTAATAAATAAATCAAGTTTATTCCATTTTATTTATAAAAATCCATTAAAATATCAAAACGATCTCATAAATTTCCACAAAAATTTTCCTAAGTTTTTATGACATTAATCTTTTCAGAAATAATTTTTAATTCAGAAAAATCATTTATTTTATATTTTTAATCAATTCTTGTTAGTTTTAACCGTATTTAAATCATAATAAATTCAATTTTCATTATTTTTGCACCAAAATTTTATACAATTTATTTTTAAGTATTTAGAACAGATATATAATTTTTAGACTTATAATTCTTTAATTTTAGTAATTTTTAATTATTAAAGTTAAAGTTTGGCAATTTCTAATAAATAGATTTATAATCTATTTTAAAGAAAAATAATTTTATAAAATTATTTTTATACTTTAAACACATTCTTGTAACCATCTTAAGTTTAATTTTCATAAAAAGATTTTTGGTTATTTATTTACTAAATTTCTCTCAATTGGCGAATATTTTTAATGATAATCAAACAAACATTTATCCCCAATTCGAAGCCCTAGAAATACATGTATCCTAGAGTTATTTTCCTTACACATTATTAAATTCTTTAGGTTGATTATTTGGAATATTTCCAACGCATACTTTGTTGTCCAGTTCCATTACAAGCTATTACGTAAACAGTGAGTATTCCTACCCCTTTTTGCTTTTATACATTTTTGGGGTGTTACATGTACACTATTACAATTTCAAATACAAGTTTACATTTTTACAATACAATTCTAGTACTATGTGCATTGCTTACAACGTGCTTTATGCTTAGACAATACATGTGGATTACATTTGTACTTAGTGAAATCATTAACATGGTACAAGCCGACCTTAACATTGGATAGCGCTATTTGGATTGACAACCCGCCTAGATTGATTCTCCCCCTTTTTCATCGGAGAATCCGTGGCCAGTGTTAAGCTTTTATCCATTTATTGGATAAGTACACTACAGTTCATACAGTACATTATACAGTCACAGGGTTGATTTCGCTCATTTGTTTGATACATGGTTTACATATTTGCACTGTAGCTTGCACTTGAATTGTATAACTTTTTAACCTACTATATATATCAAATCTAGGAATGCTCACCAACATTTCATATGTTGACCAAATCTATTTTGTACATGTTTTAGGTGCAGTTTGATCTAGTGCTTTAACAGGAGATACTTAGTGCATTATTTTAATCAGTTATTTCGTTATTTACATTTCATTTAAGACTTTGTAATTCCCATTTCCATGTAAGACAATTTTGGATTATTCAATAATATTTACATTTTAGTACCATGAGCTTTTGAACAATCGTCACTACGTGGTACCTCGATGATTCCGCCATCGGTTGGGGTGTTACACAAGTTCAATAGCTGTGAGGTGAGGACTTGTTGGTATGTCTAGGTTGTTAGATTGCTAGGTTAGAGGCTTTGTGAGAAGATCTACCTAGTTTCCCTTTCAGTTCTTGCATATCAAGTTAGATCTAGGCTTCAATAATTACCCCTTGCACCTAGTGTACTGAGGCTTTCGCGCTGTGAGGTAGATTGTCTAGCGGGTACTCGATCATAAGAGTTAGATAACCTGTGAGGGTTTGTACTCCAACCGGTAGTTTAACAGCACAACAATATTCTAGGGTTTCCCCTTGAGAAGGGTCGAGGGTGTCTAGTTTATTCTTGATGTTTAGCATTTTAAGATCCCGGTTCCAAATTAGTTCCATAACCATAGAAGCTTATCGGGCATAGTTAGGAGTCTGGTCTAGGTAGTGTCTTATCATCATCTGAAATCAGCTTAGCTCAATTATCGTTTTTAGTTAAGTATAGTTAACTTTAGGTAATCTTTATTTTATTGCAAATTAGTTTTTAGTAAAACCCCCCTTTTAATTAATAAATCATTTTATTTTAGTTTTAGATAAGTTTTCGAGTCTAGTTACCGTTTTCCATTAGAGTCCTGTGGGTTCGATATCCGGACTTACTTTAGCTTTACTAGAGTCGATAGGTTCACTTGCCTGTCAGTAGTTTAGTTTTAGAGAGTCTAGAGTATTACTAGGTGTCTAGTTTTAGGTTTTATTTAGTCTAGAGCACGACACCATCCTGAAAAACCGACAGACTGCTATTTTAGATCTTCAACGAACACTAGAAGACATATCTAGGAGATTAGATGAAGAAAAAGAGAAAGAAAAGGTTCAGCAAGAGCAGTTGCCGAAAGTTGGTTATACATATGATGAGGAGGGCAACTACCTCGGGTACATGAACGCTCGAGGGGAGTTGTTCCCAACGTTTCCAGAAGAAGGGAAAGAGCCAATCATGGAATACGCAGATGAGTCAGATGAAGAGATCATCCCAATCACGGAGACGAAAATGGACGTTGAAGTCCCACCTCCGGTGCCACAGGTTACTATATATGATTTTGGGAGTGACTCTGATGAAGAGGACGACGAAGAAGAATGGGCGGCGTATCAGAGGTCGTTAGTGCAGAGGGAAGTGACTGAAGAAGAAGTGGAATTGGGAGATTCCATTGATATGATGTTTGGTGTAGAGGAAGATAATGAGGTTAGTGAAACGTTGTTGTCTGAAGAGGATGAGTTTTTAGATCTAGAGTTAGAGGGTTTGCCTATTTATGAGGAAGTAGGGGAGTCTGATCCCGATGGGGATATAGCATACCTAGATGCCAACTCGAAGGTGAACCGACAGACATGACTGAACCTGCACCAGATGAAAGAAATAAGTGTGGGGATCATCCCGTGGAAATGGTGGAAGAAGAAGCGCACCATAGCTGGCCCGTGGTATTAGTAATAGATGGAACTTCAAAATCAACAACACCACGGGAGAGGGCAAGGAAGAGAAAAAGAAAGGATCAGAATCGGAATCGGAATCGGAAGAGGATCAACGGCTGGCACGAGTTGAAGAAGAAGCCAGTGAAAGTCAAGCACGATCAGTCTTCTTGCTACATGCCACGCATCCGGTTCAATCCAGGTAAGTTTAAATTTTGGTGGTCTGACCCGTTAAGAATGCTTAGATTATTTTTCAATTCCACTAATAAATATTCAATTGTTAACAAGGACCGGGTGGAATTAAACGGGTTGGATCGGGTCCAGATAAAAGAGAAGCCCCCTGATTAAGTTTAAGTGTGGGGAGGCTCTGTAGAGTTTGTAAATTTATATTTATACTTATTTTTTTTCTAGCTTTTCATTTTTTTTTATTTGTGGTCCGTCGTTTGGTAGTGGTTCATAGGTTTTTATCTTTCTATTTTATATTTGTTTTTGTTTCTTTGAGTCTGATTGCAGGTTTGCGTGTTTGTTTAGGTAAAGGAAATTTCACATGAGCGGGTCCCATGTATTTATCTTTATATATTTTTTATGATTGGGAATTTTGATGGAGGTTTGGGTAATAAGAGAATTTTTCTTAAAAAAAAAAAATTAATTAACTTTCTGTGAAAAAAGACTTTTCACGTAATGAGATGAGTCTGGGCTGACCTGTTCGCCTCATGCGATAGCAATTACCCCGGAAAGTTATATTTTTTTTCGCTTGCGACGCGTGTTGTGATCACCAGTGTCCTTCACGTTGAGTGAGAACCGTATTTTTTTTTTCCTTATACCCATTTGGTTCTACCACCATTCACCGCCATTTTGCCAAGCAGGTACGTCTTCTTGTTTGTTGTTATATTATGAGTCTAAGTTAGTAGTTTGAGTCTTTTTATTTTTGTGTGGTTTGGTATTATGCTCGGGTTTTGTTTGTTTCGTTTTGCGCAGGTTTGGATTGCACCACCCGTACTCAATCTCCATTCGGGTGATTCCGGAGCTGTTATTATTTATCAAGGCAAGCCCAGAGTTTACCATTGTGTCAGAGCCGATCGCGAATGAAATGCTATACGATCGAGCTGGATTGGACTAGAGTTTTTGGAGCTTACGAAAAATTAACCAGCTAAGTCCTTCCCAATTTGCCCTCGTCTTTTTCTTTTTGTATTCGGAATTTATTTTGTTTTGAGTCGTTTTCTATTCCTACATTGAGGGCAATGTAGAGTTTAAGTGTGGGGATGGGAAACTGTCGTTTAGTTTGTATATAGAGTCGTTTTGAGTCCAAAATTTTAAAAAAAAAAATTTAAAAAAAAAGTCCCTAATTTTGAAGTTTGCATTATATAAAATATGGAAAATGATAGGTAAAGTTAGGTGTCCGGTTTTCAAATAGTATGTATAATAAGAGATTAAAATTGATTGAAAACGTGTCTGATTTGGGATATGTGGGTAGGCTCGGCCGGTAGATAGGTTTCCTTTAAAAAGTAATAAATTAATTATGTTAGGCTATTTTGTGGGTTCTCATCTAGGAGAAACGGGGAGATTGAAACCGCCAAAAATAGTATAAGAAGCACCGTTATAAGTTTAAAACCGTTAGAATTTCTAATCACTTTGAAAAAAAAAAATAGAAATCAAAGCAAAAATGCTGAAGCTTAAGGTGCCTGGCCACTGGGATAGCGACTTGGATTGGTCACACCCTCTGAGTTAAGTATGCTAAGATTGAAAAAAAAAATGCTGAAGCTTAAGGTGCCTGGCCACTGGGATAGCGACTTGGATTGGTCACACCCTCTGAGTTAAGTATTTAAAAAAAAAAAAAGTGATTTTAAATTCTCTTGGTTTTCTACATAAGACGGTTGGGAAATGGTCAAATTGGTCGTTCCTTTAGCTTCATAAGCTTGAGGCGGAATTAGGAGGAACTGTGGCTTCCTTTGAGTGAGACCCTAGATAGACTAATCAACATGAACTTAACGTAAATAAAAAGGGGCTTGGAAACCGGTTTGGGTTTAAGAGGATCAGTATACCTGCAATCGCAATCAACATGTTAGTAGATTATTAATTAAGTAACCTATGTTTTGAAACCGGATGTAAAACCTAACTGTGATTCCATAGCATAATTCTTTTTCAGGGACGAAAAAACATAAGTGTGGGGATGTTTGATGTGTTGCAAAATACATCGGTTATTTGTACATATTTTGCGTCGTTATCGAGTCAGTGTGTGTCGTTTATATATATTTTTCGGTTTCTATTTAGTATTTTATGTGTCACAGGAATCCGGATGGCAAAAGAGGCAAATTTATGCATAAACGGTGCTTTACGAGGTCCCGGATGAGTCACAAATGAAAAGAGAAGATAAAAATAAACAAAATTGGAAAAATCATCCCGTCGTGTCACGCGACAGACTCCCTTGCATCCCGTCGTGTCACGCGGCGCTATGCAGATTCAGCTTTGAGGGCGTCGTGTCACGCGACCACTTACCCAGGATCTCGTCGCGTGACACGATGGCCATCAGGAAGCCCAAAATTGTGTTTTTCAAGCCCAAATCGGATTTTAAAACCCTAGAACGAAATTTTAAGAGGTATTCTTGACTTTTGGACGATTGGAGAGCTGCTCAAGGTGATTTCAAGGCAAGAAAAGGGCAAGGTTCGAGATTTGAAGCGAGAGTTTTGACTTCCTCGGGTGTTCATCATTCGGTTTAGTTGTTTCTTTGTTTTCTTTCATTCAAACTCATGTTGATTGATATTATGAACCTTTTAATTTCTGTTTTGATGATGTTTTGTGGCTAAACTCTTATAGCTACCTAGACTAAGACAAATACTATGCTTTGATTTGCGATTTCTATGGTTTTTTGGAACTTGTTTGGCTTTATGATTCAGTAAAGATTTTGATTTCTTTAGATCTAGTGTATGTGCGTATCTATTATTTTTTGATTGTCACTTATTCACTCCACTTGCACTTTTGTGAATGTCTTTCATGTATGAGTGCTAGTTAGGTTGCAGACTTTGTGTAGCAACTAGTTTATGGTCAATAGTCGCGAGTTTACCATAGGAGTGATATTTGGTGGTTAGAAGATTTTAGGTATTCTTCCAAGTTCAATAGCTGTGAGGTGAGGACTTGTTGGTATGTCTAGGTTGTTAGATTGCTAGGTTAGAGGCTTTGTGAGAAGATCTACCTAGTTTCCCTTTCAGTTCTTGCATATCAAGTTAGATCTAGGCTTCAATAATTACCCCTTGCACCTAGTGTACTGAGGCTTTCGCGCTGTGAGGTAGATTGTCTAGCGGGTACTCGATCATAAGAGTTAGATAACCTGTGAGGGTTTGTACTCCAACCGGTAGTTTAACAGCACAACAATATTCTAGGGTTTCCCCTTGAGAAGGGTCGAGGGTGTCTAGTTTATTCTTGATGTTTAGCATTTTAAGATCCCGGTTCCAAATTAGTTCCATAACCATAGAAGCTTATCGGGCATAGTTAGGAGTCTGGTCTAGGTAGTGTCTTATCATCATCTGAAATCAGCTTAGCTCAATTATCGTTTTTAGTTAAGTATAGTTAACTGTAGGTAATCTTTATTTTATTGCAAATTAGTTTTTAGTAAAACCCCCCTTTTAATTAATAAATCATTTTATTTTAGTTTTAGATAAGTTTTCGAGTCTAGTTACCGTTTTCCATTAGAGTCCTGTGGGTTCGATATCCGGACTTACTTTAGCTTTACTAGAGTCGATAGGTTCACTTGCCTGTCAGTAGTTTAGTTTTAGAGAGTCTAGAGTATTACTAGGTGTCTAGTTTTAGGTTTAATTTAGTTATTTTTATTAAACTACTTTTAGCACATCAGCGGTCGTCGTTCATTCATAGGTCAACCTGGTCCTTACTCCTTCAAGACGGGCTCTACCCGGTTGCGGGGTGGCCTCTGCCATCATTCTGCAGCCGGGTGTAGACTGCGGCATTGGAGAGTATGCATACGGGTAAGGGTACGAGAATGTGCCTCCCCCATGGGTTGATACATATACACGTACGGTTGCATCGGGTAATATGGCATGTACAGCTAGTTTCCGGGAGTAACAGGTGTGGATTGAGCCATGGTTGGTGGCATCAAGGTGGCCGTGGGCGAGGACATCGTGGCAGCCGTTATTGCCGCCGAGAACAGTGGCAGGCTAGCGGATGCTGTCGCCCATAGCATTGTGGTTGAAGGAGGTAGAGACCTCGCAGGTAAGATGGTGCTGGTGAGTAGTCTTGTATAGGTGTAGGTTGTTATAGGACCAGGCCGGGTAGAGGTCGGAGTAGATGGAGTGGTCCCCACAGGAAGGGAGGTTATTGGTCTGGTACTAGGCACCGGGATGCCTATTCCTCCGTTAGTGGGGGTAAATCCAGGTGGGTTTTCAACTATTATTTTTTCTTCCTCGGAGTCTGCTGAGAATAGACCTTCATTCTCATTGGTGGGTCTAACCGGTTCTTGGTTTACGTCGTGGGCGGCGGCAGCTTGGGTGTTCTGATTCTGGTTCGACGCCATTCGGTTCAACAAGAAAGATGACTCTCTGTTTCAATGTCATGTCCCACAGATGGCGCCAATGAAGAAACAAGTACTTGTAACGGGGTATGGTCTTTCAGATGAAACAGGGGTGATATTGAACTTGGCTGCACCAAACGAACGGGATCAAATAACTGCAAAACAGAACACCATTAGGGCTCGTCACAGGATTGGGGGTTTTCTTGTGACCACCCTCCGACGTGAGAATAAGTATTGCTTTAAAAAGTTGGTATTAAGGGAGTATTGAAGAATAAGAGAATGCCTTACTCGTTTACCCGAGACCTTCTTTTATAGTTGAGGTTTTCCCTTTACAGATATATACGAGGAGTCATATCCTGGTCATTACTCCCCCCGGGAGAGAAGGAGATAATCCTTATCGTCTGTTAACAAACCGTAACGAACTTCCCGGTTATTTGAATGAGTCGGTTGGCTTATTAACCGCCTATCGTTATCCTTTGACTGTGCTGGGCTTATCAGCCGCCTATGATTGTTTTAAATGGGTCGGTCCCAAGCATATTGGGCTTGTTTTGGTGTGGGCCTGTCTGGTTGGACTGGACCCCACCTCGTCATGTACTTTCTTTTACTATTATTAAACAACTAAAAAATTTTACCACAAATTTACATATTATCATTATTATTTTTATTAAAAAATTAAAACTATTTAATTTATAGAAAATGAATCTGTAAATGATGTGAACTCTTTTATTGATCCTATAACTTTAAAAAAGGAAAATATATTTTATAACAATAAAACTTCTAAAAAATTATTATTGAACACTTTTAATGTTCAAATGAGCTTTTAATCATATTTTTAATTCAACATTTTATGATAATTTTTTAACAGTTTTTTAAGATATCATATTTTATCCCATGTGAAAACACGTATCACCTTTTTCATGTACGATTGGCCTCAATGAATGCCAAGTCCAGTTTGGAAATGAAGAATAAACGAGATAGAAATCTTTAGGCTACATGATATGGATTCGCAGTTCTCTCCACCTCAGCACTTTAACTACCAATAACGTTCTTCAACCATTTTCTGAGCGCCATTGCAAGGTGTTATTGAATGGACTCCTTGTTTATGTGATGCCGATGTGCACAATAAAACCCCTATGGGCTCCATAGCAAGGGCATGACCATACCATACCGTGTAGTCTAATAACTAATCGATAGGGCTGCAAACAAGCTGAACTTTCAGCGAACCGTTCATGAACCGTTCGACGAGAAGTCTGTTTGTGTTCATTCGTTTATTAAATGAACGAACACGAACAAAAAATTCCGTTCGTTTAGTTAAACAAATGGACATGAACAAAGGTCGCGTTCGTTCGTTTATGTTCGTGAACGTTCAGTAACGTGTTCGTTTGTGTTCGATTTAATTTTAATACTTTTTTGTATATTCTTTTTTTTATTCATTTTACCCAATAAATAATATATGTGAGATAAATATATGACTGTAATTATATGTTTTCACGTTCCAACGTTGATGCCCTCCACCTCTAACGCCCATTGCCATGCAACACCTCCAATGCAATACTAAATATGTTTGGACAATCTATCTATATAATAATTGAGGTCACTTGGGTTGAATGAAGGCTTAGGAGAGAGTTTAAGGTATCCATATTGAATATGGAGCTCCAACTTGCTCCCTATAAATAGTCTTTTCTACATTTTAATTTCCTACATTCTTCCAAACCACATTCATCACTCTTCTTTTTATTCATTGTTCCTTCTAGGTATGTCTCTTTTTCACGTAGATTGAAGGGAGTTCATCCATTGTAACGTGTTCCGATTCATAAACGTTAAAAATAGGCATATCATATGATCCTCAAACCTGGAAAACTTTTATGTTATCGTAACATCAATCAATTACTTTGACATAAACCGGTTTAATATTCAAAGAGGAAATCGTGTTTTATAAAGGTTAGTAATAATATGGAATCACTTCAGAATGTGGAAACAATATTCAAACCTTTATGAAGAAATCGTGGTTTATAAAGGTTCCAGATTCGTTTTCTTTATGTCATCGTTTTGTAAAGTAATCGGATGGTATATATTGACTCTTTTTTGATGTTTTTTCATTTGATTAATATGGAACCACTCTTTTTTGTAAAGGAATCGGTTAGTTATAATATGGAATCACTTCTGAAAGTGCAAACGATCTTCAAACCGTTGTGAAGAAATATATTGAATGTTTAGATGTTTTTTCATTTTAATATTAGAATACCATCCACCGCTGCAACTAAAAGGTATGTGGTAGATCTTTTTTTTGTGTGTGTGTGTTTATTAATGCGAAGTAGCTATTTTTCTAAAAGCAGAATGTCATTGTTTATATCTTTTATTATTATGTGTTTGTGATTAGTGATGTTAACTATTATGTTGGATGGGATGCATGACTTTTAAGGTCGAGATATGATGTTCATATATTGTTCATAATTGTTCTTAAAGATCTCATATGGTTTGGTGTTAAAGAGTGGATTGTTATGTTAATATGATTTGATCGAGTAAGGAGCCAAATCTCAGTTCGGATTCTGGATATGGATCTGAAATAATTATGGAACATTTAATTTTGGATTATTAGTTTCCTAAGTTTGTGCCACATATTTGGAAAGGTAGTAAATATCCTTGAATGCATTAATTATTGGTTGACCAAGAAACTTGGGCGCCAAGCATAATTTTTTCAAAAATTATAAAGGAGTCGGGTTTATAATAATTCATGTTTCTTTTATTACTTCTGTTTGTCATATTTATTTTTAAGTTAGCGTATTTAATATTTACATTTTTTAAGACTACTCGATAAGCTTTTTCTACTGCATAACTGCATTGTATATACTCTTTGAATATGAAAATGCAAATGAGACAAATGCTATTGTTTTGGGGCATACCAATGTCAAATGTAATGTTGTAATTGCTTAGGTACATGTTTTTTAAATCTTTAAATTTTTATAATTCAATGTTTTCTTTATCTTTAAATTGATTTTTTAAATTGTTTATTCGTGTTTTTGTTTACCAGCTTATTGACTGATTATATGCATTCGTGTGTTAGGGTTTCGATTTATAAACCGAATTTTGGATCATCAGGAGCAGGGCGGACTTTTAATAAAAAAGTTGTTGAAGCCATGTCATCAATAATATGGGGTAATGATATGTACCCAAGAGTATATTCTTTTGTATTAATTATATTGACTGTCAATCAATTAAAATAATTAATGTGATTTAGGTTAACCATAATAGGTGGAGTAATTTTAGGACAAAATTTAAATTTCAAATACTAATTTGCACTACATAATTTACGCTTTCTATATTTATACTAAAATTTAAACTTTCCATAATACAAATATATAAGGAAAAAAACACTTATATTATAAGTGTATACTAAATTAAATAGATTTTGTTACAAAAAAATATGTTAATTTATATATTTAGTTTACATTTTATAAACTACCATGTTTGATATATAACGTCAATACAAATATATTTAGATGTAAAAGACGTATTTATAATATGTAAACAACTAACAAACCAATCATTTTTATAATACGTTTGAATTTCGTAAGGCATAATTATTACTCGTAGAAATGAATAAACAAAAAAAAGCCACATTTGGTATATTTTATTTTTGAATTTCAAAACTTATAAATCTTTTACACAAAAATACTAAACACATAATGGAAATTTACCAATTTTACTTATACGACTTTAATAATCAATCAAGATTTGATCCTGAAAACTATATTAAGCGTTTAATGTGATTTGTTAAGATTTGAATATTAATTCACATTTATTCTTTTGTATTAATTATATTGACTGTCAATCAATTAAAATAATTTATGTAATTTAGGTTAACCATAATAGGTGGAGTAATTTAGGACGATATTTAAATTTCAAATACTAATTTGCACTATATAATTAATGCTTTATCATAATTTACGCTTTCTATATTCATACTAAACTTTAAACTTTCAATAATACAAATATATAACGAAAAAAATCACTTATATTATAATTGTATACTAAATTAAATAGATTTTGTTACAGAAAAGTATGTTAATTTATATATTTAGTTTACATTTTATAAACTACCATGTTTGATATATAACATCAATCCATATATATTTAGATGTAAAAGACGTATTTATAATATGTAAATAACTAACAAACCAATTATCGACAAATTACTATTTTTACGAATTCTGATTAGTCTCCATTGCAATTAATAATATTTATTCATTTTTAATGTTATTTATTAAGAGTTTTAATGTTATTTATTGACATTAATAATAGTTGACCGAATTTAATGTTATTTAGTAAAAAAAATTAATCTCATTTATGTATATTTCTAATTTTACGAATTTATGTTTAAAATTATTGACCAAATTTAACTTTTTATATTATGACTTTCGTTTAATCAATTCTTATTAAAAGATAATCATCAAAATCATTTCAATAGTAATATGCTAATTTTAAGATGTCTATAATAATTTATCGATAATTGGTAAGTCAATTTGAAACGCGGATGTTTTTATGTAACTGATTTGAATTATTGATTACGATTTTAAAGTTATTTATTAAGATTTTTAAACTCATTTATTTATATTACTATTTTTACGAATTCTGATTGGTCTTGATTGCAATTAAAAAGATTTATTCATTTTTAATGTTATTTATTAAGAGTTTTAATGTTATTTATTGACATTAATAATAATTGCAAGAATTTAATGTTATTTAGTAAAAAAATTTAATCTCATTTATATATTATTAATTTTATGAATTTATGTTTAATATTATTGACCGAAATTAATTTTTTATATTATGACTTTCTGTAATCAGTTTTCATTAAAACATAATCATCAAAATCATTTTAATAGTAATATGCTAATTTTAAGATGTCAATAATAATTTGTCGATAATTGGTAAGTTAATTTCAAATGCGGATGTTTTTAATGTAATTGTTTTGAATTATTGATTACAATTTTGAGGTTACTTATTAACATTTTTAATCTCATTTATTTATATTACTATTTTTACAAATTTATTTTTAATATTACTGACCCAATTTAATTTTTCTATTATTTTTAATATTATTGACCCAATTTAATTGATTTGAATTATTGATTACATTTTTTGAGGTTACTTATTAACATTTTTAATCTCATTTAGTATTGATTTTCACCGTGGTTTTAGCTTGATTTTTAGGTCATTGGTTATGAGTCAAACCGTCAAAACAGTTTAGGGTCTTCTGGATATATTTACCTTAAATTCTTGATGATAATACAATTATAATGCCAAATGTCTTTCTTTTCCTCACCAGAGTTGTTTTTGACAAATTTCACTGTTTTGTTATTCAAATGGTTCAGGGATCCTATAAGTGAACATAAATTATTTTCAAAGCCACAAGTTTCAAATCGTCTTGCCATGTCAAATCGTGTTATAGAAGCTAAAATAATTCAGGGAGTAACAATGGAATGCGAACTTTTTTCCAAAGAATTAGGCTGTCCCCATCTGATAAGAAGATTCCTTTCAAATTTAACATAAGACAGTTCCCTCTTACTTTATGTTTCGCAATGACAATAAATAAGAGTCAAGGAAAAACCCTATTTAGGGTAGGTCTGTATTTGAAAGATCATGTTTTTACACATGGGCAGTTTTATGTCGCTGCCAAGTGACAAAAGTAGAGATGGCCTGAAGATACTAATATTGGGCAAAGATGACAGCGTTAATAATAAATAGCAAATGTTGTCTATAAAAAAATATTTTGAAGTTTGTGAATAAGTATGCGATCATATTTTGCATAAATTGTTTAATTTTTTTTTTATAATTTTTGGGTTGTATGATTTGTTAAACTACATTTATTTACTTTGAATTTAATCTTCATTTGTATGTCGGTACAATAAATATATGTTTATTCATTTCATTATTTGTTTTTAAATCACGTCAACTCAAACATTTGTTGATTCATATATATGTTATTGGGTAACATTAAACTTTTTTATGATAATATACAATCAACCAAAATTCACACGAATTGTATTACGTAATTTTCAATAAATAAATTTGCATACTACAATCTTTATAGAATTTTTTTCATTTGACATGGATATGTACCGCGTGTACACGCGGGGCTCTAACCTAGTTAGGTTATATTTTAGGTTGATCTAGATAATATCATAATGTATGTGTTATTCAAAAGTTAATATACGTCCGTTTGTGTTTGTTTCTGTTTATGAACACTTCTTTGTGTTCATCAATGTCCGTTTGTGTTCGTGTGCATTCATGAAGAAAATTAACAAATGGACACAAACGAACACGAACAGAAAATCTTGTTCGGTAAGTGTTCATGAAGAGTTCGTGAACACATAATTTTCTTTACAAAAAAACACGAACAAGGCTTTATCGGTATTCGTTTGGTTCGTTTGCAACCCTACTAATCGACCATTTTTTATTTATTTTAGTTTTAAACATATATTATTTTCATTTTCCCTTAAATATAGGGATATGTTATGACGTGGTCGTCCGGGGACTATGCAACTAGTTTGTTAACTAGAAAAAGAATACGTATTTTCCTTGCAATTACTTTCTTTATTCATAACCATACTTTAACAAATATCGATAAAAGATATATTTGAATTGAAGCGGTCATCTTTTCTAAACTGCAGCACAATTTGGAATACTATTCATAGTTAAAAATAGAGCATCCTTAACCAAAAGTTAGAAAAAAGGTTCATAAAATAATATATCGACCAATTTCCAAGTCAAACGAAAATTTGAAAGAGTAAGAACAATTTTACAGTAATAAATAATAAAAGGAAAGTTCAACGCAAAAACGAATTTAAGTAAGACATTTTGAAAACATAGAGTTCTTAATATAGAGTTTGGTTTATATTAAACACGTTCTCAAATAATAATCTATACTATTCAACATGTTCAGATTCTTTTAATAAGTAAACTAATGTTATCATTAACTAATGAAAATCATTAGTAGATAAATAAAGAATAGATGGTAGGATATATCAAATTTTCAATTACATTCATCCCGTTAATATGATTCGTGTGTATAAAACAATTATAAAAGATAGAAACATGCAACAAGCCTACTACATGTTATAACAAAATTCAGCGGATCTTGAGTTGGTTAGCATTATGGGTGGCAAAATGGGTAAGTTGAGTGGGTTTGGTTGTTGGGTCAGGATGGGTTTGGGTTAGGATGGGTATGGGTCAAGATGGGTAGATTAAAAAAATGGGTTAGGATGGGTTGGGTCAGGATGGGTTTGGATATGGATGGTTTGGATTAAGATAGGTTCACATTAAAATAAATTAAATTTTTTAAAAAAAATTAAAATAACAATAAAAAATTTAAAAAGTAAATAAAATTAAAAAAAAAAACAAAAATAAACTTAAATATAAAATTTTAGAGGATCTGAAGTATTCATTTTGAACCGAACCGGTTCGACCCTATCGGGCTGGATAACAACCCGGACCGTTACGACCCGGCCAGGCCGGGTAGCGACCAGAACTGTTTCGACCTGACCCGTCCCGTAACGACCCGAACCGTTTCGACCCGGCCGTTTCAACCTGACCCGTCCCGTTTCGACCCGGCCAGATCCGGTAGCGACCCGGACCGTTTTGACCTGATAAGACCGGTAGCGAGCCAGACCGTTTCGACCCGACCGGCCCGGTAAGGACCCAGACCGTTTCGACCTGACCCGTCCCGTAGCGACCCGGATTGTATCGATCGGGCCGGGCCCGGTAACGACCCGGACCGTTTCGACCCGCCCGGGCCCGGTAGCGACCCAGACCGTTTCAACCCGGTAGGGCCCGGTAATGACCCGGACCGTTTCGACCTGACAAGACCGGTAGCGACCCAGATCGTTTCGACCCGACCAGGCCCGGTAACGACCCAGACCGTTTTGACCTGACCCGTCCCGTAGCGACCCGGATTGTTTCGACCAGGCCGGGCTCGGTAACGACCCGGACTGTTTCGACCCGCCCGGGCCCGGTAGCGACCCGGACCGTTTCACCCGGTCGGGCCCGGTAAAGACCCGGACCGTTTCGACCCGACAAGACCGGTAGCGACCCAGACCGTTTCGACCCGATCGGGCCCGGTAACGACCTAGACCGTTTCGACCTGACCCGTCCCGTAGCGACCCGGATTGTTTCGACCGGGCCGGGCCCGGCAACGACCCGGACCATTTCGACCCGCCCGGGCCCGGTAACGACCCGGACCGTTTCGATCCGACGGGACCTGTAGCGACCCAGACCGTTTCGACCCGACGGGGGCCGGTAGCGACACGGACCGTTTCGACCCGACCGGGCCCGGTAGCGACCCGGACCGTTTCGACCCGACCGGGCCCGGTAACGACCCAGACCGTTTCGACCTGACCCGTCCCTTTAGCGACCCGGATTGTTTCGACCGGGCCGGGCCAGGTAACGACTCGGACCGTTTCGACTGGCCCGGGCCCGGTAGCGACCCGGACCGTTTCGACCCGGCCGGGCCCGGTAGCGACCCGGACCGTTTCGACCCGGCCGGGCCCGGTAGCGACCCGGACCGTTTCGACCCGGCCGGGCCCGGTAGCGACCCGGACCGTTTTGACCTGACGGGACCGGTAGCGACCCAGGCCCGGTAACGACTCTGACCGTTTCGACCCGACCGGGTCCGGTAACGACTCTGACCGTTTCAACCTGACCCGTCCCGTAGCGACCCGGATTGTTTCGACCCGACCGGGCCCGGTAGCAACCCGGACCGTTTCGACCTGGCCGGGCGCTGTAACGACCCGGGCCGTTTTGACCCGACGGGACTGGTAGCGGCCCGGACCGTTTCAACCCGACCGGGCCCGGTAACGACCCGGACCGTTTCGACCCGACCGGTCCCGGTAACAACCCAGACCGTTTCAACCTGACCCGTCCCGTATCGACCCGGCCGGGCCCGGTAGTGACCCAGACATTTTTGACCCGACCGGGCCCGGTAACGACCTAGCTGTTTCAACCTGACCCGTACTGTTTCGACCCGACCGGGCCCGTTAGCGACCCGGACCGTTTTGACTTGATCGATCCCGTTTGCAACCTGGACCGTTTCGACCCGACCGGGCCTGTCAACGACCAGACCATTTCGAACCGAATGAGCCGGTCAACAACCCAGACCGTTTGGACTCGATTAAGCCTGCTAACGACTCGAACCGTTTCGATGAGGTTGGTCTCGTTAACGATTCGTGTTGTTTCGACATGGTCGTCCGTTAACGACCCGAACGGTTTCAAACCGACTGGGTTATCAACAAATGCAAAAGATATAATTTTTTGTTTTTAGTGACATTGATTTCTATGAGGCACCAACACTTTTGGTGTTGGGTGAGTTTTAATTCAGATTTGTATTTGATTATCTAAAAATACCCATCCTGACCCATTTATTTTTTTTGACATACCCATCCTGACCCACTTACTTATTTCCTAGAATTAAAATTACCCATCCTAACCCCCTTGAAAATTATACTAAACCCATTTTAACCCACAAGGTCAAATTTTAAACCCAAAACAACCCAAACTCAACTAGATGGGTTGAAATTGCCAGGTCTAGTTAGCATAAAATAAGAATATGAATATATAACCTCATGTGCTTTACATAAACTCATTTTTAACTAAAAAACACAATTTATAAAACGTGTAAGAATATCAATGCTTGTATTAAAAATATTGTATTCCGCCAACCAAAAAATTTACATATTCAGTTATTACAAAACCACAAATCATAAGTATTTAACCGTAAATATTAATATCTATCCAACATTACCTCTCTGTATTTACTTTACAATTAAATAATGAAACCGTATGTTAGTAGATTATATTTATTGTTATACGTGGCTCCAGTCAATAAAAAGAAAGCTTTTTATAAAACCACTTGTAACCCTCAATACTTATATATCTTCTCCCTCTACACTTACGTTAAAAAAACAACTAGAATCCATCCAACTTTGCTTTTCGATCATATTCACGAAACCCTTTTTGCATAACTCTTTCTTTTCTATAAAAATTATAAAAATCACAGCTTTTTGTTTTTCATCGACAATGTCGTCTGGGTTTTCCGGTGGTTACCCAGATTTCTTCAACGTTAACGGCAGACCGTTATCCAACGTTAACAGAAGTAATTACAATCAACGGTCAGATTTTATCGGGAAACGATCGTTGATGGAGTTTCAACAGCAACAGTCATCGGTTTACTTAAGGAACGTTAAACCAAGGGCTTATTATTATGATGATCATCATCATCAACCGGATCTTTTACTTTCGCCGCAAGTTTCTTCTGTTTCTAATCTGTCGTCATCTACTGTCAGCAGTTATGGCGGGAAACAACAGCCGGTGAATAAGGAATTGGAGAGAAAGATGTTACGAGAGTTAGAGAAAGAGCTTTTGTTAGACGACGATGATAAAGGAGAAAACGACGACGTTTCGGTGGTGACGGACAACGAGTTGACGGAGACGATACAGAAGTTGCTGAACCCGGTTCAGGGTAAAAATATAAAACCGGAGAATATTATTTCGCCGTCCCCAACGACGTCGTCTTCGTCATCATGTGCATCTTCTTCGGGAACAGTTTGTTTAAAGCAGTTAATATCAGATGCTGCTGAAGCAATAACAGACGGAAAACTAGAGATGGCTATTGAAACACTCACGCGCGTGACGAAGTATTCCAACGCGCGTGGGACTCCTGAACAGCGAGTGGGATGTTACATTGCTTCTGCTCTACGCTCACGTCTGCGCGTGAAGTCCACCGTCGAGGAACAATCGTCACCAGCTACAGAATTATATAAAAAAGACCACATTATGTCTACGCAACTGCTCTACGACAAATCCCCGTGTTTCAAGTTAGCTTTCCTGGCTGCTAATAATATTATCATGAAAACGGTATCGGGTTTGGGTCGGCCCGATGGAAATAATATTATCCACGTGGTGGACTTTGACATAGGACACGGGCTTCAATATGTGTACTTGATTCACGAGATTGCTGCAGCGCGTAGAGTTGGTAACGGTAACGGTAACGGAATGAATATTATGTTAAAGTTAACGAGTTTTAAAGATTTTGGTAACGGAGGTGTTGAGAGATTGAAGGCGGTGGGTGATGGGCTAAAAACACTTGCTAATAAATTAGGTGTTTTGTTTAATTATAATGTTTTGGAGTTTAAGTTATCTGGGATCAGCAAACAAGGTTTATTGGTAGCAAACGACGACGTTTTGGCGGTAAATTTTGGGTTTAAGTTGAATAAGTTTCCAGATGAGAGTGTGAGTACGGAGAATTTACGAGACGCAATTCTCCGGCGCGTGAAAGGGATGTTGCCGGCGGTGGTGACGGTGGCGGAGCAGGAACTGAACGCCAATACGGCGTCGTTTACGGCGCGTGTTAAGGACGTGTTTGGTTATTATACCGCGTTTGTTGACTCGTTCGACGCGACGATTTCGAGGGAGAGTGTGGAGCGAGTTAGGATAGAGGAAGGACTGAGTCGGAGAATCGTTAACTCGGTTGCGTGTGAAGGTAGGGAGCGTGTTGAAAGATGTGAAGTGTTTGGCAAATGGCGGGCCCGGTTGAGTATGGCCGGGTTTGAACAAAAACCGGTGAGTCAAGTTACGGTTGAGTCGTTGATGTCAAAGGTTAACTCGGGTACACGTGGCAATCCAGGATTTACTGTGAAAGAAGATTCAGGTGGGGTTAGCTTTGGGTGGTTCGGAAAGCCTCTCACCATAGTGTCTGCCTGGCAATAATAAAATTTATTTATTAAAATTAATATTGGTTGATTAATGTATAATAATAATAATAAGTAGTTAGTTAATGTTTGGATTAGATGTGTAATCCCACCTAAAAAAGGGAATAAACGTGGCGATTGATTGTGGGTTGAACGTGTAAAAGTTGGAACACGGAACCTACAAGGTTGGGAGAGAAATGTTGTGTTTCGGTGTTTTACCAAATAGATACAAAAACTTTTATGTATGATGGATTTGGTAATAAGCGTATCTTATGTAGACTAGTTTGATCAACGAAAATTGTAAATATGTGTTGAATACTATAACGTGTTAAGAATCAACAACGCCAATAAACTGACTCTTTTATACACACCCATTTACAATTCTAGATGGTTTATAAAATCGAAAAATTAGATCCTAGCATGTTTATATACACACCCATTTACAATTCTAGAAGGACTCACCTGCCTTTACTTGATCACGCAAAAAAAAAAAAAAAAAAAAACTTTAACAAATTGATGTAATTTTCTTAATCACGGAATGAAATTATTATATTGGAAGGTGGAATTGATAAACATAAGTTTAAAATTGATAATAGCTAGATGGTTGCCATAGTCGCGCTTTGCAGCGACGACGCCTTAGTTATTTATAAGTGGCGGCACATCATAATTGTTTACAAAATCATAATCAAGTTCGGTTCTTTAAAAACAAATAAAATTACTTTAGTATTTAGTTAACTTAGTTTTAAAGTTGAACTACGTCCCACTTACGGCGTGCGCATATAATGTATATATGTGTGGCCCTTGGGGGCAAAAGTAAAGTTGCACTAGTTTTATCGTTATTTTACTAATTTCGTGAAAATAACGTTAAAAATGACGGACGGTTAATCATGCATCATGTGGTGGCATGGATAGCCAAAAGACAGAGGTACATGCACCGATCGGGTTTGTCCCGATTGCTAAGTCTTATGTGCCTTATGTCCAACGCTTGATACCAAACCACATCGAGCCGAGGGTCTCACTGGAAGCAGCCTCTCTATTCTTAGGGGTAGAGGTAAGGCTGTCTACATCTTACCCTCCTCAGACCCTACCTTAGCTTTGCTATAGGTGGGATTAACTATGTATGATGATGATGATGATGATGAGTTTTAAAGTTGAACGTTAACCGCATACTCCCCGTGGACCGACACCCTACTTACCCTTTACTAGTTAAGGTATCTAGGAACCGATTTCTAAACTTATTATTGACCGATCTTACAACATCGATCAACAACCCATTCATACAAGCGTGCATTGTTAATGGCCATTTGCCACAAATTCAATCCCTTGCTAATCGCCAAAGCTAAGTTGCTCGCAACTGGACGAAACATTTCTTCATTGTCTAAACCGACTGTTGCGAGAAACCACGGGCTACCAATCTAGCCTTGAGCCGATTAACCGTTCCATCCAACTTCCTTTTAACTCAATAAACCCATTTGCAAGAAACTAGTGTTACCCTTTCTAGCAATGGTACTAACAAGTTTGGTTAGTCTCGAGTGCAGCCATCGCTTTTTTCAAAGCACTTACACATTCTTCTTTATCATAAACCTCATCGAATGAACTTGGCATCATAATTTGTTATTCAATAATTTCAACATGGGCATACTTTAGGTTAGGTTTCTTATCTCGAGTTGATCTTCTTGAAGTCTACAGGTTTTGTGGCATTGACTCGTCAACATTGTCACACCCTCAAAATCCACTTGCGGAGTTTTACCGCGAGGCGCATGACAAACCAGGATTCAAACCAACGATCACAATAAACAAGTCTAACATGAACATAATGTAATTTCAAAGCAATGTTTAAAATTCCCGTTTACAGCGGAAGCTTATTCAAAACAGTATCTCAAAAGTAAACCAATTGTTCAACATATGAAAACCATGCGACTCTAACTAGACGCCGTGCAGACGCGTGCGCCCTAGTTCCATTGTGCTACCTTAGCGACCTGAGAAAACATGTAAAAGTTTACGTCAGCACAAAAATGCTGGCGAGTTTACAGGTTTTGTATCCAAGTACCAAGTCCACCTGTCCATACTATAATAAATCGAAAACCAGTATACGCTAGCTAGGCGTACGTTTTGTTACTACCACGATTGGAAAACCATTACTAACGCGAATACCAAAAGTATGCCCGATGTAAGTTCCTGTTGTTCCTGTTTGAGACAATATGCACTCGCCCGGCCCTCCAAGCCGACGAGCGGGGTTGGTCACTCCCAATAGCGCTATTCACATTTCCCCGTTGTGCAAACCCGCACATTCATGGTTCCCCCCGGGACTTCCAAAGATCGTGTAGTACACAATAGAAACCCATAGTATGACAGTAGTTACCAAATAGTTGTTTAACACATGTTTTCTCCCCCGAAAGTATAAAACCAGTTTAAAAGAGGGGCCGTAAACTCACCTTAACGTGCAAGCAAAGAATCCGAACAGCAAGCAATATATGCTACCGACACCCTAATAACAGTGTCGCTCAGTGAGTATAGGCGTAATATCATTACCCATATAACTCGTTTGTCCAAGGCGTTTTAAATGTTCAAAAGTGTGTATGCGACGCCTAGTGATTCTACGTGCAATAGTAAACCCTACGGACCCGTTGGTGAATACGTTGGTTACAATTAGTTTCTACATTCCGTATGTGTCTCAGACAAGTGTACTTCAGTTACATGTCCATTCCATACCACCTAAGACCTCAATTAAGCACATAAGCACATAATACACAATCTGTGTTTTCAGGACAGATTGTGCGCCATCAAAACGAATTTATTTAAAATAGTAAACCAGTGAGTTAACCTCCCAAATTTTTACTGAATTTACTTTGGGATTCACTCGACAATACCTATTTTTGTTTTGTCTCAATTCTAAACACAAAAATTATGAAAATTCGTACAACACAGCTAGGTCCAGAAAATCTCCTCAACAGGTCAGTTTAGTAGTAAAATTCTTAAAAATTGTGTATTCATCCAAACGAGATGAATCCACTTGGAAAAGCTCTATTTTTCCAGTATTGACCTACTGTAAAAATTTCATAATCTAATTCCTTGTAAATCTCAAGTTACGACCATTTAAAGTTAACCCAATTTACAAATCCGAAAATCTGATATGACCCCTAATCAATTAAAATTCCAAAAACGACTCAAACGACGTCCAAATTCGATGGTTTTGCCCATTATGAAAAGCTAAGACCTTGTACGTTACAATCATGCAAAGAATCGATCAAATCAATTGTTTTCAAGCCACGAAACAGACCCTACAAGTCGACTTTCAGAATCTGTCCAGATTCTGATCGTACAATATCATCAATTATATCAAACCCTAGTTGCATATTATCAATCAATAATACCTAATAATCATCATACAACTTTCCTAATACCTATTCCCATCAGATCCTATTATCAAACATTTCAAGATCAAAGCTTTTAAGATCAAAACACCAATAACTTGCGCAACAAGCATCCTATGATGTTACTACGCGTTTATTAATAGGTTTAATCCGTTTAATCTTCAAAAAGACTCATGTTTTAATGTTTATTAAATCCAATCAGACCTGGACAAACTTTTTATAGGATTTTTACAATAAAACATAAAGTAAAAAGCGTAAGAAATCATGAGTTATACCCTTAGCTCTTCAAATCAATCAATCGCGCGCCTTGGAGCCTCCCAATTGATGATCTTAAGCCTTAGCAGGTGTTTTTGGAGTGAAATATTCGTGTGGGGCAGTAAGGGGGCGATTAGGGTTGAGTATGAGGGCTGCATGGGAGTTAAGGATGTTTAAATACGAGTTTGAGGCGGTTTAAACCCGTCAGTGCCCTTCGAGCGGCCGCTCGGAGCCTGTGAGCGGCCGCTCACAGGTCCGGGTGGCGCGCTTTTGTTTCGTTTCGCCTCCCGACGCGTTATCCTTCGACGTTTTCGTTATTTCGAACCGTAACAAGTGTAACCCCATGCGTTAAGACCCTAATCAACCTCACGCTCCACTTTTTATAATTTTTATTAACGTGTTCGGTTTAGGTTCACATAATCACGTATGGTTTTCACATAAGTTTGTCAGATATCACCGAGACACATAAGTTTGTTATTCACCAACGTCCGAGGTTCACTAATCATGAAATCACATGTTAACTCACACAAGGAGTCAGAACCCGACCCACACAAGGAGTCAAAGCATCTCATAACCCGAGATAATGCTCGTATGTCCTATCTAGCTATCTAGATAACCCTCGTTAAGTATAATATACGCGTGACTCGCTAAGGTAGACTTTAATCTAGACCATGTTGTTAACCAGAATTTGCCGGGTGTCACAAACATATTGGCTCGATTCGATACCTAAGCTTGTGTCTTCTACATACACTTCTCCATCGAAAGCTAAGTTAACTTGTTCTAATTATTCCTTTAATACTTTTTGATGACGTGGGTAGTTTAAGGTTAAACTAACCAATTATACTTCTCAAAGCTTGCTTGAAAGGTTGAAGGCTAAAAGGAGTCAGAAAATGAACGTCACCAGCAAAAAGAACAAAACCTATGACATATCTTGTCATTGCTTTTCCTCGATTGACTCCCCCAGCTAGCCACACTCTTCATGTGGACTAGTCACGCCTCTTTAACCGCAGGTCCGAAGCCTTTATCATCTTAAGTGGAAAGTCCCTAGTTGTTACTTGGATCAAGAGTTTATCTATTCCTCATATAGAATATTCTCCTTCTATAAATTAGACACTCCATTAGATGATCTGATCGTCCCTTACACTCACACACTTCTATTCTCCTCTACTATCACACTTCATGTGTGATATCTTCTTCACTTCACTCAACTCACTAAAGTACTAAACAATATTCTGACTTCAGAAAGATCCTAAATCAGAATCATAACAACTCAAATACCAAAACTCTTGAACCTCCCATCTACATTTAAAACGTAGAGGGACACCACGACTTGCGTTTGGTGAATCTAAACCCTTTAACCCTTTTACCCCCGTGGGACTCTACACTAACATCGGTTCAATATTTGTTGTAGCAACACTTTTGTATTTGGTTGCGTTTCTTTGTTTGATGTCCACCAAGCTGACATCTCATTGAATACAACTTTCGTCGACATGTACACCTTACCCTTGGTAGGATCACAACATAGCCACCGTTTTCTTTGCGAGTCATACCCCAGAAAAATAGTGCGTATAGTTTAACAACATATTACTTCTTATAACTTGTGACAAAGATGATTCAATAACTCATGCATCCAAAAACCCTTAGATGTTTCATAATTGGTTTGGAGCCAAACAATATTTCATTGGGTGTGTTGTTTTCATGAGATTGTTGTGCTAGCCGATTAATCAAATAATCTTTCCACCCAAGCAACCAAAGTTGATGATATGCCTTACATTTTACATAATGAGCATTGGCCTTTTTCACAACATGCGTGACTGATAGAATGTAAATCGTGCCTTCCTCATTGATTTACAGAATTTTTATAATTACAATGTGTTCCTATATTTTAGGAGAGATATATCACATAATGAATACAATATTATCATACTAAATATACAAATGCTATTATCGCTATTATACCTCCGCAGTCGAAGCGGGAGGAAACCGAATGCTGAGACTGGATCTGAAGTCTTCGAATAGGATGCGCGGAAGGCCTTTCGTGAAAATATCAGCAATCTGGTAACGAGAAGGTACGTGTAAATATTCTGTTTATGGACAAAGTGGATATCTAACTCGATGTGCTTCGTACGTTGGTGTTGAATTGGGTTGCCAGAAAGGCAGACTAGGGGTGTTCAAAAATATCCGAATCCGAAACTACTCGAAAAAACGGATATCCGAAAAATTCGGATATCCGAATTTTCGGATTCGGATTCGGATAGTGATTTTAAAATTTTCGGATATCCGAAAATATCCGAAAATTGTCCGAAAATATCCGAAACTATCCGAAATATCCGAAAATTTATATATAAAACATATAAAATAAAATATATTATAATAAAATCGGATATTCTGATATCCGATTCACTATCCGATCGGATATCTGAAAATTCGGATATCCAAATTTCGGATACGGATTCGGATAGTGAAATCAGCTATCCGAAAATTTCGGATATCCGAAAATTCGGATATCCGGTTTTTAACACCCCTAAGGTAGATGACACTAACATTATCACAATAAACCAAGGTAGCTCCTGTTAAGGGATGACTAAGCTCGAGTAAAAGATTACGTAGTCTGTAACGACATTGGCCACTCCACGGTATTTTGCTTCTGCACTTGAACGTGTTAGGATCGTAGAACACACACACGCACACGAACACGAGATTTACGTGGTTCGGTCTAAACTAACCTACGTCCACGGGGGCAAATGGGGTATTCTTATTATTGAGTGATACAAAATAAAAATACAAGAGATATATTTATAGTAGGGGTGTTCAAAACCGGATTATCCGATTTTTGGATATTCAAAAATCGGATATCCGAAAATCGGATATCCAAAATTTCGGATTCGGATGCGGATTATCCAACGGATATCCGAATCTAAAAAACTAAAAAATAATAATAATAATTTGTTACTTATATTAAAACCAAACCAAACCTGCATAATGCAAATATTTAAGTGGTAACTTCAATTTTGGTTCATGCTGGTTTGAATTAGAAGTTTTTATAGTTTATTGGTTGTATGGAAGATTATAAGTTTTAAAGTTTTTGTTAGATTTATTGAGATGGAAATAAAAATGCATACATTGACATCATAAATCCTAATATTTGAACTAGAACGAGTTGACGCTGACCCGCACGTTGCAGCGGGATGTTGATTATGAATTTTTTTAGTTTGAGCATATGATATTAGAAAATTGTCATGTTTATGCAAATTTTCTTTACTTTTTGCTTGATTTTCATATTACAACACCACATTAAAGTATTTTATTACAAAAGATATAAATAAAGTCTTTTAAGGAATGACCTGCTTTACATAAATTTGCAGACAAATAGGTCACTAAATTTTCAACATATTTTTCTTTTCTTATGTCTCATTTCTACAATTAAAACTTGAAAGAAGGCATTGCTTATTTGACCCATGTCTCGATGGTCCAAAATCCAAATACTGCCATCTTCTCGATGGTCCTATTTTTTATTGGAATATTGCAGTCCATTTTTTTATATGTTCTATAACTTTCAATATTTGTATCATAAAAAACATTTCTAACAACACAACAAAAGTTAATAAAATATACAAAACACATAGTAGATTTGATACAACACATGAAATACTAATAAATTTTACATTTGAGCGCATGCTAAAACTTGAAATAATCCAATTCAAACCGATTTAAACAATCCCCAATTTCATATATCAAGTCTTCACAAAAAAAAAAATAGATGAAAGAAACAATATTGTATTATAACTAAAGATTGTTATTCATCCTGTTATTAAAATGCTTCAACAACATATTAAGAGTAAAAAAAATTGGTATCGATTTGTCACGATTCAAGAAGGAAAAAAATGGCATACATGAAAAGGCATACGCTTGAAGCGATTTATGATATGGTTATAATCTCAAATATTACAAACTAGTAACCCAATATCACTCTTGTATATAAATTTCAAAAAAGAAAAAAAACGATTAATATGGTAACAACATATAATTTAAGCGAGCGAATCAGAATTTTTATTGCACTAAGAAAAGGGAAATATAAAACGAAAACCAAATTTTAAAAAGTTACCTTTGATATCGATCGTGACTCATTGATTGAATGTTATTTACTAATAGAGTTTGAAGAAAGGAGACCGGGATTTGTAGACGATAAAGGGATGTCGATTCGGTTTTAGATTAAGAAGTTGCGTTACTTGACCAAATGATTTTTTTTTAATATTTTTTCCATATTAATATTAATTTATTTAATTTAAGAGGGTATCTATAATGTGGAAGGAGAGGTTTTGTAAAAGTAAAAGGGATTGTTGGAAGTGATGTAATGGGGCACGGTTGGTTTTTGTATTTGTTGGTGCCAAGTGAGGGGCTAGAGTGCTAATTCTTGGAGATACTAATGTTGGTTATTAATTTGTGAAACAATGCCGTGATGGAGAAAGAGGGGTAAGAACACTCATGTTGTTAACTAATAAATTGTGAAAGGGTGTCAAGTGATGAGAAAGAGTGGTGACTTTTAGAGGAGACTCTTGTAGGTAACCCAAGTTGCTAATTGTATATATATGAGTTTACGCCACCCCGCGCATTGCAGCGGGTCGTTGATTATGAATGTGTTTAGTATTGTTATATGATATGCGAAGATTTCTAAAATCTATTTGTTTGTTTTTCAAATCATGAATTAATTGGTATTCGCGATTTGAGCAAGAATGGTAGGGGTTCGCATGGGGCTAGACAATTGGCGAAGTTTGTTAATGGTTATCATATATGTAAATTAGGTGGTTTTGGGTAAGTTAAAAATATTAAAAGGGTCGGACTATTCAACTTTTTTAAGATAGAAAATAAATAGTCAAGTAAATTGAGTGGAGAAGAAGGAGCGGGTGAGATTGGAGAAGAAAAATGGTACCGACTCATGACTACATCATCGACTATGGCGTTTCAGTGTTACGTGAGAGGTCGTATCGGCTACTGAGAAGGCGGCGGTTGACGTAACAAAACGATTAACTCGCTTGATTACCTAAAAGTATATAGATTCTTGCCTTATGGATAAATAGAGGTGGTTGTCGGTGATGTATAGTGATGGGCGACTACGGCCAAAGTCGGTGTACAATTGCAACAACGAAACAAAGAGCAAGGTAGATCGAATGACGTAACCAGTGAGCGTGTAATTGATATTTAGATGACTGGCGGTTAGAAAGTAGTCCTAAATGGATTGCGGTTACCAATCGTCGGAGTTTTCACACCGATTCAAATTCCTTGAAAAATAAAATTAATATATTTTGTTATTATTAAAAAAATTTAAATTCCGTTTTTCCTTACAAAAATTGTCAAAAATAATCTAAAAAACAGTTTATTGGAACTTTTTATGGATGTTGATTTTGGATTCAATATGCTTCATAATTTTGATAAGCAAAATAGGGGGAAAATTTAATTGATGTGTTCTTCGTTTTTAAATCTTAAATAAATGGGTTAAAATTAATTAAACGTAATAAATCTTAAGTAAACTTGTTTTTTTTATGGATAGATAATATATAGTTTGTGAAACAGTGCCAATGGATGGGTAAGGGTCGTGACTATTGAAGGATATTCATGTTAAAATGTGAAAATGTGAGGATTGGACAACAGAAAGGTGGTGATCATTAGAAGTAACCCAAGTTGCAAACTGTATAGTTTGTGAAACGGTGCCAATTGATGGGTAAAGGGTCGTGAATATTGAAGCAGATTCATGTTAAATTGCGAAAATGTGGGTATTGGACAACAGAAAGGTGGTGATGATTAGAGTTAACCAAAGTTGCTAATTGTATATATATGGTAAATGGTCGTTGTAACACCCCAACCGATGGCGGAAACATCGAGATGTCACGTATTGATGATTGTTCAGTAGCTCATGGTAAATAATAAATTTCATTATATGATTTAAATAAATTACATACAATTGTTCTACAAAATTCGTACATCAAATTGGATAAAACTATGCACACATCTTCAAGCATTAATTCAAATCTTCAAGCAAGTAGAACCTGAAACATGTTAAGTAGAAAATATTTTGGGTCAACAAAAGTTGGTAAGAATTACATAGGTTTTGATAATCGAATAAAATTGTTGTGCAATTCATGTGTCATGGCAATCTAGTCCATATGTGAAAACATACTATAAGTAAATCGAGTGCATAATCAACCCTTGTGACTGTTGTATTGTGGTACATCCCATACGCTCATGGTTCACTCATTTATATTGCAGTAACAAACACCCACGCTACCTTTGTAGGAGGCACGTATCCAGGTGGGATTGTTAGTCCAATAGATCTATCAATGTATACCGTCGGCTGATCAATGTTAATGATTATGCTAGAATTGTGCTTACCCTAGTCATGTTCAAGACATAATGCAACATAGAAAAACACATAGACACATTGATGATTGAATTGCATAAATGATGTTGTAACATGTTTCACCCCAAAAATGGTGATAAATAGAAAAGGGGCTATGTAAAACTCACCTTAGCAAAATGTTATACTTCTTGAAAAATTGAATAGTGGTGTTGCCCAAATGTGTCAAGTATCACCAATACAGAATCGAAGACTAACGAATGGTCAAACCCCGAAGTCAAAAACTCGAACAGAAACCTACGAACAGTGAGTTTTTAAGAGAAACTGGAGGTTGAGAGGGATTGTTCAGCGAGGTGAGGAGGTCCAGAAGAGTTCAATTTGTAGTGAGGTTGTCTAGGTGTTTGATTTGGCAAGTTTGACTTCGTTTTGAATGTTGACGCGTCAATACGTTTAAATGGGTATGAATTGAAGAACAATTGACGTGTGTGTGACTCGTTCCAGGCCGGCAATCACGTTGCCAATAAATTCCGATCAATGCCGAGTCAAATGGTGGTGATTATGGTAAGTTATTGATTCTCAGTTGACTTTCCAAGTCAACTGAGATGTTTCGGAATCGTGTTATATTTATATTTTGTCCGGATTGAAACAAGTAATAAGGCTAGAGCAGTTGGTTATGTGGGTGTGCATGGTTGAACCGGCTGAGGCCCCGGCCTCAGCAAACAATTTTTTAACAATTATTTTTAATATATATTTGATATATATATATATATATATATTATGAATAATTAGGGTTTCAAAATGCCACAAAAATAATTAAGTGCAAACTATATTAATAAAACTTGTCGTTTTTATATCCAGATTATACGTAACGTACTATTATTAACGCGAAATGTTATAGTCTCCCCTACTTTTAGGAACTTCGTCCCGAAGTTAAAAGAAAAACACCAGGTTTACAATTGGTCGACTACCGAAAACCTTGATAAAATTCCTCACTACCTTAACGTACCTGTAAATTCATGATTACGTTCCGGACCGTAATTACCAATTTACCTTACATTAGGGTTTTGTGTCATTTTATGACTCTACATATTGTTGAGCAGGTTCGATAGTCTCCACCAGTCGTTGAGTAGGTGGTAGGGCCTCTCCCGACTGTTGGAAAGACATGATGACCTCTACCAATCGTTAAGTAGGTTGTTTGGTAGTCAACTAATTGTTGTACAAGTAAGCAAGTATGATTTTAGATATAGTAATTAGTTCACATTCAAACAAGCATGCACTCAGATGTTATGATAATACTAGAATTTATTATTTGAATAAAAAAGTGTCAATACATAGAATTTAAATAGGTAGACATCATTCAAATGGTGGGGTTTGCTGTTAAGTAGCTGGAGGGTCTCTAGCGGGTTATTTGGAGCAGCAAGAGCGTTTGTAGCAGGGATTCGACAAGCATCAGCAAGATGCCCATACCTTTGACAATTGGTGCACTGTCGGCAGGGTACATGGGTTGGATGGTGATACTGGCAGGTGTCACACTTAGGTAGCTTCCCGTTGTATTGTTTCTTGTTGGGTGGGACAGTGGTGTCTATTGCAAAATTCCTGACCTTGCACTTTCCGTTGGTTGAGGCCTCGGTTTTGATATCAACGGCAGGTTGGGGAGTATCCTTTTTCTTTTCCCCTTTACGAGTCAGGGTTCCTGCCTTCACATGGTTATCTGTTAGGGTGGCAGCCAAACGCTTTGCTTCCTCCAAAGTAGCAGGGTTCCTTCCCCACACCGTGTCTTGAATCTGCATCGGTAAGCCACCAATGTATTTTTCGATTGCAATAGGCAAGGGGGTGACCTTGTGGGGTAGCAATAGGCTAAGTTCGTGAAAACGAGTGTTGTAAGCAAGGTTTTCTCCACTATCTTGAGCAAGATCATGAAACTCATCTTCCAGCTTCTTGATTTCATTACGAGGGCAGAACTCTGCTGTGACATCCGTCCCTTTTAATTTATCAATATTACAACTCTAGTCCTTTTTGTTTACAAATGTACTCCTTGTACTTTTTGTTCAACGCAAATCATCATAATCTTAAGTTGTATTATTAAACTTTTGTAGATATTTCTTTTTAATTACAAATACGTTCTTTTTGGTAAGAGGATTTATATTAGCATGTTTCAAAAACTTTAGAGAAAAAAAAAATCTATAAAAGTTAAAATATTTCAACAAAAACCTTTGTAGCAGAGTGGTTTGTGTGTTTGATTGTTTCAAAGAGGACCCGAGTTCAATTCCTGTGACCAGCGAATTGATCCTCTTCCTTTTCATTTTTTTTACCTCCTTTTGCTTTATTTGTATATTCACATATATATATATACATTAAACTTAGAATATTCATAATAAATTCATTTTTGCTCCAAAAATTATAAAAATTTAGATGTAGCATCTTGACACCCTAAAGAAAATTATTATACTTTTATTTTCTGGAAAATGTTTTATTTTTATATTTTTATTGAATTAAATTGTTTAATCATATTTAATTGATTAAAAATTCATTTTTAATGATTTTAATCTCAAAATTTTTGTGAAACTATTTCTAATCAATATGAACTAAAATAAAAATATTTGGTTCAGAAAACATTTATTTTTATTAATTTTCCTATTTTTAATCATTTAAACATGATTTAATCTTATAAATCAGTTTTAAAAATAAATAAGTTTATATAAATTATGGGAAAATTATTCTAATTTGTTTACATCAGAAATCATCCATTTTCTATAAAATTAGTATTTTTGGATCATGTATGGTATTATTAGTCTTAATTACGTTTAATTAGACATAATAAAACATTTATTTATTTATACAATTTAAACGTCTATTTTATAAATATTTTTCTTATAAAATAGAAATATTACTATGTTTGAAAATCTTAACTACTATTGGTTGGATCATGGTGTAACTCATAATTATTTAATTAAATATTTATGACTATTGTGTTTATTGACAATAATTAGTTAAGGTAATTAACTAAAATTATTTTGTCTTAATTATTCAAACATATTTTTATCTAAATAATCAATAGATAATAATTATATTATTTAAACTACATTTACAACCTTTCATATATTAATTGTGAGATACAACTTTTACATTAACGCGACTTATCATGAAACTCTAATTCCCCAAATCGACTTAGCAAACCCTAATGCCTTAGACCCTAGATACTTTAGACTCTTAGACATTCCCTTATTAGTACTCTTATACATTATAGGTTGAATTCCTCGGAATTCCCATTACTTAGCTCACGGTCGCTTAGGTTGGATTTTGATCGCTTTCGCAAACTGTGAGTATATCTTTCCCCTTTTTACTGTATTACTATTTTGGGGTGACTCATGTACTTACTATCAAGTTTCTATTTCTTTTACTAAATGCAATTCTTATGTGTGTTTGCTTGTGTCATTTTGTGTATCTATGACCTGTCAAATCATTAACCGTTGCGGCCTGGCATTTCAATGAATAGTACTATGGTTTATACCCTTGTGACTCTGTTGAGAGTCCTCGTCATTGCTATGTATTACATTACTACTAGCGCATACTATATATATCTGCTTTCTTCTCTAAGGGTTGATTTGACCCGGATACCACTTATTACATAATTGCAAACAGTATACGACACATGAATTGCTAAACATTTTTCCTACTATATTTATTCAAACAGGGTATGCTCACCAATACAATTTTTGTATTGACCAAAATATTTTGTACATGTTTCAGGTTGTTTTGAGATGCATCCTTTAAGCTTTCGGATTTATATTTAGATTTTGATTCATTGTATTTCAATTTAGTTGACAGTTAGTATCATTGTATTTCATTTCAATGTAATAAATTATTTAATCAATGTATTCAAATTTACACTTTAGTCCATGTGCTATTGAACAATCGTCACTACGTGACACCTCGATGTTTCCGCCATCGGTTGGGGTGTTACAGCTGCCTTCATAATTTCTTTAGCTTGATCCCAAGTTATGGCCAGTGCAGCTTCAGCCCCACGAGTGCGCTTTTCCTCATTCCACCAAGTGAGTGCTCGTTTGTGAAGAACACTCATGGCATAACGGACCTTAAAGTTGTCGGGGCACTCACTGTTGATGAAGGTATTCTCAATACCCTCAAACCATTGTAGGAGTCCTGTAGCTCCTTCTTCTCCACTAAACTTTGGTGGATTACAGGAATTAAAGTGCTTGAGAGTGCAGGCCGGAAGACCATTCCCATTCCCGTTGTGGTTTCCATTTCCATTCCCGTTGCCGTTACCGTTCCCGTTGCCGTTCAACTGGATGACTTGAGCTAGTAAGTTGGGAACCAGAGTTGCGATTTGCTGCGCCATTTGTTGAGAAATGATTGCAGCCAGTTGAGCATCGACACCATTGTTGTTGTTGTTGTTGTTGTGGTTAGTGTTGTGGTTATGGTTGTGATTGCTACTCCCTTCATCATGATTGTCACCACTGTTAAGGCGAGCGCTGTGACGTGGAGGCATGATATGTAAGAGACACAATGAAATGAATGAGGTTATATAAGGAATTTATTCATTAATTAAAACGAATAAACGAAAACGTTGACTTATCAAAGATTCTAAATTCTAATAACATATGAAGACATGCTTTAGCCTATAAGTGAACACTCATCCCGAGAATTCCCAGGTAGGCATCCGGGTCCCTCGTCTGATTGGGATATATGCGCAATGCCAGCCTAGAAAGAAGACTCAGAATACAGGCGTTCACCCTTCCAGATTGCACGTGTTCGTTTTTAAAATCTAGAACTTCGACGAGATCTCAAGGTGGTTCAGGTTAAACCTGAGGATTTTGCCTTATTAGTCTAAGAGTGGATCCAGTGATGGAGAGCAACCTTCTCGTAGGGATTAATGTAGGAATAAGAAGTAGGAGGGAGATAGAGAATAGCAAGTAAAAGAAGCAAGTACTGGTTAAATCCTATGGTTATAGACTAGATTATTTTTCTAATAACCTAATTCCCTATAACCATGGCTCTGATACCAATCTGTAACACCCCAACCGATGGCGGAAACATCGGGATGTCACGTATTGATGATTGTTCAGTAGCTCATGGTAAATAATAAATTTCATTATATGATTCAAATAAATTACATACAATTGTTCTACAAGAATTCGTACATCAAATTGAATAAAACTATGCACACATCTTCAAGCATTAATTCAAATCTTCAAGCAAGTAGAACTTGAAACATGTTAAGTTGAAAATATTTTGGGTCAACAAAAGTTGGTGAGAATTACATAGGTTTTGATAATCGAATAAAATTGTTGTGCAATTCATGTGTCATGGCAATCTAGTCCATATGTGAAAACATACTATAAGTAAATCAAGTGCATAATCAACCCTTGTGACTGTTGTATTGTGGTACATCCCATACGCTCATGGTTCACTCGTTTATATTGCAGTAACAAACACCCACGCTACCTTTGTAGGAGGCACGTATCCGGGTGGGATTGTCAGTCCAATAGATCTATCAATGTATACCGTCGGCTGATCAATGTTAATGATTATGCTAGAATTGTGCTTACCCTAGTCATGTTCAAGACATAATGCAACATAGAAAAACACATAGACACATTGATGATTGAATTGCATAAATGATGTTGTAACATGTTTCACCCCAAAAATGGTGATAAATAGAAAAGGGGCTATGTAAAACTCACCTTAGCAAAATGTTATGCTTCTTGAAAAATTGAATAGTGATGTTGCCCAAATGTGTCAAGTATCACCAATACAGAATCGAAGACTAACGAATGGTCAAACCCCGAAGTCAAAAACTCGAACAAAAACCTACGAACAGTGAGTTTTTAAGAGAAATTGGAGGTTGAGAGGGATTGTTCGGCGAGGTGAGGAGGTCCAGAAGAGTTCAATTTATAGTGAGGTTGTCTAGGTGTTTGATTTGGCAAGTTTGACTTCGTTTTGAATGTTGACGCGTCAATACGTTTAAATGGGTATGAATTGAAGAACAATTGACGTGTGTGTGACTCGTTCCAGGCCGGCAATCACGTTGCCAATAAATTCCGATCAATGCCGAGTCAAATGGTGGTGATTATGGTAAGTTATTGATTCTCAGTTAACTTTCCAAGTCAACTGAGATGTTTCGGAATCGTGTTATATTTATATTTTGTCCGGATTGAAACAAGTAATAAGGCTAGAGCAGTTGGTTGTGTGTGTCACACCCTCAAATTTCCACTGCGGGGTTTATACCGCGAGGCGCGTGACATACCAGGATCCCATAGCCATAAGTCACAGGAACGAACTCTAAATGCCCAAACCATTTAGTTCGTTTTCAAAAACCAAGTTTAGTTAAGCTGCGGAAGCGTAAACCAATTTAAACCTTTTAAAACCATGCGCAAAACAACGCACCCAAATTAAAATCATACGAAAGCATAATATATAATTTATGTGTATGCCCGAGAGCCCAAATGCAGTGAAGTGTACAGTGCTTTCTAATCCTGGCACCGGAAGCTAACTACCTGCAAAAGCATGTAAATCGTGGGTCAACAAACAATGTTGGTGAGTTCACTAAGTAAAGTAGGTGAGTAAGTAAAAGCATAGGTTTCCCAAACCATGTAACCAAATGAAAGTGTCGGTCTCACAGACCACATAACAATAAGTAAGAACGTCGGCCTCCTTGGCCACAAGTAAACAGCTAATTCAAATGTCAGGGGTAGCTAGCCCACTCATGATAACTAAAACCGGCGAATACCGAACTACTAATGAACAAGTTCCCATAACTGGGATAAAGATGCCTTGCATCATTGTCCATCGACAATGACTATGTTTGAAGCTAATAGTTCACATCCGTGCCCCCAGCACGATGTGAGGTTTGTTAGACCTAATAGCGCTATCAACTAATTAACCCGCTTGCCCAACCGGCAATTGATTCGGTATTTTGAAGGACTTAAACGATGTGTTTGGTTTAGTTCATCAAGGACATATATATGAATTAGTAAAAATAGATTCACCACGTGAACCATGCACCCCAAATCCGGTATGTGTAAAAGTAGTCCCGAACCGGACTAGAAACGTTAAGTAGTTGTCTCAACCCGAGACGCATGCTTTTGAGAAAAGAGTAGTGAAACTCACCTTATCGCGTAAGCAAAGAATCCGAACAGCAAGTATTATATGCTACCGACACCCTAATAACAGTGTCACTACGTGAGTATAGGCGTAACATCATTACACCATATAACTCGTTTGTCCAAGGCGTTTTAAATATTCAAAAGTGTGTATGCGACGCCTAGTGATTCTACATGCAATAGTAAACCCTACGGACTCGTTGGTGAATGAGTTGGTTATAATTAGTTTCTACAGCCCATATGTGTCGTAAACATGTGTACTTCCGTTATATGTCAATTTTAGATCACCTAAGACCTCAAGTAATCACATAGTCACATAATACACAATCTGTGTTTTCAGGACAGATTGTGCGCCATCAAAACGAATTTATTTAAAATAGTAAACCAGTGAGTTATCCTCCCAAATTTTTACTGAATTTTCTTTGGGATTCACTTGGCAATACCTATTTTTGTTTTGTCTTAATTCCAAACACAAAAATTATAAAAATTCGTACAACACAGCAGTGTTCAGAAAATTTCCACAACAGGTCAGTTTAGTAGGAAAATTCTTACAAATTGTGTATTCATCCAAACGAGATGAATCCACTTGGAAAAGCTCTATTTTTCCAGTATTGACCTACTGTAAAAATTTCATAACCTAACTCCTTGTAAATCTCAAGTTATGGCCATTTAAAGTTAGCCCAATTTACAAATCCGAAAATCTGATATGACCCCTAATCAATTAAAATTCCAAAAACGACTCATTCTACGTCCAAAACACATGATTTTACCCATTATGAAAAGCTAAGACCAGGTGTGACCTAACCATGCCAAGAAAACCCTAAAATTATTATGTTAGAGCCGTGTTACAGCTCCTACAAGTTTGACTAACCATTCTGTCCAGATTTTAGTTTCGCCTAAATCATACTTTAATCGCCTAACATGTGCATAAAAACTATTAACATTCACCAATCATCAACACAAAACATTCCTAATACCTATTTTATCAGATTCTATGATTAATCATGTCAAGATCAAAGCTTTAAGAATCAAAACACCAATTACTTGCGCAATAAGTATCCTACGATGTTACTAAGCGTTTATGAGTATGTTTAATCCATTTAATCTTCAAAAAGATTCATGCTTTAATGTTTTATAAAATCATTCAGACCTGGACAAACTTATTATATGATTTTTATTAATGAAAACACAAGATAAAAGCATAAGAAATCGTAAGATATACCCTTAGCTCTCTCAATCGATCAATCGTGCGCCTTGGAGCCTCCCAATTGATGATCTTGAGCCTTAGCAGAGGTTGTTTGAGTGAAATATTCGTGTGGGGCAGTAAGGGGGCGATTAGGGTTGAGTATGGGGGTTGCATGGGAGTTTAGGATGCTTAAATATAAGTTTAAGGCGGTTTAGACCCGTCAGGTCATTTCGAGCGGCCGCTCGGTGCCTGTGAGCGGCCGCTCACAGGTCCGGGTGGCGCGCTCTTTTCTCGTTTCGTCTCCCGACGCGTTATCCTTCGACGTTTTAGTTATTTCGGACCGTAACAAGTGTAACCCCATGCATTAAGACCCTAATCAACCTCATGCTCCACTTTTAATGATTTCTATTAACGGACCGTAACAAGTGTAACCCCATGCATTAAGACCCTAATCAACCTCATGCTCCACTTTTAATGATTTCTATTAACGTGTTCGGTTTAGGTTCACATAATCACGTATGGTTTTCACATAAGTTTATTTTTCACCAACGTCCGAGGTTCACTAATCATGCAATCACACATTGACTCACAACCATGCACGTATGTCTTATCTAACTAACCCTAGTTAAGTATAATGCAAGGAATGTAACTAGAGTTTAGTTAAAGTGAGAACCTGAATTTTCGGGGTATCACATCATCCCCAAGTTGAAAAGAATTTCGTCCCGAAATTCAGCAAGTAAACAGTAAAGCCAGCTAAAAAATGTATGCTTGGTTTCCGGATGTCACATCATCCCCAAGTTGAAAGGAATTTCGCCCCGAAATTCACTTTGAGCGAGCTGCTTTTTGTTCGGCATTTGATCTATGCACAGGTTCAGGTTCAGAAAAGAGGTGTGGATATTTGAGCCGCATCTGATCTCTGCGCTCCCACGTGTATTCCGGTCCTAGACGGGAATTCCATTGTACGTTAATAATAGGTATAGTGTTCTGTTTGAGTTTCTTGACGCCCCGCTCAAGAATCTCCACTGGTTCTTCCATGAACCGTAGCCGATCGTCCACCTGGATCTCCTCCAGTGGCACCATCAGTGTTGTATCCAACAGGCATTTCTATAGATTCGGTACGATATGTGGGATACATCGTGTATCCTACCAAGTTTGTTAAGCAGGTTTAACCTGTAAGCTACCAGACCAATCCCATCAACCATCTCGAATGGTCCAACGTTTTACGGGTTCATCTTCCCCCGTTTTCCAAAGCGTGTCACACCCTTTCAAGGTGACACCTTTAATAGTACTTGTTCCCATTCCGGAGCTCTAAATGTTTCCTACGCTTATCAGCGTAGTTTTTCTGTCGCTCAAGAGTAGCAGCCATCCGTTTTCTGATTGCACTATCTTCTCAGAAGTTTGGTGCACAAGTTCGGAACCTGTCAGTTGGCTATCCCCAACTTCAGTCCAACATATGGGGGATTTGCACTCCCGTTCATAAAGTGCCTCAAAAAGTGCACATTGGATCGAAGTGTCATAACTATTGTTATAAGAGAATTCAATCAAAGGCAAGTGCTTGTCCCAACTGTTTCCAAAGTCCACCACGCACGCTCGCAGTAGATCTTCTAGTGTTTGGATGGTACGTTCACTCTATCCATCCATCTGGGAGTGATAGGCTGCGCTCATGTCCAAATGAGTTCCCAAAGCAATTTGGAGAGTTTCCCAAATATGGGAAGTAGATCGCGCGTCGCGATCCGATATGATAGGAGTTGGCATCCCATGCCTAGAGACAATTTTCGTAATACAAAAGCGGCTAGACGTTCCAACATGTCCGCCTCTCAAATTGCCATGAAATGCGCTGATTTGGTCAAACGGTCAATAATGACCCAAATCATATCGTGCCCGCTGGGCGTTTTAGGAAGTTTGGTGATAAAGTCCATGGAAATACCATCCCAGCTCCACATGGGATTTTCCGTTTGCTGAAGTGGGCCCGAAGGTTTCTGATATTCAATCCTAACCTTGGCACACGTTAAGCACTTACTAACATAAGTGACTTTTCTCAGCTTTCATGTTTGGTCACCAGTAAAGAATTTGAGATCTCGGTACATTTTATCCGAACTAGGATGTACCGAATAACGAGATGTGTGAGCCTCATCGAGCACCAGTTGTCTAAGATCCCCTGAACGTGGAATCCAGACTCGATCCATAAAGTACTGAAGCCCATCCGACTTCAGTTCCAGGTGTTTGTCAGCACCATGCAATGTTTCCAACCCGATGTTTTCCTTTTTCCAAGGCCTCGCCTTGGGCTTCACGTATTTTATCAGGCAGATTAGAGTGTATGATAAGTTGTAAGGCCCGCACACGTTTGAGTTTCGTTTCCTTACGGCTCAGGGCATCAGCTACTACGTTAGCTTTCCCTGGATGGTACTTGATAGCACAGTCATAATCGTTCAAGAGTTCGACCCATCGTCGTTGCCGTATGTTTAGGACCTTCTGATCAAATAGGTGCTGAAGACTCTTATGATCTGTGAAAATTGTGCACTTCGTTCCGTAGAGGTAGTGTCTCCAAATTTTGAGAGCGAAGACAACCGCTCCCAGTTCCAAGTCGTGAGTGGGATAATTCTGCTCGTGAACTTTTAGTTGTCGTGAAGCATAAGCGATCACCTTCTCGCGTTGCATCAAAACACACCCTTGCCCTTGGATAGATGCATCACAGTACACCACAAAGTCCTCCGTACCCTCAGGTAGTGATAATATTGGAGCACTGCAAAGTTTAGTCTTTAGTAATTGAAAAGCAGCTTCTTGGGCATCTTCCCACTTGTAGATAACCCCCTTCTGTGTCAAAGCAGTGAGGGGTTGAGCGATTTTTGAGAATCCCTGAATGAATCTGCGATAATAACCTGCAAGGCCAAGGAATTGTCGGACCTCCGTGGGAGTCTTAGGGGCCTCCCATCTTTTAATCGCATCAATCTTAGTGGGATCGACCTGTATTCCTGCCTCGTTCACCACATGACCCCAGAATTGGATCTCACGAATCCAGAAGTCGCACTTGGAGAATTTTGCATATAACTGCTCACTTTTCAGAAGTTCCAAGATCAGTCGTAGGTGTTGCTCGTGCTCTCCCCTACTCTTGGAATAGATCAGAATGTCGTCTATGAACACTATGACAAATTTGTCTAGATAGGGTTTGCACACACGGTTCATGAGGTCCATGAACACAGCTGGTGCATTGGTCAGCCCGAAGGGCATTACCAAAAATTCATAGTGCCCATAACGGGTTCGAAAGGCTGTCTTCGGCACATCCTCCTCTCGGACTCTCAGTTGATGATACCCCGACCTTAGGTCAATCTTGGAATAGAAACTCGACCCCTGAAGCTGGTCGAATAGATCATCAATACGAGGTAAAGGGTAGCGGTTTTTAATTGTCACCTTGTTCAATTCCCGGTAATCGATACACATACGGGAACTCCCATCCTTTTTCTTAACAAATAAGACTGGAGTTCCCCAAGGTGAAGAACGAGGTCTAATGAAACCCCTGTCCAATAGCTCTTGGAGTTGGGTGGATAGTTCTTGAAGTTCGCCTGGTGCAAGGCGGTATGGTGCACGCGCAACTGGGGCGGCTCCTGGTGCACGGTCAATTTGAAATTCCACTTGTCGATCAGGTGGAAGTCCGGGTAATACATCTGGAAAAATTCTGAACTACAGGGATGTCCTCAATTTTTGTTTCAACTTCAGCTCGGGTATCAGAAATGTTAGCCAATATGGCTGGGTAGCCCTTCCGAATACACTTCTAGGCTTTCAGGAAAGAGATGATGCCCATCATGGCACTACCAGGATCACCCTAGACAGATAAGAATTCTCCACTAGGGAGAGGGATACGAACAATCTTCTCTTGACAGAGAATTTCAGCGTGTTGCTTGGACAACCAGTCCATGCCAACCACGAGATCAAAGCTTCCTAGGGTGATAGGTAAGAGGTCGATGGCAAACAACTGTCCATCTAGTTCGAGCTTACAGTCACGATGGATGTGGGTTACCTTAACAGGCTTCCCATCAGCTAACTCTATAGAGTACGGGGTATCAAGAAGTGTAGGAACTATCCCTAGTTATTTGCTAAGTTTTGATGACACAAAACTATAGTCTGCACCAGCATCATATAAAACAGAAGCGAGAGTTTCGTTTAAGGAACACGTATCCGTCACGCCGTTGTTATCAGTCCTGGCCTCCCCAGAGCCCATCACAAATGCTCCTCCACGAGCCCCATTGTTGTTGTTACTGTTGTGGTTATTGTTGAAGGACTTATACCGCATACTATCTCACGTTCCCTTGTTATCACCAAAAGTAGAAGATGAAGCACCCTGCTTCGGAAAAGTACCATGCTCAACAGCCTCGTCGGTGAGTTTGTGAGCCAGGTGAAAGGTTTGTAGGTGAGCTGCAGTGGCCAAGCCACGAATCTGAGGAGCCCACCCTTTCGGTATAAAGTTCGATCCATTTGTAAGGTAGGTTAAATAGATTTGAGCCTATAGTGGCTATCTCCTATAGCTTGGTAGTGTAGGCATCGATCTCAGACCCATCCGTCTTTATATAACAAAATTTCTAGATTTCACCACAGGGTGTTACGTTCTCCTTCCAAGTATTTGTAACTCATCGAGTGTGCATGTAGCATACATTACCCCATCCTGCCTGGGGCAAATGCACATGGCAGGGACTTATACTATCGAAGAAATCAGACGGTCTCCTTCAGTTCCGTTGGAGTCATCGAGGATTACGATCAATAAAAGGCTTGAAGATATGATGGCCGGTTGTTGTTGTGGCATGCGCGTTCGAGAAATAAGAAAGTTCAAATGTGGAAGTCAGAGGAAAAGAACGATTTAGCAATATAGATCTTTACTAGCTGGGAAAGATGCGAGGGCCTCAACCACCCTATCGTTGATCATAAAAACTCGGTCTTATCTAAGTTAACAAGGGAAATGAAAGAAAAGATAGGTAAGAAAAGGTAAGAGCCAATCGTCGCCATGCTCTGTCTAGATAGTAGAGCCTTCATCCTCACTTTCCGTGTGCTCGTCCTGCTCAGGTTCCCCTTCCATCTCTTATCCTTCCTCTTTTGCGATGTCAGTGTTATATGGTTCTCATCACGTACAATCTCCTTCTCTAGTCCTATGTGAACCAGTTTAGTGGTAAGCTGTACCACTCGTTCCTCCAATCGTGGCTATCAGCCATTAGTAGGTTTCATCCTCCCTTGTGATGTTGCATTACATCGCAGGCTTTATGTAACTCCCCAAGAGTGTGTGTAACAAGTCCCGATCTAATGTGTTCCCATGAATCTACCATATACTTATGAGTAACAGGGATATGCAGTCATACGTCCGCCCGCTCATACTAGGCGTAAGGTACTAAAGTAAGAAATAAGTTCTATATGCGTAACCCAGTCCCGTCTGAGTTTCGAATGGGGGTAAGAAAGATCAAGTAGCAAGGAACAGAAACTAATTGTCTCCTTGCTAAGTGACAAAAGATAAGTCTCAGCATTCGAATTCCTTCATAGTTGATTTAATGGTACCACGTCATGCGCATCGTGCAGCTTCCTGTGTACGTGCGCCATAACGCTCGCAAGGCTCCCTCCCTTGTACTATTGTTGTCTCCTCGTCCATGAGGTTAGTTAGGATATTACTCCCAGTAATGCGCCACCTGGTGTAACCCTAGGTTCCCACCATTGACGTGTTAAGAATTAAGTCTAGAACTAGGAGATAACATATCTCCCGAAATCATATGTTGTAGATATATGTAGCTAATAGCTAGTTGTGCACTTAAGTTGAGAGTGTACTTATGCTATGATGATTATAGACTAGACTCAACATGCAGTCCTAGTTCACTATAACCAATGGCTCTGATACCAATCTGTCACACCCTCAAATTTCCACTGCGGGGTTTATACCGCGAGGCGCGTGACATACCAGGATCCCATAGCCATAAGTCACAGGAACGAACTCTAAATGCCCAAACCATTTAGTTCGTTTTCAAAAACCAAGTTTAGTTAAGCTGCGGAAGCGTAAACCAATTTAAACCTTTTAAAACCATGCGCAAAACAACGCACCCAAATTAAAATCATACGAAAGCATAATATATAATTTATGTGTATGCCCGAGAGCCCAAATGCAGTGAAGTGTACAGTGCTTTCTAATCCTGGCACCGGAAGCTAACTACCTGCAAAAGCATGTAAATCGTGGGTCAACAAACAATGTTGGTGAGTTCACTAAGTAAAGTAGGTGAGTAAGTAAAAGCATAGGTTTCCCAAACCATGTAACCAAATGAAAGTGTCGGTCTCACAGACCACATAACAATAAGTAAGAACGTCGGCCTCCTTGGCCACAAGTAAACAGCTAATTCAAATGTCAGGGGTAGCTAGCCCACTCATGATAACTAAAACCGGCGAATACCGAACTACTAATGAACAAGTTCCCATAACTGGGATAAAGATGCCTTGCATCATTGTCCATCGACAATGACTATGTTTGAAGCTAATAGTTCACATCCGTGCCCCCAGCACGATGTGAGGTTTGTTAGACCTAATAGCGCTATCAACTAATTAACCCGCTTGCCCAACTGGCAATTGATTCGGTATTTTGAAGGACTTAAACGATGTGTTTGGTTTAGTTCATCAAGGACATATATATGAATTAGTAAAAATAGATTCACCACGTGAACCATGCACCCCAAATCCGGTATGTGTAAAAGTAGTCCCGAACCGGACTAGAAACGTTAAGTAGTTGTCTCAACCCGAGACGCATGCTTTTGAGAAAAGAGTAGTGAAACTCACCTTATCGCGTAAGCAAAGAATCCGAACAGCAAGTATTATATGCTACCGACACCCTAATAACAGTGTCACTACGTGAGTATAGGCGTAACATCATTACACCATATAACTCGTTTGTCCAAGGCGTTTTAAATATTCAAAAGTGTGTATGCGACGCCTAGTGATTCTACATGCAATAGTAAACCCTACGGACTCGTTGGTGAATGAGTTGGTTATAATTAGTTTCTACAGCCCATATGTGTCGTAAACATGTGTACTTCCGTTATATGTCAATTTTAGATCACCTAAGACCTCAAGTAATCACATAGTCACATAATACACAATCTGTGTTTTCAGGACAGATTGTGCGCCATCAAAACGAATTTATTTAAAATAGTAAACCAGTGAGTTATCCTCCCAAATTTTTACTGAATTTTCTTTGGGATTCACTTGGCAATACCTATTTTTGTTTTGTCTTAATTCCAAACACAAAAATTATAAAAATTCGTACAACACAGCAGTGTTCAGAAAATTTCCACAACAGGTCAGTTTAGTAGGAAAATTCTTACAAATTGTGTATTCATCCAAACGAGATGAATCCACTTGGAAAAGCTCTATTTTTCCAGTATTGACCTACTGTAAAAATTTCATAACCTAACTCCTTGTAAATCTCAAGTTATGGCCATTTAAAGTTAGCCCAATTTACAAATCCGAAAATCTGATATGACCCCTAATCAATTAAAATTCCAAAAACGACTCATTCTACGTCCAAAACACATGATTTTACCCATTATGAAAAGCTAAGACCAGGTGTGACCTAACCATGCCAAGAAAACCCTAAAATTATTATGTTAGAGCCGTGTTACAGCTCCTACAAGTTTGACTAACCATTCTGTCCAGATTTTAGTTTCGCCTAAATCATACTTTAATCGCCTAACATGTGCATAAAAACTATTAACATTCACCAATCATCAACACAAAACATTCCTAATACCTATTTTATCAGATTCTATGATTAATCATGTCAAGATCAAAGCTTTAAGAATCAAAACACCAATTACTTGCGCAATAAGTATCCTACGATGTTACTAAGCGTTTATGAGTATGTTTAATCCATTTAATCTTCAAAAAGATTCATGCTTTAATGTTTTATAAAATCATTCAGACCTGGACAAACTTATTATATGATTTTTATTAATGAAAACACAAGATAAAAGCATAAGAAATCGTAAGATATACCCTTAGCTCTCTCAATCGATCAATCGTGCGCCTTGGAGCCTCCCAATTGATGATCTTGAGCCTTAGCAGAGGTTGTTTGAGTGAAATATTCGTGTGGGGCAGTAAGGGGGCGATTAGGGTTGAGTATGGGGGTTGCATGGGAGTTTAGGATGCTTAAATATAAGTTTAAGGCGGTTTAGACCCGTCAGGTCATTTCGAGCGGCCGCTCGGTGCCTGTGAGCGGCCGCTCACAGGTCCGGGTGGCGCGCTCTTTTCTCGTTTCGTCTCCCGACGCGTTATCCTTCGACGTTTTAGTTATTTCGGACCGTAACAAGTGTAACCCCATGCATTAAGACCCTAATCAACCTCATGCTCCACTTTTAATGATTTCTATTAACGGACCGTAACAAGTGTAACCCCATGCATTAAGACCCTAATCAACCTCATGCTCCACTTTTAATGATTTCTATTAACGTGTTTGGTTTAGGTTCACATAATCACGTATGGTTTTCACATAAGTTTATTTTTCACCAACGTCCGAGGTTCACTAATCATGCAATCACACATTGACTCACAACCATGCACGTATGTCTTATCTAACTAACCCTAGTTAAGTATAATGCAAGGAATGTAACTAGAGTTTAGTTAAAGTGAGAACCTGAATTTTCGGGGTATCACAGTGTGGGTGTGCATGGTTGAACCGGCTGAGGACTCGGGTTCGAACCCCGGCCTCAGCAAACAATTTTTTAACAATTATTTTTAATATATATTTGATATATATATATATATATATATATATATATTATGAATAATTAGGGTTTCAAAATGCCACAAAAATAATTAAGTGCAAACTATATTAATAAAACTTGTCGTTTTTATATCCAGATTATACGTAACGTACTATTATTAACGCGAAATGTTACAGTCGTGACTATTGAAGGAGATTCATGTTAAATTGTGAAAAGATGGGTATTGGACAACAGAAAGGTGGTGATGATTAGAGGTAATCCAAGTATATATATATTATAGAATTGGTAACTAATTTATGAAATGGTGTCAAGTGATAAGGTAAAAGTGGTGACTCTTATAGGTAACCCAAGTTTCTAATTGTATAAATATAGAATATGTCTATCCCGGGCATGGCCGGCTGGAAGGGTGAGCCGGGTGATCACCGGCTCCGGGCCCGACCCCTTAAATGGGCCCAAACGTTTTTTTTTAAAATATGCGCATATATATTACATTCTATATTTAGGATATATATTTGTGTTTTGTACATTAAAGTCTTGTTAGTGGAATTGGAAAAACCATGTTAATTTAATGTAGAGGTCTCAAGTTCAATTCTTGGCTCTAGCACTATACTCAAATTTTTTTATAATTCATTCCTCTTTACAAAATTTTGGGCCCAATTTCTTTTTCGCCCAAGGCCCAATTTTATTTTGACGTTTTCGAAGACGGCCCTGATCCCGGGGCGCTCCCGGGATAAAAGCTAGTGAATACAATATAATCATACTAAATATACAAACGATATTATCGCTATTAGTGACCGTGTGAGAGTGAGAGTGAAATTGGTAAACCAAAATCAAATCGTTAACTCGACATGGTTAGATAATTGTCATCTTCTGACTTATTTCTTAAAAAGTATGCTACTTAAGAAGAACTTTTATAATCGTATTTAACATGTAACTATGGATCAATCCAAGTTAACAAAGTTTTCACTCTTTTTAATTTTATACGAATTTTAAACACCATATGTTTTAAATAACAACAAGTATAAGTTACTCTGTACAAAAAACAATAACATATTGTCACATTCACCTTGTAAATGTGCCACATACCGGTCGTTAAATGATGGACATGGGCATGGCCCTTTCTAATGGCTTCTATTGTATGGTTTTATTTCTTAGGTGTCAATAAAGGGCTCCACTTTGTTAGTAGTTTGGTGGGATGTTTTTATAAGAAAAGTTATCATCACAAAGTTTTGTATTATAATAATCTACTAGATCTTATCAAACCAAAGGTTTTGTGGTCGAGGAAAGCGATGCAAATAATTAATAAACTCTAATTAAAAAAAAAAAAAAAAAAAAAAAAACTAGTCCAACTCGTTGGATTATTATTTTTTAATAAACGACTCATAAAGTTAACCATCCATACATATATAAATCAATGTGCATGTGTGATAATAAACACAATCGTTTATATGGTTTTATAGAACTTAGATAATCCAATTATTTTGGTAGTTCAACTTTTGTAAACTAAACTTCCTTTAGTGGTTAGGAGTAGATCATTTTCATAAGCCGATAATTATTGGTTTGAATCACAACCGAAACCTTGTGTCTACCACCAAGAAAACTCACGACTAGAGCCAACTGGATGATCAAAGCCTGTCTCCTCCACACGTGCACCTCGAAGAAGAAATAGCAGGTAGGACTTGCGGTGATCGTTTTCGAGAGGCAGCTTAGCGTCTTTGCTAGGTTGCAAAGCGAGTTTTCTATTCCTAAGACAACATCAAAGAATCGGTCGTTCATTTTCTCGCATGCAAAAACATAACTATATGTACATATCAAATTAAACGATCTAACATGTTAGACCAATCTATACACATATTTGTGCATCTTCGTACAAATTATATTAACATATATCATCCTTGTACTTTTTTTTTGTTGCTTGAATTGTTTAATGATGCTAGTTGTTCGTGGTCCTATTAGCTTTGATGTGATAGGTACATATGAAAAAATTATAAAATTCATTATTTTATCCGGCATGTAATATTTTTATGGTTATTCATAAAAATCATGTTTAATTTTAAAGTTGAAAATGCTTGCCTTTGAGTAAGTTATTCATGTGTAAAGATCATGTATCTTTTAGTACCTTTTCATCTTCAAAATTTCCCTATTTAGAGCATCTACAATGCACACCATAATAAACCACTTCAAACTGTTACGTTATCATGCCATATCATTTCAAATCACAACCCACTTTTTTTCTTTAACCATAAACCATTACAAATGTTCACCACATCATCTACTTTTCTTTTTATTTAAATTTATACACCACACACATTTTTTTTATTAATAACATAAAAGGCCTCACCCTACCTCCTAACGAACGGTCCGCCAACAAACCAACCCAAACAATATGCTAAATTGAAAAATTGAAAAACTGTTGTTCCGTCCGAAATGAGCAAACCACAACAAACCAAGCATTGTGGATATCCCCTTAGTGTTCAATTGAAAATAAATGATTTAAACAATATATAAATTTATTTATAACCACCACAACCCGTCTAGACGAAAATACGGGATGCGATTTCGAATGATTTCAAAGCACAAAGGTCACACAAAGTATCAGTAAATTAAAAGTAGGGACTTCCATTTGACAACATTGTTTTACAAAATATTAAGTTAAATTGTCATAAATAAAACCATTGTTTGAAATAGTCAATGACCAAAAACAATACATCATCATCATCATTATACTCAGTTAATCCCACATATAGCAAAGCTAAGGTAGGGTCTGAGAAGAGTAAGATGTAGACAGCCTTACCTCTACCCCTAAAAATAGAGAGGTTGCTTCTAGTAAGACCCCCGGCTTGATGTGGTTTGGTATCAAGCCTTGGACTGTTGGACATAAGGCACAGAACACTTAGCAATCGGGACAAACCTGATCAGTGCATGTACTCCTTTGTCTTTTGGCTATCCACACCACCACATGATGCATGATTAACCGTCCGTCGTTTTTAACGTTATTTTCACGAAATCAGTAAAATAACGTTAAAACTAGTGCAACTTTACTTTTGCCCCCCAAGAGTGTAACGACCCTGGCATTGGTGCCGGGTCGTCGGGTCGGGTTTCAGAGCTACGCAGCGGATTCGGATCATAACAGTCTTTACTCTTCCAGGATCCACGTCATCATATCTGTTGAGTTACCTGAACACATGCCAAAAATAGTTTCTGTCAACATAAAGTTGGTGAGGTTGTGTATTTTATAAAGTGAATGGCCAGTTCGTTTATTGATAATTCTTTTATATAAAACATTCTTTTATAAACATGCTTTACAAATTATAATTTCTGAAGGGGAAAATATATTCTATTATACCAATTCTATTATATATCAATTCTATTATATCTTAATTCTATCATATCGATTATATTTCGTGCCATTCCTATCGATGGTACCACTCTGTTCGTGGTAAAACACCTGTTCCTGTCCTCTACTTGGACAAGAATGGTATTGGTCCTCTACTTGGACATTCCCACCCTCTACTTGGGTAAGACTGGTTCTTGTCCTCTACTTGGACAAGAAAGGAAATGGCGGATACCGGCCAATACTGTCCTCGTCGTTTCTATGTCCCCTTTTCTATTATATTTCTTTTATTGATATTGATAATCTTTTATTATGTAAAGCATTTCTAGGTTTTCTAATAAATGACATGTATTCCCCCGAAAACACTTAATAAAACAGTAAAAATGGGGAGTTCACGATACTCACAGGTTTGCGTATAATCTTCTGCTTAATCTCTTATTATAATTATATGTCATATATATATATATCGATACGTGTTACGCGTTGAACTTGTTAGGATTGTAATACTTAGGATATATATATATATATCATATATACACTTATACATATACAACTTGATATATATTAGATAGTCCTAAACTCGGGGTTTATTATTGATAGCTATTATATGAGACACGACCCGGACATCCTAAATCTAGCTGGCCATTACAGCTTGGCACTCGAAACTAATAAAGCTGGCCATTACAGCTTGGCAGATCTATGCTAACAAAAGAATAGAAAATATTATTATTAACCCGAGTCTAGTATATCGTCTATATATCGAATTGTATATTTATAAACATATATATTTTATATATGTTTATTATTGTTATATTATTATTAAGTCCGTACGTTATCCGTATTATATATATATATATTCATATAATTCTAATAATCCACTCCGAGTTACTGGACCGGTTTCTGTTTCGGTAGTTGACTGAGTCACTGTATCGACTCGGTAGCCGACTCGTATTCCCGATACGGTTAACGGTACCTCGCAATCAACATGATTATTATATTAATAATTAATCATAAGATTATTAACCAATTAACCCAATAGAAACACACTTACCAAAATAATAACCGGATACTTACCGGGTTATTACCGGAATATGATCGGAAGTTGACCGGAAAGTGACCGGAAGTTAACAGAACTTCCGATTGGTACCTTGCAATAATTATAACCATCATTAATAATCGATTATATCATTATGGAACCAAAATAACCAATAGAAATACCACCGGGTACTTCATCGGAATATAACCAGAGCATGATCGAAGACTGAATCGGTCACCTGATTAACAAACAAGATATCACACACCCTTTAATATAATCGGGTGGGTTCAACATATGGTTCACGAGTACTGATTAGAACAAAAGGATGGGTATGGCTCGGTTTATCGAATACAGATTCAAAACAGAGAGAGGGCTCTTCGGGTTCAATGGTTCGGTAGTTATAATAGCCGATTGACAGTCACCCTAGGTTGGTGACTGTCTGTTCATGTTAACAGAAAAGAAATACACAGAGATGATTAACAAGGGGTTCGATATGGACTCGATGGAACCTAATGGTGGTTATTGGTGACAGTCACCATAACCAGTGACTGTCCGGCTTCGGTTAACTGAAACAGAGGGTTCACGGATGGTTCTTACAATAGTCACCTGAACCGGTTTTCGAATTGGATTAGGATGGGTTTGATTATATAGGTTCATAACAGAAACAAAGGATGAACGATTCAGGTTTGGTTATCAGATTTGGAAAGGAGAAGGGTTCACTGGTTTATATTAGAATCGGAGCAGGGTTCGTGGGTTATTATCGGTCAAAAGAGGAAGGTGTTTAACGGAGAGGAAGGACTCACCGGAGATGAAGGTTGGCGCTGGCGGTGATGGTCACCGGAGACAGCAGTGGCGGCAGCGGCCGGCCATGGCTGTCCGGTGGGAGCTCTTGGCTGCTGCTGCTTTGTTTATCTATGTGTGTGTTTATGTTTGATGATAATAGGAGAAGGAACAAGAGAGGATGGATTTTATAGGTGAAGACAAATAAAGGGTGTTTGGCAATGAGGATAATAGCTGAAACTCGGATGTTTGGTAACGGTTATTAGGCTGTACCAAGGGTGTTTGGTTGCAATTTAATGGCTGAATAGGAGCGTTTGGCTGCAACTTTACCGATTTATTTATTATAATAATAAACTAGATTTATTATTATTTTATAAACGGGTGGTCGGGTACGACCCGACCCGTTAACGAGACCCGTAACACCTCGGGGTGTTACAAAGGGCCACACATATATAGATTATATACGCACACCGTAAGTGGGGCGTAACAAAAAACAATACAACAACAGCTCAAAAGATGGTACCCCAAGATGCTCGCACCCGACCCCCAAGTTCCACGTCTCATGCTAATTACCTGAAAAACATGCATGGAAAATATGGGTCAATATAAAGTTGGTGAGTTCACGGGTTTTAAATAAATGGACTTGTAGTCCAAAACTGACTAAACCACTGCCTAGCTAGGGCAATGATCAATATGTGATCTGACATGAGCTCATAATCAAACCTTGACATGTTGTGTCTCGCTCATTGTACACTAATGACAATGAATAAATGTGAAATACAAGCACTCACTTGATATGTGTCATTCGGTCAGAGCGACTGACCAAGAGTGTTTATACATGTGTAAACTGTTTCATTTACACATGTGTAAAACGTTATTTTTAGAGTGTTTTTACAAGAAAAGATGAATTATTTGGAAAGAAAATTCATTTTTTAATGTTGTATTTTAATTATAATGATGTTTGTATTGAAAAAAATGATTTTGATTGGTTTTCTCATACACAATTATGATACTTTTACGTGTATTTATGATATTTTCATGCGTAATTACCTTTGTACGCTTCACATGTTAATTATACTTTATACATTAACCTGCCTCTATATAATACAAAGTGTAGGGTACAAAGTCTCTTATCCTACAAAGTGTAGGAAGCCACAAAATGATGCCACGTGGAACTTGTCTGTTATAACTCTATAACTGATTAGAGGGGTAGTATAGTCAATTGGACATATCAAATAATCACGTTTATTATCAAATCCCTGTTTTATCGTTCATCAATATTTCAAATTTCATAACTTATTCCATAATTTACGATTATCAATTCTTACCATATTCAAAAATCTAAAATCATCGTCGATCACTGGTTCAAATTTTTTACGAAAATCATAATCAATTTGCCGAGTTCTTCACCATGTTCGGTATGTACTCTGTTTTTATTTTGTTTTCAATTAATCGTGATCTTACTCTTAATTTGTGTTTTTCAGATCTAAACAATGAACCTGAATTCTTATTCGATGAAGAACATGAAGTTTCTACTGTTTTGAAGTTTTTTTAGATCAGTGATGAAAACAGAGGTTGAGCATTCCATTAAAATTTTTTGATGTTTTGTGGATTTGAAGATAATCATTTGCGTTTTAGTATGTTTTATACATGCGTTTTGATGTATCTGGTGATATTATGTTTAGGATAACATTCAAATGCGTTTTAATATGTTTTAACATGCGTTTTGTTGTATCTGGTGATATTATGTTATTGATAAGATTCAAATGCGTTTTATTATGTTTTAACATGCGTTTTGATGTATCTGGTGATATTATGTTATTGATAAGATTCAAAAAATAAATACATGCGTTTTAAGATTAACAAATGCGTTTTATCTGATTAATGAAACTACTGATTACTGTTGATTGATAACTTCTGATGAAGTGTTTGTAACTACTGCTGAATCAAACCACTGATGGCCTAACTTCTGATGAGCAAACTACTGATGAACATTGATACACATGCGTTTTATGGGTTTACAAATGCGTTTTAACTACTGCTGAATCAAACCACTGATGGCCTAACTTCTGATGAGCAAACTACTGCTGAATCAAACCACTGATGGCCTAACTTCTGATGAGCAAACTACTGATGAACATTGATACACATGCGTTTTATGGGTTTACACATGCGTTTTACTTTTTCGTGATGAGCAAACCACTGATGGCCTAACTTCTGATGAGTAAACGATTTCCTCCTGTATATGTAGATACTTCTTAATGTTTTTGTCCATTTTTTTCATCCAAACCTGCAGAAAACATAACATGCGTTTTACTCATTATGCATGCGTTTTACTATATTTTTACACTGATTTTTATAAACAAATTTATTATAAACAAATCATCCCATTCATCATTAAAATCTATAAAACGCCTTTATTATTTACCACAAACGCACTTACAAATTCTTATTAATCATTAGAATCATTAAAACGCCTTTACAACTTTCATCAAAACATCTAAAACGCATTTACTAATTTCATCAAACAAATCATTAAATCGTGATGTTCATCATTCAAAAACATCAAAAACGCCTTTACTAATTTCATAAAACAGATCTAAACCATACCTGTATTAGTTCCCTTTCGAAGGCCTGTCATGATTCAGTTTGCTTCTTCGTTCTCTTCCTTCACCCGGTTCGTTTTTTAGGTTTTTAGAATTAACTGGCAGAATTGTTTAATTTATTTTCATATACGATCAAAATGAAAATAACAATATGAACATTCACTTACTTGATTTGCGTTTTGGAGCCATAATCCTGCTTTGATCGATTGTTATTTTCTTCGTTGATGGAATGCTCTGTTTTTTTTTTTTTTTTTGTTACAGAGAGATTGATTTTGATTATGTAACCGTCCATAAATTAGATGATTTGGGCGCTATTATTAAAAAATTCAAATTATTATAGTGACAATTTGTCTAATTTGCCCTCCTCTTGTTAACTGCCATTAAAAAAACGTGATTGTAATTAATGTATGATGATCTTGATTAAAACACAGATGAATGGTCAGGATGGCTTCTTACACTTTGTATTTTAAGGAGGCTTTGTACAATAGCCTCTCTCTACATATACAATTGTAATTATATGTATATATAAAATTACTGTCTATGTATAATAGCGGAGTCGAGTTTGATAACAAGCTCGATCTTTGGAAACCTAACTCAAACTTTGTAAGTTAAACAACTCAAGCTTATCAAAGTGTGTATATTATCGAGAATTAAATGCATAAAGTGCTACCAAAAGGATTAAAAGCGATGTTGTATATTGGAATTGTACTTGGATACGCAATAAATAGAAAAGCAGAAGGTACAAGTAATAAATGCACACTTAGATTAGGGGGTGAAAATAGCTACAACCTTATTAATGTACGTGTAGGCAAGTGATGTAATATTCTGGACCAATTTATGAAATGCATCAGTGTTACAGCGTGTGTGACTGCATCATCTGAATCATTTAGTAAATTTTCCACCTGTAACATGTAAAAACTTATGGCTAATATTTAGCAACTCATGTCCCTTTATTCATGACCATTTGTACGAGTTGTAATGCATGTGTTACAAGTTGGTTAGAATGTTATTGCGGTAGGGCATTCACAACTAGATTCTTTCTATGTGGATATATATTGATCAAGAAACACGTTTTATAATTAATAGGACTATAAATAGTGAATACATCATTGATGTTAATTAAAATCATATTCCTTTTCTATATATAATGATCCAATATATATATTATTGATCATATCTTTATAATCGAAGAAGATAAGTTAGTTGTAATTTTTTAATTTCCACTGTCCTCTCTATACATTGTTGTCCAATTTCTCCACCAAAGTTTTTGTTTTACCTGTTTATATAAAGACTAGATATTTGCCCGCGTGTACACGCGGTTCACCAACGTACATGTATTTAGGGAATTTTAAAGTTTAATAAAAATACATTAAAAATATTGTATTAAAGTATAAAACAACGACTACAAATTTAATTCAAAATATCACTAAATATTTCTTTATACACCACATTTCTGGTTTTAGTTTTCACATTCCTATCAGCATCAAGTATTGGTGATATTTCACTCCTGCCCTGCTTTTAACTCTTGACAATGCGACATAAAGTTGGCCATGTGAGAATACATGTTCTCTTAAATACAATCCAACCTTAGATAATTACAACATGACGAACAATATATATCGACCAAATAATGCTTTTGTTTCCATTTCGTACAAATAATTACAACATAACAGGGAGAAAAACGTAAAGAGTATGGATTAATGTTAACACGCGGTTCACCAACGTACAATTATTTTGAGCGGTAAAACGTATAAAAAACATAGTAGAAATATTCTATTAAAATTTAAAAGAAATCAATACACACAAAATTATTTTGTCACACCTGAAAGCTAACCATCCACACCTAAATACTGAATTCAAGATTGTAGAAGAGGAAGGGTTGCTGTGCCAGTTGCGCTTCCTCTGATTGATGAGCCATATTCATTATAGACACAGACCGGTTTTCAACCCGTTTGACCCATTTTTCTTTCAACTTTCTATAAACCACTTGAATAATCACAATGCATTGTATAAAATTGAGTTGAAGAATGACTAATTAATAATTACACCTGGCAGAGTTGTCTTATTATGAAATGCATCCACAGTCTTGTCCACTTCGTCTCTAGACAGAATATAACAAAGCAAAAACTTAATAACAACACATAATTGGGTTTCAACTTTCAATGAGTCAACACACAACTCAATACCATCAAATACAAATATTTGTTAGGAAATACAGATTTCAAATGAAATATAGAATTCAGTCATGATGAAGGAAATACAGATTTCATGGAGGTAAAACTTACCAAAACGTCTTGTGTAAGATCCCACAGCTGCCGGATTGAGTATTAGGCAGTTCACTTAGCTTCCCAAACCATTCTTCATAAAAGGACCATATTTATGACCTGGCTCAAAACAAAATAAATGGTTGTGATTTGCCCAATATCCGAAAAAAAACATAATTTAATAAGAAACTAAATCCACTTGCCCAATATTCGACTTGCTCTGTCACCAATAAAGAAAGTGTGATCGCATAGAAACAACATGATCATCTTCTTCTTCTAGAGTAGAAACAACACTTTTCGCGTCTTCTGCCAACAAAGAAAGTGCGATCGCGTGATCAATTTCTTCACTATCAAAGTCTGATAACATGTCCTACATCCACATAACATACAATAAAATTCAAACAGTTAAGTTAAATCAAACAAAATGTGCCCGTTCACGAAAGCTTTACCTAAGTCCTGATGAACATATAAATTCGTTAGTGTTAATGATTAAAGAAAAATGTAACGATATCATAAAAGCTAATTATTATCACACTTATATTTACCTGAGTTTGACTTTGATTCTGTTCATTAGTTGATTCTTTTGAGGTCCATAGCTGCTCCAAGTTGTAATAAACTACCCAGTTGTCGTGAGTACGACCATGATCGATCACCACCAGACAGCCTCCACCGTTGCTCACCGGTGCAACACAATCGTTATACACCTGCAACCGCCATAAAAAAGTATTAAAAAACAAATCAGAATTTTAAAAATGTATTAAAATTAGTGCAATAACTTTACAAACCAATTCCACCATCAATTCCATTCAACAACTTTCCAAACCAAGATTCATAATTATAGCAATTATAGTTAATACATTTGACTATGCAGTTAATACATTTGACTATGACTATATGGAAAGTGTACAACTAATTGTGCTATTAACTTTCCTATAATACAATCAATCAATCTCTTACCAAAAAACTCGACCCTTCCTTTTAACATCCAAGACTTTTCAAACCACCATTTATAACAATTAATTCTTATAATTATCCTTCCAAACTTTAAGCCATCAACTTAGGAAACAAATAAAATGCTAATAAATGAGACCCGAATCAACAAACAGGACCCGGACCCGAATAGCTTTCCTAAGCGGATTAATCACTAAAAAATATCCAACATTTTTTTACCTTTCATCTAATATTATGATCCTCAAGAACACCTCGAGGAACATATGAACATTCAACCTCACCCGAAGACAAACATCATCGAGCCAACATAATATCATGAACAAATATAACCAGTTAAGATTAACCAACATAAAAACAGATTAAAAAACATAAAGGATTCAAATCAATTAAAAACATATTCAAAAACAGATTAACCCTAAATAAAAAAAAAATCCCAACTTCCAACACAGATTCAAAAACATATTCGAAGACAACCAATACCAGTTTAACAACGATTGCACAATATAACAATCACATACAAACCCTATATTGTTAACATCAGGAAAATTCAAGACAACAAATATATTTATATATATATATATATATCAAAATTATTCAATAAACTAAATCAGTCGTAATTAACCTTCACTTGTCTTGAGGCGAAACATTAAATTTTGAAAAAGGAACTTTTGATATGAAACAAAAACTTCATATAACAAAAAAAAAATTAATCTTTATAGGTGAATGTTTAGTTACCTAAAGAAGAGTAGATCGCCGGGGCCGACAATGTCGTCTCATCGATATCTATAATTTGAACCAAGAAACAATGTAATATGTTAGAACTTGTAAACAAATTATTCATCAAATAAAAATTACAAAGTTACTACCCCTTTTTAAATTTGTGCTAGCATTCTTGGTGAAAAAAAAAAACTATATGGTTCTACAATAATTGGATTACAAAGCAAAAAATCATATGCGAAATAAATTGCATATGTACCCATAATCCACTCCTGAAATAATGGACTGACAAATGGAAAATTTTCATTTTTATCCCCACTAACATGCCTAGGAATAAAGACCCCCACTAAAATAGATCAACCAAAATTTGAAACAAAAACATCGATCAAGTTGATTTAAAATTATCATGAACACCATGTATGAACTCAAACAACCACACCATTACAAAGTCACTTCCTCTAGTATCATAACAAAATTTCAGAAACTAAATCACAAAAAAAAAAAAAAAAAAGCATTATCAAACAAAATTTACATAAAAATTGTTTGCACCTTCCAAGTCAGTCATGATTCAAACCCTCAAAAATCTATAGAACTGGTATACAAAAACCCTAAATTTTATAACTAATATCTTTCAAATCAAAAGCCTAAATACAAAGATACAGAATTTGTTTAATATGAACACTAAATTAAAGAAACATACCAGATCAGCCATATAGTTTCCATCAGATCTACACCGCGATACTTCAACAATAAGTGTTCTTTGATGTTAAGGGAACTTTCATTACCGTATTTATTGTAGACGAAACTAAACGCCGGAAGGCACTAAACGAAGCAGCAGAGGATTTTGGCACATGTGAGAGTATAAAACGCAAAGATATATTAGGGTTTATTTCAATGTCTTTTTTTTATTATTTGTATCCTCTTTGGGAGAAGAAAGGTTTTCTAAAAGAAAGAGTATAAGGGAAGGAATGGAACATTGTTTTAGGAAAGTTAATATTGGTAAACGATTTTGACCACAATTATAATTAATGATTTTGACCATAATTATAATTAATGATTTTTGATTTTTAGAAAAAAGAATTTTTTTATAAATTACATGGATGAGACAAGTGGCACAATATGGGAAGAGAGAGGAATTGAGGTGCAATATGGGAGTGCCAAGTGTCCTCATAGAGTTTGTTTTATTAGATGTATAGATTTGGAAGAAACAAAATTAAAACTCATATATATATTTTTACATGAGAACATGATGTGTTCACATGTTTATAAGGGTGTGATATTAGTATTTTACTATTTTAGCCATGCCTAACCAAAACCTTAACATAGTATGGTAGATGATATGAAATAAAAAGCTTAAAACTAGTAAACAGAATTCTCACCAATTCATATGGACTGCGAGGGTTGTTACTAGAGGTCGAGGATTGTGAGGGTTGTCGCTAGGGGCCGAGGGTTGTGAGAGTCACCTTTATGGATCGAGGGTTGTGATCTATGAGGTTCTTCGTATGGTTTGAATGACGGCTAGGGTTTGGTGGCAAGCATGGTTTTAATGGTAGAAGGGGGGATGGAGAAGGGTGTGATGGTCGTAAAGATTAAAATCAGTCACAAGGGTAATCAACCACTGACTTAAAGTTCACACATGAAGCCAAGCCGGAAAAGAGAGATGTAACACCCCAACCGATGGCGGAAACATCGAGGTGTCACGTAGTGACGATTGCTCAATAGCTCATGGACTAAAAGTGTAAATTTTGATATATTGATTAAGTTGTTTATTACATTGAAAGAAAAATACAAGATACAATAATTCTAAAGTGACAACTAAAACTGAAATACAATGAATCCAAAATCTAAATAAAATTTCCAAAAGCTTAAAAGTCATCTCATAAATAACCTGAAACATGTACGAAAATAGTATATGTCAATACAAAAATGTATTGGTGAGTACATCAATTTGATATATATAGTATAAAAACGTTTCGCAATTCATGTGTTGTATACCGTTTGCAAATATGTAATAAGTAGTATCAGTCAAAACCAAACCTGAGAATAATGACTAACACATGACTAACAAACTGAATAATGAATTAACATGACAATGACCAAGATCCTCTCAAGAGAGTCTCAAGGGGGTATACCATAGTACTATTCACTGAAATGCTAGGCCGCCCAGCGGTTAATGATTAAGCATAATACACACCAAATCACATAAGGCAAACACACATGAGAATTGCATTAAGTATAAGAAATAAAACTTGATTAATAGGTACATGAATCATCCCGAAATAGTAAAACAGTAAGAAAAGGGAAAGATATACTCACGTTGATTGAACTTGCAAGAAATCGACGACATTCAATGACGTTTGCTTGAACCTAAATAAGTTAAGATTAACAACTTACATCTATTAATGTTATTTTATAACGTTCGCGCAAAATATATGTAGTTTTTGATTTATCCGAGACTAACATCATGAATCGTTGGTGGTGATTACATGTTCGTTATGTGGGTTTCAAGGAAAAAAAATGCATTGGTTTCAAATCAATAAAAAAAACATTCTATAAGACTTCGAAACATTAAATAATCATTGTTACCAAAATTAGAACCTCGTTATCTTTTCCAACGATCCATGCCATTTTAAATCCATGATTTCAATTCTTGAACAGTACATGGATCATCATCAAATTGTTTAGAATTTATTTATTTATTTTTAGTTAGAACCCAAAATAGTCTTATATAGAAAAAAAAAATATGATATCCAAGTTTCAACAATATTACCTTCTGTAATCGAAAGAAACAGAGTTAACAAATGGGCGCGGATGGTGTTGGTTAACCGAACACTAAAGTGGTTGAAAGGAATTCCGACGATCTCACACAGGCGGCGTAGCGCAACGGTAACAATTTAAACAATGGTTGGTCGTGATCAAAGATCACGAATGCTGAAACATATGAGGCGGCGATCGTGGTGGTAATAACCGCTTACCAAGGAGATGGCAAACCGACTCATGGCATAGTGATGGCAATGGCGGTGGATGGATGCGGGTCTTGGTGAAGCTTGTCGGTTTCTATAATATAGAGGGAGTGAAGTGTATTGGTTGGCATTACTCGATTTGGGTATTGAGCTTTATTGTTCCCCTAGTCTTGGTGCAATCAATTGAGCTTTGATTAGTGATTTAATTTCATTATTTGTAAATGGTTCATATGTGAAACGGTCATGATGATTGTTAAAGCATATTAAAATATATAAAGATAATCTTAATAGTCTTAGAACTATTGTCTTGAAAATTAATTATACAATTCTCTCCTATCATTGAAACTCAAAAGGTGCTTGTTTCATGAGGAAATGTTTATAAGTCGGACTATTTCAGATACTTGCATATTTTAATAATATGGCAAGTCTAGATTTCAAAAGAATATTTGAAGAGTACACAATTATTAATTTGGGCATTATTAAAAAAAAAACTAATAGTGTGAGATTTACATATCATGAGTTTATGAGTTTATGACTAATGACTGTTACGAAACGAAAGAAACGGGTTTAATTAGGAAAAATAAAGAGTTAATTAATTAATACCCAACAACAATTCTATAATGAAGTGTCATACCATTTGTAATTTAAGGTCACCAACCAACTCCAAATATGCTATCTCTATATGATATTACAAGAAAAAAAGTAATAATAATAATAATATTAATAATGACAAGTTGTGGAAAAACGTTAGGATTGCCATTTATCAATTAATGATAATAACCCTTTAGTTAAGTTTGTCCTCAAAGTAATTTCTAGTAACAAAATGTGTAATTAAAAATCATGATGGTTTAGTTTTAACCTATCAACAATTGAAAACTTATATTAATTTGAAATATACGAAAAGTACGAGGACTAGATTTGACAACTTATAGAAAGATGAGGGTAACGGTTGTCACAAGAGAGGTCAATACTAGGTGGTAGAAGGCAAGCAAGAGGCAATATGGGTTATATGGTGATTATCACCTCTCATTTGGAAAGGGGGGGGGGGGGTGTGATCACAAGGTTCGCCATTAGGGGGTGCTAACTGGGTTGTGTTCAGGCGTTAAACCTACCGCAAAACTGAGGTCGTGTCTTTTGTTAGATCCGCACAATTCTTTAATTAAAACTAGTGTGGTTCCCCGCGCTTCGCTGCGGGGGCATATGTTTCGTCGAAAGCTTAGTGAACATTATAAATAATTAGGTAACTGTTGTTTATCAAAACTAATAAAAAAAACTTCTTTAAGGCCATAGTGACCCTCGCATTACCTTAACAGTTTCGTAACAGAGTGTTCTCTCACATTTTGTTTTGTTTGCTCCTTAAAAAAAATGAAAGTTGTCTCTAACTCTCTATGTTATGCCAATAACTATTGATTATTCTCCTTCCAAATTATTTCAATAATCGAAAATTTTGATATCATCTTTAGCACAATCCGCCTTCTTACAACCTACAACAAAGGCCATTATTGGTTTTCTTTTCTGGGCGTTTATGGCAAGCATATTCCTGGCGGTTTTATATATTTTTATGGGCGTTCAACCACAATTTTTTGGGCGGTTTGAACCCTTTTTTCTGGGCGGTTGGGAGGCTTTCTCTCGGCGTTTGGGGAGGGGTTTTCTGGGCGACGAGTTCTGGCTTTTGTTTGGAGGTTTAGTCAAATTTGGGCGGCGGCGTATTTTAGACAACGACACTGTAGAAGTGTCGTTGTTTTAATAAATATATATAATTGATTTTTTATTAACCACATTGGAAGTCTCCATAAAAGAAAACTAGAGGTTAAACTAAACTATTTACCAGCCTGGTGATGCACCTTATGTTCCTTATATTTTCCATCTCTATTAGATGTCATATAATTTCTTAAAGTACATGTTACATCGTTTTACACCCGTGAGCCTACAGTTTAACTTTGCACAAACGCGCAATTTCAATTTTATAACATCATGTTAGTTAAGTTTCTGTAACAAGATCAATTCTAGTTTTAGGGCAAACGTGACGCTTCTAACAACATCTGGTATGTCGATAAGTGGCTTTTTGGTTGGCAACAAATAGCTTCTGGTTTGCTAACAAATGCCGGTAGTATGCCCATAAGGCAATACATGGTTGTGGGGACGTACAATGCTCTACGGTAACCTTGGTGAAATTAACGACTTACAAGAAGCATATTAACATTTATACAATCTTTACGTTCTTTTAATATTTTATAGCACAAGTACATAATCAATTAGAAAGCGTGATTGACTTTTTAAAAACTACTAGTGAGAAACCCGCGCGTTGCGGCGGGGCTGTTAAACCGAACAAAAAAATAGATAAAAAACGTTGAATCGCGCACACATATGGTAGCAAGTTTACTCGCCATATTACAAAAAGTTAAAAATTATCATAGAAAAAACTAAGTCAAAACCGTAACAAATCCACATATAAAAAGGAAATAACAAATTAAGAAAAACTTTAATGAGTTGTTCGCCTATGCTTCGATGACTTGTACGTTATCACACGCAACTCTGTTTTAAACGAAGCTTACATTGAAATGTATATAAAAATAGAATCAATCATGGAACTTCTTGTTTCTTTTTTATCTAAACGCAAGATAATATTAAAAAAAACAATAAGTTTAACCTATGTCATATAAAGGGATTTAAAGAAAAATATAAAAACACATTATTCTATAAATAATGCAACTTTACATTGTTTAGTAGGGTAAGCTCTCATGATGTCAAATTATTCAAAGTTTTATCAAGTATCTAACTCTATATAAAAGATTATAACAAAACATCTAGCATTATAAATTGTTTTTTATATGTTTTCTATTTCATATGTTCAAAGTAATTGTAGAAATAAATGTCATGAGCTATCATAAACATCTATTGACTCTTGAATTCATTTAGATTAAATATGGTGTTTGAAAGACCAATTTGCCCCTAAAATGTAGTTATTATGTGCATTGTATGTTATACCATAAGCAAATTAACTTGTACTTCTTAAATTTTAAGAAGTCCTTGTCAAATGCTTTATAATATAGTATAGATAGTATAGATATAGATATAGATATAGATATAGATTAACGTAGATATGAGTGCATGTGTTACAACCAAAAACAATAGTTAAAAGGTAAAACCATTAGAACTCATCTTAATCAACCATCTTAGTATTAATTCTCAACACTTTTACTCTTTATCAACCATTACATCTTACTTTCCTGACCTATTATAAATTTAGCACATTGTATTATACACATGCGAATTCTAATCAATTGATCAAGGACTCGAGTCTCATAGTTATTGATTTCTCGTAGCATGATGTTAACTATTAAACTATATTACATAATTCTTGCAAAATATTTCTAATTCAGCGCCATATCTCTGTTTTAAATGTTAAAAAGTTTGTACACGAGTCATGATCAGGCCATCTAATTTTATTGCATATAGACATCGGGCTTCAGCCCATTTGAAGAAAAGAAGCAAAAAAATTGGCCCACCGGTCAACCCAACAGAAACATGTAACCTGGTGTCCTGGTCCGTTGGGAAAAGTAAGATGTGATAGTTTTAAGTAACCCATTTTGTTAAGTCACTAAAAAAATAAAGGGATAGTTTAAGTAACCCATTTTTTTTAACTAGTTCCAATTTTTGATTCCCCTTTATACATATCAGTTAACATTTCGTTTTTCAACACCCTAAGGGCACTAGGGGCTTCGCCTGAGGACGGGTGGTGATGGCGTGGTGGCCGTGAAACACAGCCGCCACTCCCTCCACCATGCACGATGGCCTCACCCTTGTGGTGGTCACGGTCTGTGATATGTTGGTTTGTGTGGGGATGAGGTGGAATGTTGTGATTGGTTGGTTTTATTTGTGATTGGTGGGGAATGATTTAAGGATGAGTGTGATAAGTGTTGCTAGTGATTTAGTGATGGTGTGATAAAATGTGATGAAATGGTATAGCATATTGTGATCGGTTGACGTTCAATGATAAGTATGATGAGGTGATTGGCGCCCCCACCACTCTAATGGCAAATTACATGTAACCTTTTTTAGCATGAAGCATCATGTGATATATTTTATGATTGGTTAATCGATTTAAAATATAATGGCTACCTAGCTAAGCCAATGTCTCGTATCCTACCATTTAGCTAGAGGTTTAGGTGGGTTGGACACGAAGAATATTGAAGAAACAACGAGTGTAACTCACTCTAAACTATAGGTAAGCCGGTTAGACACACGTGTCGTTCAAGGTATAATCCTTCGCTCACACTATATGCTAAGACCGTAAACCTAGTAGTATGAAGTAAGAGGTAATGATGGTGCAATCGTATGTAAAGACACAAAGACGTAAGTGGTTCGGTCTTGTTGACCTACGTCCACTGTGAAGTATGAGATGTTCTTATTACTCAGAGAATTACAAGTATAATAAGAGTTTTACAAGAAGTGCTTGATATCCTTTTTTATGTAAGTGATTAACTAAGATTATATATCTTGCTATGGAGGATAAGGCTCCTATTTATAGGAGAGGCATGGCCAGTCGATGTGGCCCATGGCTAAGGTGACGAGATTGGGCCCAGGTTATGGGCTTGTCTTTCTTCGGCCCATGAAGTGACTAGTGAGTATAGGGCCACGTGATAATTAATGCTGATGCGAGAAAAGACATGATTTGTCCTGCTGGAATTCCACGTGTCGCGACGTGATTGGCCGTAGACGACGCTTTTCCTTGACATAGCATGGTTGACCAGTTGGTGGCGTTCGCTGTGACATGCACAGTACTCTGACGTGTACTGTTCATAGCAACATTGGGGAAGCATGAGAGCAGTCATATCAATGTTCACTATCAGGGGTTGTTGGGCCACCCCCGGCACGTGTTGTTCTCTGGTTGGTGCAGAGTTCGTTTAGCATCTGACCGGATCTTCTTTATTCTTGATCTTCCATACATCCTCGTACTAAAAGACGATGTTAGTCAAATATTTCGCGCGTAAGTTCACGCGCTGAGATTCCTTTGTGATGATGGCGTCACCCTTCTAATGTAATCATGCGCGTAGTCATGTTATCCTGCACGGGCTTCGTTCCGCGGACATCAAGAGGATGGCGTCGTTGCTGGAGTGAAGTTGCGTTCTGCGGATTAGGCTTTCCGCGGCTTCTTTAGTGTATTTTATGGGATAGGGTTGCAATCCGCGCTAGAATTATGTACCATATCCCTTCAAATATGAACCCACTTATATTAGACATAACCTCGTGAATTTCATATTAGATGTTCAAGAGTACTTGTAAGGCTTTCTATAGCAACACTATTTCGTATTATATGCTACACAGCGCGATATAAATGAACATTGTTTAAGAGCATTCTCATCAGCTCCACTAAATCCCCTCTATTAAATTACATTAAAAATCACTATTACACGCTCAAATGTTCTCTTTCATTTTTAAACAAATAATATTTTTTCATACTTTTATCATTACATTTTCTCTCTCCCCACTCACAATCACTTACAAAAAATTTAAAATATTTATAGAGGTGAACAATGTCCCACCAAATATATATGTGAAGAGTGCTTTCACCAAATATTTTCTCTATCCTCCACTCACAACCACTTGCACCCACCCCATATAATTTGAGATACTCTCAGGTAGGCCAAATGTTAATGCTCTAAGAGCATTCACATCCCCTCCATCAAATCTCCTCCATCAAATTACACTAAAAATCATTACTCCACCCCTAAATCTTCTATCTCTTAATTAAAATAATAAAACTTTTTCATACTTTTATCATTATATTTTCTCTCTCATCACTCACAACCACTTACAAAAATATTAAAATATATATATATGGGTGAACAGTAGTTTTTTCATATATAGGGGTGAATAGTGTTTTCTCTAAATATTGTATCTCTTCTCTACTCACAACCATTCACACTCGTCCCGTATAATTTGAGGGAAATAATGCATAATGCAGGGGGTATAACTGAAACAATTCACAGAAGCAAAATTTGGGCAATAAACCCTCCCTCCTCTCCTCATCCTTTGTGATATGTTTTGCACACAAATGGGGGCTCTGCGGCTTCCTTCTCTAACCTCCTTTTTCTCCGTCTCATCGGCTCGCTCTTCCTTCTTCCCACGCCGTTGCAACCACTTTAATGTTCGGAAGCTCACCTCTGCAGCACCCAAAGTGTCGGCCAAAAGCACAACAGAGGTCGCTGAACCGAACCAGAAGCTTCCTGTTCAGGAACAGGGCATAACGCCTCGGTCTCAGGACTTTAATGCCTGGTACCTGGATGTCATTTCATTGGCTGAGCTCGCTGATTACGGCCCTGTTCGTGGTACCATGGTTATTCGACCCTACGGTTATGCTATTTGGGAAGCTATTCAGGTTGCTTACCTTTTCTTTTTATTATTTCAGTATTATAATAAATAATAATAATATTGCTTGTAAATATCTAATTATCCGCAATTTCCTTTGCAATTCAACGTTTTAAACACTAATGTTAATTAATTAATAGTACTTTTATCTCACGTTGTTAATTGCAATCAGTTGTAGGAAGTGTTTTGAACCTAAAACATACAACAACTAGGCATGAGCATATTGCACCGAATACAGAACCGAACCGAGGGTGTTCGGTATCGGTATCGGTACTCACATTTAGAGGTTTTCGGTATCGGTATGGGATCGGTATTTTAAGGTAAAATACCGATACCATACCGGTACCGTACCCGTACCGATACCAAACCGATACCGTACCGTACCTTATGTTTTCGGTATCGGTATTGGGTTTTGGGAGTTTTCGGGATCGGTATCGGTTGGTACCGATACTGTCCCGAGCTCATCCCTAACAACAACTCTTTCCACATTCTTATGTTATTCACCTCAAAGTGTATGTTCGAGATGGTTAATCTCCCGAGATATCCGTAGAGTGGTTTAGGCTACAAGAAAACAAATAATAAACTTCACTCCTATTTTTTGTTTCCTTTTGATCATACGGATATTTAATAATGTTTGCAGGATTATTTGAACATTAAATTCAAAGAGACAGGACATAGTAACATGTATTTTCCACAGGTATTACTAATAAGTCATTGCTTTCTTTCTATTGGTTATATAGTGTACTCAACTATAGGTTTGACTAAGTGAGTGTGATTGTGATTGGCTGCAGTTTATACCGTATTCGTTTATAGAGAAAGAAGCTAGCCATGTTGAGGGTTTTAGTCCAGAATTGGCTCTTGTCACTGTTGGAGGTGGGAAAGAACTTGAAGAAAAACTTGTGGTACCGATCCACTTACTCTACCACTGCTAATATACGCTTATCCTGATTTGAAGTTGTTTTGTATTTTCTGGACTGTTAGATAGAAAATAAATTTGTGAATGTGGAATTTAAGTTCGACAATTTAGACCTGAGTGTGACTTTGATTCTTGCAATTCGTGAGGCTCTTGCAGGTTCGACCGACTAGTGAAACCATCGTTAACCACATGTTTACGCAGTGGATTCAGAGTTATCGTGATCTTCCCTTAATGATCAACCAGGTTCGATTTTAGTTTAATTATTCATTTCATGTTTAATTGTTTATATTCATAGCACTTCGTACTCATTACTTTATGTGATAATTAATAGTGGGCGAATGTCACAAGATGGGAGATGCGCACAAAGCCCTTTATTAGGACTCTTGAGTTTCTATGGCAGGAAGGGCATACTGCACATGCTACTCTAGAGGAAGCCGAAAGGGAGGTTTGTATATCTCTTATGCGTAAATGACACTACCTTTTGTTTTCTCTAACAGGTTTTTGCCTCTCGAATTGCAGGCGATGCAAATGATTGATGTCTATACAAAGTTTGCTTATGAGCAAGCTGCAATGCCTGTTATACCAGGTCGAAAATCGAGGGTAGAGACATTTGCTGGAGCAGATAGAACGTATACAATTGAAGCTATGATGGGTGATCGTAAAGCCTTGCAGGCTGGAACCAGCCACAATTTAGGACAAAATTTTTCCCGTGCTTTTGGAACACAGGTTTATTTTTCTAATCTAATTCATGTTCATCAGTTTAATTTGTTGCGGAATGTATGAAATATGTAAAAAAGAGTAGAAAGGAAAGAAATTTTGGTACTTACGAGTTACGATCGAAATTTTCTGTTGCTGTTGACTGGATTTTGCTTCGAAATAAGCTTCTTTAGAATCCAGCATATGATTAAGAACCATAATTATTTGCATTATTACTAGTTGGCCCCAAAGATTAAACCCTTTTTCATACAGTTTGCTGATGAAAATGGTCAAAGGCAACATGTGTGGCAAACTTCTTGGGCAATAAGTACTCGATTTGTTGGTGGTATCATCATGACCCATGGCGATGATGCTGGATTAATGCTTCCCCCAAGACTGGCTTCTGTACAGGTGTTGTTCTTTAATCTGAAACCCTTATCGTTTTTGTTACATATACGTGTTTTAAATTATGTTACATACCTTCAAAAGGACTTGCTTTGATGCCAATCCTTTCACATTATGTGCACTTATGTTCTCATTTTATTTTCATGACGAGTTTGCTTTCATGATTCCAGGTGGTGATTGTACCAATTTGGAAGAAGGCTAATGAGAAAAATGAAGTTCTTGATGCTGCATTGTCCGTCAAAGACGTTCTTCATGGTGCTGGCATTAAAGTAAAGCTAGATGATTCTGATCAAAGAACACCTGGATGGAAATTTAATTTCTGGGAAATGAAGGTAAGATATTAAGTAGAGGTTTGAAGTACATTTTAGTTTTTGTGTTTCTCTTGTTGTAAGACATTTTTAATTTAGTTATCTTGTGTAGGGTGTGCCACTAAGAATTGAAATTGGTCCACGTGACGTTTCAAGCAAGAGTGTGGTCATATCTAGAAGAGATATTCCTGGAAAACCAGGGAAGGTTTTTGGAATATCTATGGAATCTTCGGTTCTTGTACCCTATATCAAAGAAAAGCTGGATGAAATCCAATCATCCCTTTTGGATAAAGCTATAGCTTTTCGAGATAGGTATGTAGCTTATGCGCAATATCGTAATTTACTATTTTTCTTATCTTTCATCGCATAGCAAACAAGAGAACACAAATGATTTTAGCATAAAAAGAGGGTGACAAATGTCTTGATTTGTTTTGCATTGTTTTTCTTAAATATTTATTAAGAAACAAAGGGTATTAACTATTAAGGCTAACGAGTATTGATTTTACTTCAGCAATATTGTGGATGTGAGCTCGTATGATGAACTCAAAGAGGCAATATCACAGGGAAAATGGGCCAGGGGTCCATGGATTGGAAGGTATGTTTTAGCTTTTCATACTAAAATTGTGTGGGTCGATCGGAAGGGGTGCCGGGTCAGAATCGATCCGGGTTAGTATGGGTCGTTTTAAAAATGGATCAGAACGGGTCTAGGTCAGAACAGGTTTTGATACAAATTAATATGGGCCAGGAGTCCAGGACGGGTTAACTCTAGTCTTCAATATATTTTATACTTTTAATCCCTATCTTCCCAGTTTACTATATTTCGTTCATGTTATGAACTTTTTCAGTTAGGTGCTGGGTTTTAAAAAGCGCGCCTAGGCGCTAGGCGCAATAAGGTGCCAGGAATTGTGCCTCAAGGATCTGCGCCTGGGCATTTTCCAGGAAGTGCAGAAAAAGCGCATTTGTTTTTGAGTTTTTTGGTTTTTTTGGCCCTGAGGCGCGCGCCTCTCGTATTTCATGAGTTTTTATGCACAAACATGTTGTACCTTGGGTTTTTTGGCTTGTACATATAGGTAAAATCATATAAAAACCCTATTTATAGCTCTATTTTGGGTAAAGGAAGCTAAAAACCTATGAGATATATATATAAAAAAATTATATAATTAGTGCACACGAAAAACCCGCCGCTTTTGCGCTTCACGCTTCACGTGTTGCGCTTAGACCTTATCGCTTTTGTGCGCCTAGCGCTTTTTAAAACCAAGATTAGGGGTGCGTGTGTGGTTTTTTTTTTTTCTTTTTTTTTTGTAAGAATATGAATCTCAACAGCTCAGGTTTTTTTTTTTTAATAAAAGGTCAGGTTTAGTACACAGTTCTCTGACCAATTGCTTAATACTTTCCAAATCAAAGCTCTAAACATTCAAAACCCAAGACACTCCCCAGAAATAATTACTGAATTTGGAACAAGAATTAAGTAAGACACAGAAGTCAGAACAGAAAAAAAAAATATGAAGAGGAACAATAATTGTGGGTTTTGCCATGGGTAAAGACGCAACATTAAAAACTAATGAAGATTGCTTGATTTTTTATTTTCAAAATCACAGCATCATAGAAATCACTCCATTGCCGTCTTGCAGACCAGATTATCTTTCACGATCCGGCTCAGTCTTGTTTATTTCTTTCTGGGGTTTATTGTTGGGGCTGGGAATTTGTTTGTAAGGCTGTTGATTTGTTGATATTAGTTTGTTGAAAGAGGAAACCTGAAAGGCTGAAACAGACGAGAAACGAAACGCTTGTATATGAGTATTTGACTAGGGCAACAAGTACCCGCACTCTTGTATTTTAAGCCTATTCTGACCTGTAAGTTGTTTCAGATCCACACGTGTCACCCGTGATCGTCTTTCGTAGTCACATTTGCCCAATTACACCCTTAGGGAGATATAGTATACAGCTCAAAGGAACCCATACTCTTGTATTTCAAGTCCAAATGAACCCCGTATTAAGTTTGAAATCGCCAGGCCTACACCCTAGTCATAATATATACTTATATAGTCAAGACATACAGATCTCTGTCCCTGCTCAGCAATCAATTTCTAATAGGGCCGTATTGAAGCTACATTTCCCAACTTTCCATCAGCTTTTTTACTTGATATGGTCATCCAAATTGATAGACCACCTGTCTGTTTTAAACAAAATTGACCTGTTTGTTGTACAAGATGACATTGTACAAAAGTAGTATTCAGTATTTTCTTCATTAATGGATCACCACTAAGGCACTTACGTGTTTTTCTCATATTAGGATTACATTTGGAGCAAAAGCTATATCCCTAATATCGCCTTTTTGCATAATGAATCCTTTAAAATTGTGAATGTGTGTTTCCTGTATTTCTTCCACATCTGACCTCTTGTGGTTTTTGAAGTGATGAAGATGAATTGAAGGTCAAAGAAGAAACCGGGGCAACAATTAGATGTTTTCCTTTCGACCAACCTCAAGGGCCGAAAAAGTGCCTGATGAGTGGTAGGCCAGCTGACGAAGTTGCAATATTTGCTAAATCTTACTGATCGCCCACCCTTTTGAGACTGAGGTATTCATTCCACTCTATAACTCTATTTTTTCTTTAAGTCTTTAACAACATTTTAGGGTATTATTATAGTACTGCACTACTGCCATAAAATAAAATACTAGTGCGTAGTACAAGGGCATTTTGCTCCTTGGCTCACTTTGGCATAGAAATTATTACATGATCATGAAAGTTTTAGAGGGCGACTAATCTAGAGATGCTTTAAATCTTTTATAAAGATCGGTCTTGTTTCCATTCTGGTTATATGTTATGGCTCTGCGTGCCTTGGATCTTCCAGAAATACTTGTACCAAATTGGCTCTGAGTCGAAAATTATTGTACCCAAAGGTACCTCTTAGGCATATGGTCCTTGGTATAAGTCCCCTTGTAGATAGCATATCATATGTATACCATCGTATGGCAAAGAACCAATAGAAGGAAGCTGATGTGAACACCTTATTAGTTGTCAAACATAATTATATTAAGCCTATAAAAACATTTTAGACTACTTCTTACCCGGTAGACCATTTTCCAAGTTTCACCGATCCCCTTCACCTCTTGGAGATAAAAATGCAACCAAAAGACATTGCTTGGAAAGTCAAACATTCAAGGCACCCTAATGTCATAAAGGTTGAAAGCCATTTTCAAGCCTTGTGCTGCGTCCTCCGCGAGGACCGGCCTTTCGTTGCGCTTATGATTGTAGATCACTGGTTTTGTCCTACCATGGACTCATTTGGGGAGTGGCCTCAACTCCAACTAGCGGAATATGAAAGTGCAAGTACTTCTGGTATACAACCTTATGTAATCATGAGGCACCTCCGAAGGATATGCATTATGCAGGACTGACCGGGAACCCACACGTTTAAGGGTATTTACGAGTCTTTAAGTTGACTAGGTTTCGATATGTTTTTGGCTGGAATTAAAAATGTATCCAAGAGGTGCTAGAACTTTTAACATCATCTTCTATTATTATGAAGGGGTTTAGTGGTAAAAAAGTGTTTTATGCAGCCAAGTCAGTGGTAGATAAGCAAAATGAAGAAGGAAAGAAAGCAGACAGAAATACATAGAATCTGATAGGAAGGTATCTTTGATTATGCATCAAGGTGGTATGGAATCAAGGCAACGCAGGTGGATGGGATAATTTGCGCTCTAGCTACAAAGACCCGTTTCTGTTATACCCAGTCATTAATTTATGACAATAAACAACACAATGTGTTGTGATTTTTCTTTCTTTCATAAAATTCATGTATTTTTCAAGTAAAATCTTATAAACTAGTGAACACTAATTCAGGTGAAACGAGGTAAAAGTGTGTTTTTTTCTTTCTTTTATAAAATTCATGTATTTTTCGAGTAAGATCTTATAAACTAGTGAACACCAATTCTGGTGAAATGAGTTAAAAGTGTGTTTTTTTATGCTAGACTTTTAGTTTTTTTAACAGGCCAGTATTTTTATACATTTTTATAAACATTTTGCTACATTAGTTATCTATCTATTGTATTCAAGAAACAAGTACAAAATGATGTTGAAAATCAATCTTGCCTGATCCATTTCGACTTGTACAGTTGTACTAAGCCTTCTGTTTGTTTCTTAGTAACTCCAGTAGTCCAGCTAAACTGGGAATGGGCAAATACATATTTTTAGTTTAAACATGCAAACCAGTCTGGATCAAACCAGGGCCTGATGTGTCTGGTTTGATTCTCTGCTTCTCGCCCACTATTTCCATGTAAACATATTTAATCTGAGTTGCATTTATGGATTAAATCAAAACATCTGAACCGGGTGAAATTGGTTGACAAAATTCTTTTGTTTTACCAAAATGCCTGACAAGTTTCTGAACATATTTAAGAGTTGAGTGCTTGTTTGGCTCGTGTGGTTTGTGGATTTTGCACGGTTGATTCTCATGGATTGATAATTAAACTTTCATAATATTGGCGGTTTTTGTAGCTAATGTTAAATTTTCAGTTAAATGCTTAAGAAATTACTTATTTACCGTTGAGACGATAACAAAAATATTAAAAAAAATACTAAACCCATGTAGGCCTCAACATCTCACCCCCCATTTCACCTACCTTTAAAGACCACCACCTTCGTCACCACCTGCAACCATCCCTGCCACTCAAAACACGAACCCTCAAGTTTAATGATTGTGATAATTGAAGAAGTTGACGGACTTGGAGTTACCCTCGATTGGTTTGATTAGTTGAGTAGTGGCATCATAGTCGGGGATGTTGAGCAAAGCTCGTACGAGATCACCGTGGTAACCCCTTTCCTCGGGCTGAAGGGGTACCCATCACGAAATCGACATCTTCTTTGCAGGGATGCAAACGGCCAGACGGGGGTGGGGAAAGCAAGGAAGAAGATGCGGACGGGGTTGTGTGGGCGCCACCTATTTATTTATTTTTGTTTTTTTATTAATGGAAGGTACTTTGATAATTTAAGACAAAATTAATTGAAAATTTTAACGGCGTTTGCTGGTAAGGACCACCAATCCACCATGGTTAGAAAATCATACCACAATGAGCACTTAAGTAATAACTTTACAACCGTTATGACCGTGTAATTATTAAACCATGAGGATCAACTATGCAAAATCGGCAAATCATGGGATAATGTAAGCACTTAACTCAATCTTTAACCATACATTTTTATAGGATAATTAGCATTTTAGATACGTCAAGTTAAAAAACAAACAGACCCTAAAAGTACAACTATATCTAACCTAGCTCGAGCCATTTTAACCGCTATTAAAAATCTTAGGTTTGATCTATTAAGAGTTGATCAAGACATAGATGTGAAATAATATGTATGTTATCAGAAGTCTGCCAGAAGATAGGGTGCAATGTACATGTGGCCTTGAGCAAGGTTGATCTAATCCCTTAATTCCTTCCTTGCTGATATCCACACATGCCTCATCTTAGCATTAACCAATTCCACATTTTTCTTTTATCATTTTTTTTTTTTGTCATTTTATTCTCTTCTCTTTAATTACAAACGCTTTGCTTATAATTTTCGTAAACACTATAGAAAGTTCACATCAGAAACATTCAGGCGTATGAAGTTGGACAACTTTATATGAACTTATGTCCAAAACTATCACAAAAATCAATTTAATAACATATGGCAATGGCACCCGTCCCCAATATAATCTTGAAAAGTTAATAATTTCTCAAAAAAAAAAAAAAAAAAAAAAAAAAATCTATGTTAAAAAACATAAACATGTATTATCCATTAAATAACAAATAAATTTTACACCAAATTATTTGATTTTCGTTGTTTCAGGGAAAAAAAGTCAATTTAAATACTCACATAAAGGTCAATATCATTACACTGTATTGGTAGAGATATTGGTGGGCAATGATAGAAAACCTAGGTGATCCTGAGTTCGATTCTTGAGCCAGACGGGTTTTACCGGTAATTTCATCGCCGTGCCTACGGGCGGGTGGGTTACCGGGTTTTCCCCGGAATTGGTATTTGACAACTCGGGTACTCTCGGAGTACTTGAATTTGTCGAAAGGGTGCCTCGAGAGTGCTCGGGTTTGATTTGTCGGCCGTTAAAAAAAGTAGTCACATAAAGATAATCTTGTTCATTTTAAAGCACATTTAAATACTTTAGTCTACGTCGACATTTGATTTAATGACTGAAAATGAGTAGAAATTTAAAAGAAACTCTGCAAGACGTAAAAGTCTTTATTGGAAACGTGTATGAGTTTTATAAGATAAGATTGAGATAAAAATAACTATTGTTGTTATAAAATAAATGGAAGAAAAGAGAAAATGGATCATGATTTGTTGTAAAGAACTAAAAGAGATTACAATAACTTATTAAATAAACAGGATTAAAGGTGAATGAATTAGAAGTACATACAAGGCTACATTCATTTGACTTCACACCAATTTTCCCATAGCAACGTTTTGAGCTCCGATCAATTTTTTTTAAGGGAAAATGACCAAAATAGCCCGTTGACCGGGCGTTTTGCACAACTAGCCCTCTCCACTGTCTTTGGAGAGACGGGACACGGCTCCCAACCAGCCTGAACCGTCTCCGAGACCGTTTGGTTTTATAGCCAATTGCCAACCAACACGTGGCGTCTCTGATCCCGAGGCTGTACTGTCTCTCTCCAGACGGGTCAGAAATCTCTCCCAGACGGTTCACGTTTCCCAATGCCGGCTGCCTTCGGTTCAACCGTCTCCCAGACGGGTCACATTTCCCAAGTCGTCTTAAGCCGTTTTGTGCTACCGTCTGAACCGTCTCACGAGTGTATATAAATACCCCAATTCACTTAACGAAATTTGCACCCACCCCTCTCCTCTAAGCTTTCATCTTCCAATCCAATGACGTTTTTTTACTTTCCCAGCCGAAGCCTACCGGCTTACGAAAATATTGTCCGATTACTTGGATTGTTGTTTCATCTGCGTACGGCTACTTGGATTGTTGTTCCATCTGCGCGTGGTTTGCAACCCGTGTAATGGATCGATGATGTGGTGGTCTACATTTGAGGCAAGTTCGTTCGCTTTCCGAATTTATGTCTCGATGTTCGACGTGTGCTCACTGAGAACTATTGTTACATAAAACGAGGAAACGTCTCGGACTTGTCTGTGTAGAGCACATACACCATTCGAAACAACGTCTATGTAGACCACTGCTACTACCGCCGCTGTGGAGGACAAAACATCTAACACTAAGATGTAGTCTTCAATAGTTGGTTAGACACTACGATTACTTCAAACAAAGTTCTTAGTTCTGGAAGTAAATTTGGGAAGTTTGTTGTAATAGTGTAGTTTTTTTATTGTTGTTGTAATAGTATAGTTTGTTTATTTGTGATTGTAATAGTATAGTATGTTTAATGAAATATTTACCTTAATATAAAAACAAAAAAACAAAATTGCATTAATAATAATAAAAATATAAACATTAATTGCATTAAATAAAAAGTTAATAAATTACAAATTAATTAAGACGATGTCTTATCATTTGTCAAACAGACACGTGTTTAAATTCTTTACGCTCCCTGTTTTTATATTGTCTTAGACTGTGTCTAATTGCCACGTCTTCGGGAAAGTTAGAGGGTACGTCGTGAAGAGTCCGGTTGTGGTGCCCGTTGAAGATTTGACACTTTGTGGTCAAATCGCTCAACTTCCGGCTTAGGGACTCGGTGGTACGTTCTGACCCTCCAACGAGCCGATTGTATTCATGCAGTATTCGGAACCATTTGTTGTTTAGGTGGGTGCTTTCTTCAACATGAAGCCTGATCGCGTGTCGAGTGCTAATCAAAAAATATTTTAAAAACTACTCCTTAGCTATAACTGACTGCAGTATAGGAAGTAGGGTTGTCGAACCTCAGGGAGTTTGTGGAAAGTGCTAAGTTACTAATTTCTAATTAAACTAAGATTAACTAAAGTAATTTTATGAAGTTTAATGTAAAAGTGCTGCAGTGCTGCAAAACGGATTGATAAGAGAGTTTATAAAAGACAATAATATGGAAAAACGATCACTCCGGGTTTCTGATTCGGTAATTATCAACTGAATTATGTTAATACCCTATCTAGGAAATCACATAGACATGACTTTGTTTAAATTGTTCGACCCAATTCAGCTATCATAACATTAATTGCAAAGTTAAATTAATCCTAGTGCAAGAAAACCAAGATACGATAACATAATGCAATAATACTAATCAACCAAACTGTCTAGATCAGTCAAACATACAATTAGACGCAAAGACCGTTAAGGTGTTCACAAAATCTAATCCAAGTAATGAGTATCAAACATAAAACAATTGATAAAATAACCAAATCGTTCACCCGGAGAAACCGCAAGATGATTAGCCTTGCATCTTCATGATTTCGGCTTCAAAACTTGTTCTGGATTGCTCTGGCATCAACCGGAATGAATGGAACTGCAAAAAGTCTTCAAAATCGCCCTTAGAAGCTCTGGAAGTCGAAGATTGCATCCCCAAACGGCTGATTAGGTTTTTATTGCGAAAATGGGCTTTTTATGGGCTGAAGAGTTATTCGCGACCCCATGAATAACTTCCTGACTAATTCGCGTGGCATGAATAAGTCATAACTTCGCGAGGGTAACAAGGGTAAATAGCTGGATTCATTAAGGGCAGTATAGTCATTTTGCAACCCAATTCAGTTATTCGCGGGGCATGAATAACTCCTGAGGTTATTCATGGGGCATGAATAAGTGATCTGACATATTTTATTTTCTTTTTATTCCTTATTCATCCGTGCACTCGTTTCACCTCCAATTAGACTCTTTTTCTCTCGTTTTAGCCCACGAACACCTGCTTAACACCAAGACACAAATAAGTATCTAAGACACGATATAAACGAACGTTAAATGATTAAAAACTATACAAAACTACTATATAAATGTGATGCATTTGGCAACACATCAAAGCCATGCTGCAATCAAGGCAATCTCCTGTTCTTCGGTCCATCTTTGAGGTGCCATTTTTGTATGATTTAGACGGTGTTGGACGGTGGTGGTGGGGTGGTAGATATTGTTTAGACGGTGTTGGAGGGTGGCGGATAGTCTTTAGACGGTGTTGGACGGTGGTGGTGGGGTGGTAGATATTGTTTAGACGGTGTTGCACGGTGGTGGATAGTGTTTAGACGGTGTTGGACGGTGGTGGATAGTGTTTAGACGGTGTTGAATGAAGGGAATGGGACGGGAGACGGGTATTTATAGGGCTGAGCTGGACAACCGAAGCGTCGCCCGGTCATCGGGACTCACCGGCGTTGGGAGATGTGAACCGTCTTGAGAGACGGTTGAACCGAAGGGCCAGCCGTCTTGGGAAATGTGACCCGTCTTTTGAGACGGTTGAACCGAAGGGGCAGCCGGCATGGGAAATGTGAACCGTCTGGGAGACGGTTGAACCGAAGGCAGCCGGCATGGGGAAACGTGAATCGTCTGGGAGAGAGTTCTGACCCGTCTGGAGAGAGACGGTACAGCCTCGGGATCAGAGACGCCACGTGTTGGTTGGCAATTGGCTCTAAAACCAAACGATCTCGGAGACGGTTCAGGCTGGTTGGGAGCCGTGTCCCGTCTCTCCAAAGACGGTGGAGAGGGCTAGTTGTGCAAAACGCCCGGTCAACGGGCTATTTTGGTAATTTTCCCTTTTTTTAATCCATAGAAACCCGAGTGACCAAATGGCTTTGAAAATTTTCTTCACTCTAACCGGTTTGTTAGAGAAGTGGATCATGTCGTATGCATCAACATGTAGTCATAACTATCCTTGGGATCACTTTCTTTTGGAACTTGCTTCCAGTGACGGATCTAGAAATGAATTTCAGTAGTAACGTTTTTCATTTTAGTAGCAACGTTTTCCAAATTTTGTAAAAAAAAAAACAAATTTTTCACTACGCGCGCAAAGTGGAGCAGCAACGGACGCGACACCTAGTTATACATTAGGTCCGCCCTGCTTGCTTCTCGATATAGTGTTGTGAATTACAAGAAGATCTCTAACCAAAAAGGAAAAGATTGAAAGGTTTTGTCCCAACTACTCTCACATGTTGCCATATTATAGACTTATAGTTGTGATGTAATAAGAAGTCAACAAAAGATCCACCGTTTCAAAAGCCTCTCCATTTAGGCTAAATGGTGTGGACTCGACAAATGGGTCGGGGAGTTGATGTGGCAGTCGGGGATATCGGGAACACTGCCCCATCCCGCACCGCCTCCCTCCGAAATGAATTCGGCACAATCGGTGGAATTTCACCGTGTTCATCGAGGGAGATAATTGGCTCAATTATTTGAACGTTGGATGGAGAGAGGTGAAGGAGGAAGGGGGAATTTGGGGAAACCATTTCCTTGATTTGAGGGAGTGAAAGAGGAAAATGAGGTGGTGCTGATGCTGATGTGGCACTTAAGGAAGTTGGGGAAAAGCTTCCCACACCATATAGCCTTAGACCATTAGGTGTGGAGGAGGCCCAACTTCCATGCCTTGCCTCCACCTCAGCTGCCACGTCAGCGTGGGGTAGGAGCATCCATGAGATGATGCTCCTAGGGGTGTGGAGGAGGCCCAACATCATTTAATGCTTTTTCTTTTTTTTAATTAAATAATATTATCATATTAATATAAAATGTGAATTGGTTTTAAATTAAAAACAAACACTTAAATTAAAAAAAAAACATACACCTAAATAAAAAAAGTACAATTTTCAATTAAAAACGAACACTTAAATAAAAAAAAACATAAACTACGGATTATATTTTTTTGCGATGCTCTCCTTCATCTTGAGCAACACGGGACGGTCTTATTCGGGGTAGTCGTTGATGTTTGCCGTCATTATTCGCCATTCTTCTATTTGCCTATCCTCGTTCTTTTGGCGAATGCTTTCCTCCACCCTCTTTTGCTTCAAGCGAAGCTTTTCTTCGACTTCGCGTTCCTTCAATTTCTTCTTCTCTGCTTGACTTTCACTAAAAGTATTTTTGAAGGATGCCAATTCAGCGACCAAACCGTCCAACATTGACCCGCTCCCACTCCTGACGCGGCTTGTTTTTTTGCAGCCGCCACTTGTTTTTTTGCTCTGTCCCTCCCTATGGGTCGTAGCTCCTCTTGAACGGGAGTATCCTCGAACTCTGGGTCTGGGTCATCGTTTATATTTATTTGACAATGACCGGTCGACCCGCCTCCCACGCTATAATCACCCGACTCCGAAGTCTTGCTTCGTTTGGCGTTTGCAACCTCGTTTGGAACTGGTGCCCATTTGCGAGATGTCTTCAACACCGTCCAAGCTCGAACATGAGGAAAAACATGGCCATACTTGTCTTCATATTTTCGCATCGCCTCCTTGAAAATCATTTCCTCGTTAAACCCGCTTGGAGGGTTCACATACAACGGATTATAAAAGGCGATAAACTTCCCGATTGTAGTACTCATTTTCCTCAATTTAGAACTTAAAGCCTCCTGCTTGCGATACTCTCCTTGCTCCATCAATTGGTGAAATGTATCTCGTACTTGGGTGTATAAACTATCTCCCGTTTGATTAGTCCCTACATTTTTTTAAATAAAACATATATTAGAGAATAAAAAAATTAATTTTTTTTTATTGTATACTACAAAAAAATTAAATTTTTTTACCAACTATGGGATCTTTCGAACTAGCCAGATACGCCTTCGCTAACGCTTCTTCTTCCAATTTCGTCCATGGGCTTCGTTCGCTTTGCTTTTTTTTCCCCTTTCCCTTCGCACTCGCACTCGCCTTCGCCTTCCCCTTCGAACGTTGGACTTGTGTTTCGGGGACAACCTCTTCCTCTTCATCTTCTTCATCTTCGAGTTCAAAATTGGGTTGTCGTTGTGGTGGTAGAGATTGACGGAATGGCGGAGTTTGCAAAAGTTGGGTAAAGGATTGAGGGTTATGATGCATTTGCATATTATGGAATTGGTTAAAGGTAGTAGGGCTTTGTTGCATTTGGGGATATTGGGTGAAAGGGTTGGGAGTTTGTTGGAAACCCGCAAAAGTAGCCCAAGATGGATCAATTGGCACCGTGAACGGGTTTGGATTCGGGTTGTTTTGGTTATATTGTGGTGGTTGATTCGGGTTTGGGTTGTTTTGGTTGGGATCCATTGAAAAATGTATAAAGTATTTTTTATATAAAAGGTGGTGTTTGGTATAAAAAGTGGTGTTTGATTTGTGTTGAAAATGGTAAAATGTGTGGGTTTAAATAGATTTTTGAAAAAAAAATCGTTTTTTTTTAAACGGTCAAAAACCCTTGGTCCCACACCCCAACGGTCAAATGCACATTTCCCAAGCAAAGAAGAGCCCCGGCATAAACGGCTATGGGATGCCGGGCATGCCGTTGCCGCGCCAGGGGGCGGTGTAGCCCGGCCCGGCTTGGCAATGCCGGCCCCATGCCGCAGCCCACACCTACTCGTCTTAGAAAACACACTTGGGAGTCCTATTCCATAGCGATTAAACGTTTAGACCGAAACAACCCAAACACTGTCTCCCGACCATAACCATTTGTATTTTTCACCACAACCCTATATTTGATCAATATAGTGCAGTGAGTAGTGACGTTATTTCCAAAATAAAGAAACCTTAAAAAGTGGTGAAATTTTTGGAGGAAAAAAAAAGTAAAATTTATATTTACAATAACAAATTACCAACCGTTGGATTATACAAAGAGGCAGGTAGGCAGCCACACGATGATGATGATATAAGCCTACACTAGATAGATGGACGTTTGACTTATTAGGGCTTCCTTTTTCTTTTTCTGTTATCGTTACCTTAAATAAATAGCCTCCTTCCTTCTTCCCCTACCAACCATTTCATTTCATTTCATTTCTATACCATTTTAGACGTTTCTTCACAACACAACACAACCTTACTTCATCCTTCTTCATCTACACCACTAAGCCGCCTTCATGTTGCTCATTCCTTTTATTAATTTCACAGGTACTACGGAATAACCAACCCTATCCTTATCTCCTGAGAATATTATTATTATTTTTGTTATTATTATTATTATTATTATTATTATTATTATTATTATTATTATTGTTATTGTTATTATTATTCCCCAATCAAACATTTGAGCTCTTCCACTGATCAACAACAAGAAATCAGATCTCAAATCCTGTGAGAGTGTTGAACGACTCGATTTGGGCGTCTTCTACTTGTTCTGGATCTTTGGTATCCATACACAGATTTCTAGATCTAATCATACATCCATTAGGATATGATATGATAGGATAGGATAGATATGTGATTCAATTAATATAATATTATTGTTGTGATACTAATGCTCTTGCCTCTCACGCTGCAGGCCTCTCTGCCTCATTACCTTAATTATATGGACTAGATTTTATCTTTACTAAATTAGTACCAGAATGGACCTGCAACTTTTGAACTATATTAATGTCGATATGAACTGGACCGTTATCCGGAAAGGTCGTACTACTATGACTCGATGCCCCAGGAAGTCCGTCGCACGCGTATTTGAATCGGCCGGTGTCGAAAGGAAGAAGGTATTGTATATTATAAACTATTTAATTTGAGTATGGATTGTTTCTCTTGGTTTGGGTGTAATTTTACTTGTTCTTAACAGAAACGAAAACTTGCGCATCGATTGACTTCACTGTCTCCACAAACTCTGTGTATTAATGGTGAAGTGGGTCCGTCGCCTGGACCGCAGACTCCCTCTGTTCACTGTGAAGGCTCTGGTCAACGGTGTCGGGCAAATTCACAATCGCATAGCGTGAAAAGGAAGTCCAAAACTAGATTGAGAAACAGTAAGGTATTGAAGCGCACAAATAAAAAGGTCCTCGGCCTGGATGACTTTTCAGGTATTGAACTACTTGCTGCTGTTGCGTGTAGTCGCTTAATTCATGATAATGCAGATTGTGTGGAGGAGTTCTCTGTTTCTAAAGAACACACAACGCCACCAGGAATCAATTCGTGTAGTGTTGATGTAAAAGATGCTGAATCGAATGGTTCGTCAATTGGGAAAGAAGTTGACGAGAAAAAGGTTGTATCGAAAGAGTTAAGGTTACATTGGGACTTAAATACCGTAATGGATGAGTGGAGGGAACCGTGTGATGAGTTGCTGATTGAACCTCGGTTGTCTGTGAAGGATGATGCTGCGATCTCACTTGCTCCGCTCACTGAAAATTGTAATAATGGATTGATAGAAGATTTGGAGGTGATGAGCGCAAAGAAGATTAGTATCAAGACATCAGATGGTGAGAGTTCTGCGAGTAAATCAGATGTTGTTGACGACTCGTTGACTCATCTGGGCAAGTGTGAAGATTTTTCTAGTTCAACCACATCAGTTAAAATGGAACAAACCGTTGTGAATGTTAAAGCTGAGAGAATAGATAATCCCCTGGTGCATTCTTACTCTAAAGATGTAGCGCAAAAGTCGGATCAGCGTCCAGTTCCCGAAGAAGCATTGCAAGGTTTTTGTTACAACAATATTACTACAGATCATGTGACTGAGTGTTGTGGTTCAAATGTTACTCAAGAAGAACAGGGTCACATGGCTGAAGGATGTTCAGAGGACAAACTTCAGGCTGGTTACGATTCTCCTTTTGAAGATGGTGAGTTGCGAGAGCTAATCGGAAAAACAGAGAAAGAGACTGTACTCGAGTCTTGTAATAAAATATACAAAGATGACCTTGGAACTATTGAACACCCTTTGTCAGAAAAAGTTGACTGTCGGCACACCACTGGCGATCAAACATCATCGTTGGGGAAGGAATCCGTATCTAACGATGAAATCAAGCTAGGGGTTCAAGTGGATGCTTTTGAAAGACCACATTCTGATAAATCAAGAAAATATTATTTTGAAAAGAAAGATGGACATGATGATGAATTAAGTCTAGTTGGAGGGAATTTAGTGCAAAAACCTTTTGATGCTAGTAGGAATGGTGAATATGTACAGCGTAACAGGTAAGAATTTCTTACGCTGTATGACAGCATGACATTACATATATTACGTTGATGTTTTTTGTATCGTTTAATGTTTATAACTTTATATTGCATGCAGATCTAGTACTAGTGGAGATTTTTCTATGAGAGTTTGGGACTTGAAGAGCCATAGGAGCGTTGATAGCAACTATTCTAGAAATTATAATTCAAGGGGTGGTGGTTACAGGACCTATGACAGAAGGCCATCACCATCTGAAAGAAACGATGGTCATGGTTGTTATAGAGGACCTCCACCAGCAAGAAGCCATAGCCGTGATAGATACAGGTTTCATACACAAGAATACCGTGATCCCAAACCTTGTTATTTAGAAAGAAAACAACGTTTTTCTCCCAATTTCAATCAACATGGTATGCGATCCAGACCCAGATCCAGATCTAGATCCAGATCCAGATCTCAGTCTCCAATTGCTTGGCATTTTCAGAAGCGCAAGAATTGTGAAACAAGTAATTCTGTTGAGGATGAAACCGTAAGCAGAAGTGGTCATTTGTCTCCAGAACGTTCGTCTAAATGTTTTGATGACAGGAAGTTCAGGGACGGCCGATTTAGAGACAATAGGCAATCGTCATTTACAATAAAACAACGGTTTGACCCACTTGGGTATCCTGAAAGATTGAAGTCAAATGATTATTATCGACGTCCTGCAAGGTTTCAACAGATAACTGGTTACAAATACAAGGATAAGTAGTGATGGATACCCTGCGAAAGTGAGACCTAGATGGCGGTCCTGATGATGGTGGCGGTTTAGGAAAGCGTATATGATAGCAGTGGGTTGGTAACATCTTTTGGTTCATGTGAAATCGGTGGGTTACCACTTGGGTTACAGTTTTGTCGAACACCTCGTAACCACCACCATAATTGATTGTTCTTTCATGTTTTCTTCACTGCATTTTGGCAATTTATGCTCATGCTTCTCTAAGTTTTTCTTCTTGCTTTATATGTAGTGCATTAGGTTTAAGATAGGACGTGGGGTAGTGGACAGGTCTTCATGTATTCAATTTTGTTTACAACGAAGGAATTGGTGTTTTTATGAATTATTCTTTCTACTGTGGTTCTTATATTTGTGAGTACCGGTAATTTTACTTGCTACTTGGGTGGTGTTCTTGGATCCTATTCATAAGTTTAGGTGGTGTTTCTGTATCCTAAACTCGTGATTAGATTGCCCTTCGGTTGGGTTGAGTACTGAAATTCAATATCTCAATTCCTTCGTAGCCCTGTTATATAGTTCTTTCTGCCGTTAAATAACTGGATTTACAACATTATACCTTACCAAAAAATTAAGTTATTGTAGTTGAGGTCCACAGTCCAGTTTTGAGTCCTTTGTTCTTCTTGTTTACCTTCATATGTATAACTAAGAAAAAATTAAAGACAAATCAGGTAACTTGGATTGTAACCAATTAGGTTTAGTCAATTTTGTCTTAAAAGATAAGGGCATTGCATCTGTCTGAGTTGTGTAGGGCTCGCCTGTTAAAACCCAAACAGGAGAACTCATCCTAAAAGACTAGTCTGATGGGAGAGAGAGCTCACTTGGGTTATAAACCCCACATTAGTTGCCCATACAACCGATGTGGGACAAGTCCTATACCTTGCAATGGGTTCAATCCATAACATCAAATTTCTGTGTCCAAAAAAAAAAAACTCTAGCACACACGAAGATGAAGATGATGTCAATAGAGCTGAAATTGCAATTATAGTTCTTTAGGGTAGATGTGGCATCTTATGAGAATCCCCAATAAAACAAGAAACATAAATGATTGGGGAGAAAGATTACCGCCCACAACCGTTAGCCAAGTGTTGGGTCACATATTTTATTCAGAGAAAATTGCTCGAATAGTCCCTGTGGTTTGCACAATTTTCACCTATAGTCCCTAAGTTTTTAAAATTACAGTCATAGTCCTGAAACAGTGAACTTTTTTAACTCGGATAGTCCCTGAAGCTAACTGAGGTTAAATAATCCAGTTAAGTGGGATTAAAATTACTAAAATACCCTTTCTATAAAACAAATAAAATATAACACTAGTGGGCCCACGTTTAATAATTACATATATAAAAAAAATCCTTAATCCCTACACCACCACCAACAACTTCATCTTCCCCACCTTATCACCACCACCCACCACCACCACCACCACCACCACCACCACTAACCAGCACCCCTCTCTCTCTTCACAAGCACAACACACAAATCAAACAGAGTCAAATCCTTCTTCAACTGAGATCAAAACCTCGTGAGATTTCGCAAGAGACCAATCAGAACTTCCAGAGAGTCGAGGATCTAAATTTGTCTGTTCCCAATATACAAGCAGCAAAAGTAAACCACACCAATCAAGGCATATATCACTCTGTCTGTTCCCACTTACTATTAATCCAATTCCAATTCCGTTCATAGGTTTCAAATTTCTTTGGATTTGGTCCCTTTAATCATCTCTTTCATCTTTTTATTTCATCATTTGTGAGGTGGGTTAGTAAAAAAAGTATTTGAATTTGTAAAAAAAAAAGTTAAAAGGATGGGTGGGGTGTGTACAGGGGGGACTATGAAGAGGGATTATGATGGTGGTGACAGGGGTAGTTTCAGGGTTTCGGGTCAATTAAAGTCTGTCAAGAGTTTTAGTGATAATAATAATCATCAGAAGAGTTATGGTGAGGGTGAAGGTGAGGCTAATAATGATTTGAGTTATACAGAGGGTGATGTTGATAATTATTATCATAGGAAAACGACGTCGTATGATTCTGGTGGTGGTGGTGGGTGGTGGTGATAGGGTGGGGAAGATGAAGGGTGGTGATGATGTTTTGGGGAGGTTGTGATTGTTTGTGGAGGTGGTGGGTTGGGAGGATGAAGTGGGTGGTTGGTGGATGTCGGTGGTGGTGGAGGGTGGAGATGGGTGGTGGTGGTGGTTTGTGGAAGTGATGAGGTGGAGAAGATGAAGTGTGGGACCCACATTAATTAGTATTATTATTTTTTATTGAAGTAAGGGTAGTTTTGTAATTTCACACCCACTTAACTGGATTATTTAACCTCAGTTAGCTTCAGAGACTATCCGAGTTAAAAAAATTCACTGTTTCAGGACTATGACTGTAATTTTAAAAACTTAGGGACTATAGGTGAAAATTGTGCAAACCACAGGGACCATTCGAGCAATTTTCTCTTTTATTCACAAACCTTCAAACACAAAGTACAATCAATGAGCGCAAAACAAATCTTCAAGCATAAAGTACAACTCAAGAAGCTCAACAATGATGGTAATTAATAATTTCGTTTTAAGTTCATTAGGCGCTGTTGGGACGGATTTGAGGCTGAATTTTTGAGGTTATTCTAGACTTTTTATGAACAGCCGATTTTGGGCTCATGTTGTTCTTCCTTGTTCATCGCCCTCATTCCAAAGATGGCGGATCCGATTGAGTTTCATGCTTATCGTCCGATAAGTTTGGTAGGTTGTATTAACAAGGTAATCTCAAAAGTTCTGGTGGCTAGGCTCAAAGGGGTAATAGGGAAATTGGTGTCGTGTGAACAATCGGCTTTTTTGGCTGGACGTAGTATTACAAACGGCCCGCTTATGCTTAATGAAGTTGTCGGTTGGTTAAAAAGAACAAAAAGGAGGGGCATGATATTTAAGGTGGACATAGATAAGGCTTATGATTCTGTACACTGGGGTTTTCTGGAGTCGGTATTATCGCAAATGAATTTCCCCAAGTCTTTGGATCAGGTGGATTATGGCAATTGTCACATCAGTACGGGCATCTATGCTTGTAAATGGGTCCCATACTAATGAGTTCGTTTGTAGCCGCGGGTTGAGACAAGGAGACCCCTTGTCTCCATTCTTATTTGTTTTAGTTATGGAGGCATTATCGGGTGTCATGAGACGGGCGTGTGAGGTGGGGTTGTTCAAAGGTTTGGCATGTGGGAACGGGAATTTGGTGATTTCACATCTTCTATACGCGGATGATGTCGTCTTTTCTTGGAGAATGGTCTGAATATAATGTGGGGAACCTAAAACGGATTCTAAGATGTTTCTTTTTAGTCTCGGTTTGAAGGTTAATCTTGCAAAAAGTAGCATCTTTGGAACTTGTGTTACTGACATGGATGGGCTGAATATGGCAAATATTCTTAGTGCAAGCCCGGAAAGTTTCCATTCACATATTTGGGTTTGGTCGTGGGTGCAAACATGAACCTTGTTAAGCATTGGAAACCGTCATGGAGGCGTTCCGAAGTAGGCTCTCTATATGGAAGGCTAAACAACTTTCATTTGGAGGCCGTGTGACACTTATAAAATCGGTGCTAAATTCTTTACCGACATATTTTTTTTCTCTTTATAAAGCGTCAGAAAGAGTTTTGGAGGATTTGGATAGGATGAGGAGGGTATTTTTTGTGGTGGTTCGGATGAGAAGGCGCGTATGAATTGGGTCGCGTGGGATAATGTTGTAGTTTCTACGGATCGGGGTGGGCTTGGGTTTGGGTTGTTAAAGGATGTGAATCTATCTATGCTTGCGAAGTGGTGGTGGCGCTTTAAGACGGACCAGGAGGGGTTGTGGAGGAAGGTGATTTGGGCCTTGCATCATACATCTAGGGACTGGAATCCGATTCCTATGCGGATGTCCGCTTCGGGTCCTTGGAAAAATATTGCAGGATCGATACAAATTTTGGGAAATAATGGTGTTGATGTTGGGCGTGCGATAATAGGGGTGGTAGGGACCGGGTTGGGCATTTCATTTTGGTTGGATGTTTGGGCGTTAGACGTACCTCTAGCGTCCAGATTTCCTGCACTTTTCGCTGCAGAAACTGATAAACTCGCTTATGTGGCTGATCGGGTCTCTGCTTCAGGTTCGGGTTAGGTTTGGGATTGGGTACCATCTGGTTTGGTGCAGTGGGGGTTGGGTGACGCTTTCGGGGCTGGGTTTCGGGTTGGGGACATAAAACGAAGGCTGCAGAGTAGCCGGTTGCAGGCCTCTGCAGTTTTGGTGCAACAAAACTGTTGGGTTCCTAGTAAGGTTTGGAACTTGGCGTGGAGAACAGCTCTCGGCAGAATTCCTACTCGCACGACTCTTCTTAGGTGTAATATTAACGTGGGATCGAATATGTGTCCAATGTGTTCCACTCATCCTGAATCCACTAATCACTTGTTTGTTTCATGTGAATTGGTGCAATCCATTTGGCAAATCATTTCACAGTGGTGTAAAATTGGCAATATATACGCATTCGACTTTTGAGACCTCATTACCATGCATTCATTTTGTGGTGGTTCGAAAGAGAAAAAGAAGGTCCTTTATGCGATTGCATTAACAACCATTTGGTGTCTATGGAAATGTAGAAATGAAGCGGTGTTCAATCAAAAACAATGCTCGTTGCCAAGTATTATTGGTGAGATAAAGGCGAGGAGTTTTTTATGGATAAAGGCAAGATCGAAGAATCAAGGTTTGGATTGGGATAAGTGGCGTAGCTTCAATCTTTCGCAATTTGGGTTGTAGTTTAGCAACTTAGATTTTCTTTTGCTGTATTGTTTCTTGGTGATTATGTACAGGGTCGACTCAATCATTTTGGGAGCCTAAAGCAAAAAAAAAAACTTGGGGCCCCTTTTCACTAATTTGACCCATGTAGATATGCAGATCATGTTGTACTATCCATGACAAAATTTGTTCGTCTTTAGGGCCTACATCTTGGTTGAGTTAGTTATCTTAATCTAGCTTTATCTATAAATAAATGTAGTATATATCCTCCTTAGACCATAAGTAATGGTTCATGCTCTCTAGGGGGCATTTTTCACCACATCATTATTATAATGCCCTTCAAACAAATGTGTAACGGTTAAAGCCACTTAATGCCCTTTTTAATTATTACTTTCCATATTTTTTTATCCTATTTGGGCATTATACTAGAAATGCCCCACCCCCATAATGCCCAAGGGGATGGTGTTGGGGGCATTATCATGCTTATTCATGCCCCTATAATGCCCATTATACATAATCTTAAAAAGTGTATTAATACAAGGATTCTAAATAAGTATATAAAGAAAGAAGTTTCTATTGTCCAAGCCCAAATAACAAAGAAATACATATAATATAAATTAAAACATTGAGGGCCCTTAAAGAATGGGGCCTAAAGCAAGGGCTTGTTTTCACTCACCCAAGAGCCAGCACTGATTATGTAAGACGTTTTGTACCGAGTGTTTTGCTGGTATCTCGTTAGTTTGGGTGTGATCAATAAAATTTGTTGGCTGTTGAAAAAAAAAATTATATATAAATATAATAAATTTTAGCTAACTTTTATGTAGTAGAATCATATAATTCATATCTATAATACATTATAAAGGAGGAGTGATGTACAACAACGTAATTTGTATTTCCGTACAACTTAACAAGCAACATGTACAACATATTTAAGCAAGAAATTTAAGGGTATTATGGACATAATTAGGACAATTAAGACACTTAAGAGGGTAATATAGGCATTTCATCCACCTCTTCCTTTACAATATCAAAAGACTTTTACAATACTACCCTCCTTCTTCCATCCATACCCTTCAATTGTTTGCCTTCTTCCTTCATCAATATAGATCATTAACCTCTTGTCCCTTCAAGTTCCGTAACCCTAAGGATCAAATTGAATGAGATTGATTGTGAAATTCAAGTCCTCTTCTTATAACATTCAATTGAAGGCCTACATGAACTATCTTGCCTTCAAAAAATTGCTTGTATAAGAACTATTACTTATTTTACTATTTGCATTTTCTTTGTTTGTTGCACAAAGTTTGCAATGTTATATATTGTTTTTTTTATTTATGCACCTAGATTTGGACAAGCACATTGCAACGAACAATTTTGACTGCAAATCAAATTGCTGGATTCCCCAAGGTTAGTTTTACATGTCACATAAATTGCTTCTTTAATCATCATTCGTAAAATTTGTGTACTTTCTTTACGTTATAGATACAATGGCGTGCACTTGATGAGATAAATGCTGGTGTATGAAGAAATAAAGAAGAACATGCCTGAAGAATACGGGTATGTTAAATATGAAATATTCGATTTTTTTTTTTTGGTGTAATTTTATACCTTTCCATTCAATGGTCTTTTTTTAAAGATCAAGGAAGAAAGACAAACTCAGGTATCAATATCCTCGTGGAGAGTCGTATCTCGATGTGATACAAAGGTACTTAATTCAAATACAAGAAAAAATCTCTGTTGAAAATATAGAAAGTAAATAATTAAAGTTTTGGTATTTTAAGCAACGTCAAAAGTTTGCAGTTGTGTATATAATAGGTTGGAGCCGGTTATTATTGAGTTAGAACGACAACGCGCGCCTGTTGTAGTCGTATCTCACCAGGTAAGACAAGGCAACTACAAAATTTTACCTCCACAAATGGGTAAAAAAACTAAAAATAAAACGGGTTAAACGTGTTTGTAAAGTGTATTTTAATACGTTTATGTATCAATATAGCTTTTGAATAATATTTAGGGCATTAGTTTTTTATTAACATTTTTAAAACAAATGAACATTATTTTTGGTGGGCGTGGCCCAAACTGTATGTAGATTACATGTTACCCAACTCATCCATTGAAAGATTTATGCAATGCAAACATGGGTTTAATAGATTTGTGCATTGCAGGCTGTTCTAAGAGCTTTACATGCCTATTTTGCTGATAGGCCATTGAAAGAAATTTCACACATAGAGGTAAACAACAAAACATTAGATCAATCTTTTCGGTCTTTTAATCTTTGAAAACACGTTAACACGTTTGAATATCGGGAATTTCAGATGCCACTTCATAGAAAGTTCTAGTACCGAAAAAAGATACTGACTATATTTTCCTCGCGTAATGAACCCGCTGCAACGCGCGGCATTACCACTAGTATCTACTAAAATAAGGCGTGGTTAATATAAAATGATATAGAAATAGTTATTATATATGGAATAATCAGGAGTTTCTAGAAATAGACACAAAAAGTCAATATTGACCCCACTCATCACATGATCACAATAAAATTTCAAGGAAAAGTTGAATTTAGATTTTAACTTGGACATATTCTCCACTTATACGACAAAGCTTTAAGATTATTAGTCATCACATTTAAATGAAAATGATTTTTATCTTATACTATGTAACCTTCAAATTTTATTTAATAATATATAAACAATGTTAATGATGTACAAAACTTCAAATGGAGGAAAGAAAACAAAAAAGATCGGGAGGCTCACAACATTTTTGGGCAAGCTCCCTTTCAGTGAATTGCATCAATGAAGAAGACATAAGGCATAGTTATTAAAAGGAATATTAATATAAACATGTAGGATACATTATCCTTGTAATTCTAATAAAACTTTTAATCCACAAGTTGTAGTTTGGCTTATTCGGTCACTATAGTTTTATTTCCATTTCATTTAAACTCAAGGACTAACTCCGTTTGTTTCTTCAATTAAAAGTAAGAGCATCTTTAGTCTTTTTATGTATAAATGGACCATTTGCGTATTTTACTCAAGTTAATCAACAATAACAACTACATAATACATAACGAAATAACCCACCCTCACAACCCCTTTCTTCTTCTCTAACCACGCCACCCATCTATCAACGATCTCCAAACACGTGAATAGTCGAGCTCTAATCAGCACCAAACTCCGATCACCACCCCAAATACTCTGTCCACACCACTGAAACCATTGGAAAAATCGCTAACTAACGAAACAAAAGGAGTTACCCATCTTCTTTAGTTGAAACAAAAACGAAACTAGATCGACATGAAACACTAAATTAGAACTTTCGGGTTATTTTTACCAAACCACATAAACTAAAACTAAAATTGTAACTTCCTTATAGTTACAGGGTAGTTTAATAACTTTACAAACATCAACTGGGACTAGGAGTGAAGTACAGAAATACAACAACTCACACATCAGATAATCCATCCATCCATCCATCCATCCATCATCTGCATTAACCATCGTCTCCATTGTTGTCTCTTAACATACCATAACCCCATGTGCTTCACTATCTCTTCTTCAACACCTTTTCCCCCTGTTTTCAACCTTCTTTATTCCCCTCCATTACTCTCCATTCTCTCTCTTAAATAATCCATCAATATTAACTACATTCTGAACAAAAAAATTAACCAAAAATGGCTACAAATTTCATTAACACTTACTTTCTCTCTCTAACACTTTTCCTCTCTCTCATCTTCTTCACCCTTTCCATTGCTTTCACACCTCAACACAACTTCCTCATCAACTGCGGCTCAAACACCAATGCCATGTTCGCCGGCAGAGAGTTTGTCAGCGACTCCATCAAACCCGGGTCGGGTTTTCTTTCCTCACACAAATCCATCTCTCTCTCCAACCCAAACCCGAACCCGAACCCGAATTCTTTTACTATTTACTCTACAGCTAGAGTCTTCACTACTGTATCAACTTACAGTTTTTTAATTAACAAAACCGGAACCCATTTAATTCGTCTCCATTTTTCCCCATTCAATTCAACAAACTATAATCTTATTAATTCCAATTTCAGTGTTTTAACAAATGGGGTTTTAGTTTTGACCGGGTTTAATACCGGGTCAACGCTTGTTAAAGAGTTTATACTCATGGTAGATAAACCCCACCTCGATTTAACCTTTGATCCTAATAAAAATACTGGGTTTGCGTTTATTAATGCAATTGAAGTGTTTTCTGCTCCATCTGATCTTATTGTTGATGGTGGTGCAAAGCTAGTTAACAGTGATGGAATTAAAGGGTTTAATAATTTGTCATCTCAGATATTGGAAACTGTTTATAGGATTAATGTAGGTGGTTTAAAGTTAACACCTTTTAATGATACCCTTTGGAGAAATTGGGTTACTGATGAAGAGTTTTTAATAATAAAATCAGCTGCAAAAGGTGTTGTTAGTATGCAGGCTCCTAATTATGAAAAGGGTGGTGCTTCAAAAGAAGTTGCTCCAGATAATGTTTATATGACTGCTCAAGAAATGAATAGGGGGAATTTGAGTATAAATTCTGTGTTTAATATAACATGGGGGTTTCCGGTTGATTCGGATCGCGGTGTTAGGTATTTTGTTAGGTTGCATTTTTGTGATATTGTTAGTTTGGGATTGAATCAGTTGTATTTTAATGTGTTTGTTAACCGGTTGCTTGCGTATAAGGATCTTGATCTTTCGTTGCTGTCGTTTCATGTGTTGGCGTCTCCGTTTTATGCGGATTTCGTTGTTGATTCGGATGGTTTGGGGTTTTGGAAGTAAGTGTTGGCCCGTCGGATTTGAGTACTAGTTTGAGGAAGAACGCGATTTTGAATGGCGTGGAGATTATGAAGATAGTGAAGCCGCCTGCGAGTGGGAAGGTTTCGCGGGAAAAGAAGAACATTTGGGGTTTGGTTGTTTTGGTTGTTGTTGGGTTGATTGTTATTTGTTGCTTGGTGTCAACAGTCTTGATTGTTATGAAACTGAGGAAGAAAACTAGAGCGAAAACAAGACGCGTTGAAAGTAATGGATGGACTCCTTTACGCGTTCATGGGAGTACGCATAGTAAGTTTTCGGAAGGAACAAATAATGTTTACAAACTGAAGATCCCTTTTGTCGATTTACAGGCTGCAACGAATAATTTTGATAAAAGTTTGATAATCGGCTCGGGAGGATTTGGTATAGTTTACAAAGGTGTTCTTCGCGACAACTTAGAAGTTGCGGTGAAACGATGTGTTTCTGCTTCTAGACAAGGGCTCCCGGAGTTCCAAGCAGAAATTACGATTTTGTCCAAAATCCGACACCGCCATCTTGTTTCTTTAGTTGGTTATTGTGAAGAGCAGTCCGAGATGATCCTTGTATACGAGTATATGGGAAAGGGGCCGTTAAAGAACCACTTACACGGGTCGAATCTACCACCATTGTCATGGAAACAAAGACTAGAGATTTGCATTGGGGCTGCAAGGGGGCTTCATTACCTTCACACAGGCTCAACACATGGTATAATTCATAGAGATGTGAAGTCTACAAATATACTGCTTGACGAAACTTACCTTGCGAAAGTGGCGGATTTTGGGCTCTCGAGGTCTGGCCCGTGTATGAGCGAGACTCATGTGAGCACGGGTGTGAAGGGTAGTTTCGGGTATTTAGATCCTGAATACTTTCGAAGACAACAGCTTACTGATAAATCGGATGTTTATTCTTTTGGGGTGGTGCTTTTTGAAGTGCTTTGCGCTCGACCTGTTGTTGATCCATTGCTGGGCCGCGAAGAGATCAACTTAGGCGAGTGGGCAATCAAATGGCAGAAGAAAGGGTTGCTTAAAAGGATTGTGGACCCTCGTATTGCTGACGAGATAAAACCGGAGTCTTTGGCAGCGTATGGGAACACCGCAGAGAAATGTTTGGCGGATTATGGCGTGGATAGACCGACCATGGGTGATGTGCTGTGGAACCTGGAACATGCACTTCAGCTTCAAGAAACTGAAACTGTGAATGCAACTGGCACCGGTCAAACCAGCGAACCGAATGTTACAGCCGGGGTTGGCTCGAGCAATATTGTATGTTGATGGGTTCAGTTTCGGGCAGAGTACAAGCCAAGTTTTTTCGCAGTTGATGACCAACGACTGCAGGTAACATTAACAAGATGTGGATCTCTTTTGGTCATTTAGCGTTACTCGTGTATACTTTATATATAATGTTGATTTAACGATCTTTGTAAAACAAGGGAAGATATAACTATTTATAAGATTCCAATTTATTACTTATGTCACGCTAGTGTAGTGGAAGCAAAATTCCGCCCTCCACTCCACTTGGATTTGGATAGTACTGATTGACCCTCTAAATAAAGAAAATTGCACGCCCAAAAATGGCGTTAAAATTTCCATGCCAAAGAAAACGCCCAGGGGGCGGTATACCCAACGTTTTGAAGCGTTTTTGGCAAAATTCATGCCCATTTCACATTGCCACTACAGGTGGTCTTAGACTATTGAGAATCACAGGGATGCACAAGATGCATAGTTAGCTCATGTCCGAATCTTACAAAAATGAAATTGTTATACTGTATTGAGCCAAATTTTCCTAGATAATTAAGTTTATCATTCTTATACGAAAGTTACTAAAATATTTTAAATCTAAAATCACTTATGATTTAATATTGCTAAAAAAATTATGACTAGTAGAAACGAATTTCTAATGAAACAAAAAAATAGATAAGTTTAATAGTAATCATGTTGTATACTGAATTAAGCCAGTTGATTGTAATAATATGAGAAAAATATACTATTGGGATACACATGTTGGGTTAGGATCAAATACACAGTGACAGAAAAATAAGAAGTCGTAGGAAGGGTATCAAACGAACTCCGATTGAACTCATTCAAGCGGCATTGGATCCGTCTCATCGAACTCTACGATGTTAGTTTTTAGGTCTTCGCTTTTTTGGGTTTTTAGCTTGTCGTTTTTAAAATATACGTTATATCATTGTGTCTTTTATGTAGCATTGTGTCTTTTTCTTATTTTCATCATTGTGTCATTTTTGCAATACATTGTGTCTTTTTTCTTCAGTATTGTGTTATATTTTTCGGCATTGAGTTATATTTTGTGGCTCATTGTGTCATATTTCATGAGCTATTGTGTTTTTTGTATCCTTCTCACACTTCTTATTTTTGTTACACTGTGTAGAATAACTTGACCCTACACATGTTATAGAAGTTTTTAAACCAATAATCAATAAAACGATGTAAAATTTTGTTTTATGATATAGTTGGACTGTTTAGAAAAAATAATTAAATGTAAAAAAACTTCAATGGACAACATAAACAAATGAACAAGCACAAAGGCAAATGAACGAATATTCATAAACATATAACTGAATGTCCACAAACACAATTGAACGAACAAGAAATTTGTTTGCGTTCTTTCATTTAGCTAACCAAACGAAATTTCTTATTCATGTTCGTTCATTTATTTATTAAACGGACATACGTAAACAAACTTCCCGCCGAATTCTTCACAAAGTTTTCACTGAACGTTCAGTTTGTTTGCAACCCTATATGGGCGTACTAATCTTCTCTATATCATTTCAGTTTTATCGAATATCCCTAGACCCTGGACAGGCATTTACACAAGAAAATAATTTTTGTATAAGTCACCTTCTCTCTAGCGCCCGAAAAATTACCAAAATGTTTATAACAAATAGTTGTTTTTTGTCATTTATAAATAGGGTTGTAAGCAAACCAAACGTTCCGCGAACAGTCCGTGAATTGTTCGATAGGAACTCCGTTTGTGTTTGTTCGCTTAATAAATGAAGGAACACAAACAAGAAATTTTGTTCGTTTAGCTAAACAAACGAACATGAACATATGCCACGTTCGTTCATTTATGTTCGTGAACATTCGATAACGAGTTTGTTTATGTTTGTTTGTATCCAATAATTCATTAGAGTTTTTAACTTTTTATTTTTAATTTAATTACTTCAAATTTCTCAGTGGTAGATTATTTAATATAGATTAGCGTATCACATATTAATATTGCTTCAGCTATGTTGATTAACTATTATTTTGGGTGAATTAAACGGAGATTTCAAGTTGAATATGATACTTTTGTGTTTTTATGAGACTTTATGTTATGTACGTTTTGACAATTGAATTAGTATATTTTGGGTGGACAATGTTTATGATGAAAAAGGATGTTTTTATTCAAAATTTAATATGTATTAGTTTGTGCTCGGTTTTGTTCACGGATGCTTGTTTGTCATCGTTTACGTGCATCTGTGTTTGTTTCCGTTCACTTTTGTTCGACACCTAAATTTAACAAATAAACACAAATGGACACGAACATGTTCATTTCCTTGACAAATGAACATGAACAAAAAATCTCGTTCAGTAAATGCAAATGAATATTTTGTGTTTGTTTCCGTTCACCACGACTACCCGGAGGCTGGACGCATTTGTTACAACTACAACAACAACAACCAAGCCTAGTAAATCCCACAAATAGTAAAGCTATTAGTAGGGTCTGGGGATGGTGATGTTGGATATATAGTATGTCCGATGTAATTAAAAGTCGAGGTCAACGTAACCCGACCCGGTACGATCTGAAAAGTTACACATTGGTACACGAATCAGATAAGTTCATGTGTTGGTGGATTATTATTTCTGAAATAATAATAGTTTTGAACTCGAGAGACTAAATAGTAAAGTTTACACTTTGACTAGTCAAATGGTCAAGTGACTAATTAATTGGTCAAGTCCTTGACTAGTCAAATGGTCAAGTGAATGACTTTGACTAATTAAGTGGTCAAGTGCCTTTTATCTTTATAAATAGGTGTGATAGATCAAACTCTAATCACATATGTTTTGAAAAGATAAAACAACATAACCCTTGTCTCCTCTTCAAGATTTGCGGCCACCCTTAGGAGCCACCGCCCCTTTGTCCGCCGCAAACCACCATCATCGCCGTCTCCGTCTTGCAAAGTATTGCTTTCGGTTGGCCAGTGCTCGGGTGTGAACTTCCTACTAGCGAGGATTCGTTGTAACCCGCGTGTTACAATTCCGGTGTAGTCGTCAAAGGTTGATTACTAAACCCCCTATGGTTGTTTATTATTTATTTGTTTATACGCGTTTAACCGAGATCCTGATTGGGAATATTTTGTTAATTGGATTAATAAAATTAAACATATATTTTATGTATATAAATCGGTTCATATTATATATTGTATATAAATCGGTTCATATTATATATTGTATATAATCGATTTTATTAATAAATAAAATTGCTTCCGCTGTGTATTTGATACCATGATTCCCAACAGGTGAGATGTATGCAAGCCTTACCTCTACCCCTAAAAATAGAGAGACCGCTTCCAGATTTGTTACAACTGAATTATTCTTTTCGTATACGGGAGAGGAACATTAGGTATTAGGTATTTAGGTTGGATTGTAGAATTAAAATTAATTTTTTTTATTGAAACTAACAAATTAACTTTTTTTATATATAACAAACTTTCATTCCCGGATAAAGAAAATTACATCAAGATAATAGGCAGGCGGACAACAAGCTGCGCCGCCACCCCTTTCTGAATAGCAAATTCTAATCTACTAAAAACGTAACCCTGCCCAACCGAAGCCGAGACACTACTATGAATAACCCGCTGGACCCTGGTTAGGAAACGGGTAGCCTCTGGTGCCAATGAGTCAAAGGTATCAAAAGCAAGGGTACAAAAACGTGTTGGTTCTCCTCACAGGCTTTTGCATGTTTTTCTACCTTCTTTGCCTCTGCTCTTCGCACCGCTTGCCCTGCTACGAAGCCACTATCCCTCAACCCAACTAGGGGAGATACACCTGTCAGGTCAACACAAGCATGTATATCCCCTGGCTCACCCAAAGACAAGGAGATCTGCTGGTCGTATGGTGGATCTCCCTTCTGCTAGATCTGAGAGGAAGTTCACAGGGCCTCCTTTTTAGCTGAAATCCCAGCCCGTCTTAAAATTAAATTAAATAAAAAAAAGAATATTAAAAAAACAAGAGGATACAAACATAAAACGAATAAAAAATAGAAAGTTGGGAAACCGAGAGAAATGGAGCAATCCTTTGAGTTTTACTCAAAGTTGAGGAGATAGATAACAAGCAATCCTTTGTTATCGTAATTTGATTCGAATCTTTTGTTCTCGAGTTGAAATAAAGGAAGGAAGTAGTTAGGGGTTGTGGATCGAGTTGAGAGAGAGAGAGAAAGAAAGATGACGGAGGTTATTGTCCATGTATATGATATAACCAATACTGGTTCCGACAATACTAACAACACAATCCTTCACATCAACAGGATTTTTAAAGACGGTATCGGTCTTGGCGGCATTTTCCACACCGCCGTTCAGGTCTTTCCATTCTTTATAATAATAACAATAATATCCTGTATTATTAGGGTTTCATTTTAGATTTCTACATACATTTACTTTAGTTGGTTGAATATAGCTAAACCATAGTGTTGATTAATATTAGATTTACAAACTTTAACATGTGCAAATATCAACGAAATGTATATGATATGTGATGTTGTGATTTAACTAGTTAATACTTAATAGAATGCTTATTCTTCACTTCATAATTGAGTGTTCTAGGGTGTAGTTATAAATTGTGGCTAAAAATTGGATGGTCGATTCCTAATAGTTAGTTAATACAGGATATTATTAGGGTTAAACCTTAATACAATACATGATATTGTTAAAGCATGGTGTTTCTTTCCTTAGGAATAAGCGTGCAACTAGAGTTTTAATTCGATTGATAGTTTGAGTTTGAGTTTGATGAAGCTTTAGATTCAACTTCCAGAATGCAAATAAGTCTGATAGTTAAGGCGGTGCTGCTTTTGTTTTCGCACAATTTGGTTTTGGTGTTGTCAGTGGAATTATTAGATGTTATTTGGAGAATGGGTCTGGGTTGTCATAGGCACAGCAAACAGACATGTATATCTATCGGGGCAGACATATTGAACTGTTTAGATGATCAGATCTAGTTAAATGATAATAAACTAACTAAATGCAGTTCACAAAGTTGCTCAATCAGCCTTAAAAATAGCATTTGGAAATCTCCATTACATGATTCTTGATCTTGACCATGATTATAAATTTACAACGTACCTAGAAATCTAGAATTTAACCGTATGCTATGGTTGAGGTCATCTGGAAAGGCAAAAACACCTTGTTTGCGACTGTTGGTCACTGCACTTCACAAAATATTAGATATGTGTTTAACAGGGTTTATTTTGAAATTTTAATCGCCATTCATACAAAATTTGTTGTCTTATCCACACAATTATTCATACAGTAAAATTTTATCGAAACTATATGTTATAACAGGTTTATGGAGAGGATGAATGGTCATTTGGGTTCTGTGAGCAAGGCACTGGAGTTTTCAGTTGCCCTGCTAAAAAGAACCCTATGTACACATATCGTGAAAGTATTATACTCGGAAAAACAAGCTTATCCAAATTGAAGGTCAACCAGACCCTGAGGGAACTTAGCAGAGAATGGCCTGGAAACTCTTATGACTTACTGTCAAAAAACTGCAATCACTTCTGCAACGAGTTCTCTGAAAGCCTTGGTGTTTCTAAGCTTCCAGGTTTGTTTACCACTTGTTTCTATTAAACTCAAACCATTATGAAATTTGTTTATTTTTTTGTGACGGAAACCACTTAAGTGATGGTTGAGTGCTTTGCATAGAAAAGGCAGTTGACTTTGCACTGCTTTTCAGTTTTCAGTATGTTTTTAGATGATTTTTGTATTGATCTCAAGTTATAGATGAGCGTGCTGCACTTGTAAAACCTCATTTTGAAACACTACATGCAGGTTGGGTGAACAGGTTTGCTAATGCCGGTGACACTGCTGTAGAAATAGCTGAGACCACAGCTATGCGGGTGAGCATCAGTTCTATACTGTTTTTACAATGTTATGGTTGTGTTTCTATGCTAAATCTTTCTTACCTAACTCAACTTTTCTTTCGTTTTTCAAACGAAATAGTTCAGACAAGCGAAAACAGAGATTGTGACAGCTAGCAAAGTGGCGTATCGATTTCTTGCTGGCATCACTTCAAATAATAACACCCAGGGGTCTTTGGATTCCCCTGGTGGTACAAACAGAAGCAACCCCAGATTCCAACAACCTGCTTGGTTTAAAAATCTTGTGGCTGCCGGAGCAAGACCATCGACTAGTACTAGCCTTGAAAATGCAGATGGCCAAGTCCAGAAACCACAATAGGAGAGACAAGAGTCCTTAACAGTATCTACGAGGTAACGTGAGATGTGTAATTTGGTGTAGCTTGTTTGTGTGCTAGTTTTATGGACAGGGTAACACATCTGTCTTTTAATTTATGTGTGAGTTTGCAACTGTTCTTTCCATTCATGCACAAAATTCAATTGAACCAAATGGACTGAATTTCGTTATTTTATTCTTCCGCGTTTATTAAATGCATATATACACTGTGTTATATTGTAATTTGATATTTTTGCTCTGGATAAACTTAAATTCATATTTGATTGCACAAGATGAACAACTTGAGGCTGAAGCCTAACTACAACAATATCTGTAAATAGTATCAAAGCAACAACAATGAATAAATTGAGTATGTCATTTAATATTATTGATAAAAGCAGCAAATATAGTACCAGTATCTACTTAACAACGGTTCCAAGAAGAAACAATATCAAATGAGCACACAACGCACCATGAACTTGAATAATTCATCGAAATATCCTTAAATACACACAAAATAAACCATCAACACATCACTGTAACAAGCATTCACCCTCTCAGCATTCTATTGAAAACAAAGGCATTGACACCATCATCTGCAATTTGGAGAGAAGATATGGCTTCTGTTGCTTCCCAGTCTCTCTCCGTAACATACGGTGCCTGAACATCACTCATGAAATATCCGTGCCCATTCCATTTGTATCCAGATCCTCCACAACCATCAGAAACCCAACCGGCATCTCTATTTGGACTCCCAGGAAGACGAGAGTGTGGAATGGCGGTAGTTGTCGTTCTAGCATGACCGTCACCCACAAAATGAATAAAGTTACTGGCACAGTATCCCCATGGGTACCATCCTTCTTCCTTCTGCGTCATGGCTTGAACACATGACTTGTCTGGTTCTTCACCAATTAATACCTGCAAAGCAACCGCCTCGGCAATGGCAGCACACTCTTCATCCAGCCTCTGTTGTTCTTCTTTCTTCTTTTGGTTCTTTTTTTCCAGTTCGGAAATAATGGCTGCTGATGCTGCGAGCGCCTTCTCCAAACGCCTTTTTTTCTTCTCGGCCTGTTTGATACGATCCAATTCGTCCTTACCTTGCTTCTTCTTAACTTTCCTAACTCCAGATGGCGCTTTACCACACTCCATTATATCTTAATCTTATTAAAAAAAAAAACTAAAACCTTTTTAAATATTCAAATCCAAAACTCTCTAAAAAGTAAAAATCATCGCTATGAATTATGACTGTTTTCAATTTTCTTATTTCTTTTGCTATCTAGTATTATAAACCGAAAGACTAATCAAATGTAAAGGTGACTCTTTTTCCCACCGCTACACCCACTCGGGTCTGAACGAATACCTCATTTTACGAATACTACATTCCCAAAGAGAAAGAACGGGAGCAAGTGTAAGAGAACATTGAGCGTCCGTTAAACCACCCCTTCGCATCATTCTGTCTTGGTTTACCAAAGCCTTTGTGTAGCACAAATCAAATAAATAAGTATCCGAATGACGAATATTACCCTTGGTCACACTCACATGTCACACTAACCTGAAATCAAATCAGATCAACACTTTTAAAGATTGAAAATAGTATACAATTGACAAATCAGTAGATTAATACGACATATACCATACTAACATGAATAATACTAACCTAACTTGTTGTTAGGTGTTTCGCGACATGCGATTATGATTATGATTATAATTTGATCGGGTCCAAATATTTAACTTTCGCGAAACATGTAAGAAGTACCAATTGTTAAGATTACAGTGTTCAAAAACAACAATGAATCAAAGTATTGCTGATTATACAGATAAGATCAATCAGAACTCAAGGGATTGCTTAATAAATACGATCTCGATCCAAACCTAACGATGTTGTCTCAGTGTAGACAACTGAGAAACTAATAGATGGATCAAGACGAAAAACTAGGGTTATTCAATTACCAATAGAATTGAAATCAGCAATTGCCTAATAAAAGAACAGTAATAAAACAATGAATCGAACAAAAGATCCGTGAAAGCAAAGCAAGTAAGGAATCAATAACCGACAGAAAGACAGAATAAATAAAGGTCCAAGTAATAATAAATTAAAATTGGAATGAATTCAAGATGAAACGGGTATGAAATAATTATAAGAAAAGAAGGCAATAAAATAAAATAAGATAAAGAATTAAAAAAAACAAACCTTGAAAAAAAAGAAGAAATTGGATAGGGTGGGTAGTTGGATCTGAAGAAGAAACCAAAGCAAGCAAGAGAAAGAGAAAGAGCGACGTAGATGATATTATTGATGATATATACACACACACGCTCACATGAGAGAGAGAGATCGACAATTTGGATATGTAACTAAAGGGTAATTTGGTAATTGTCAGCGTGATGGGAAAAACAAGCGTTAAGATCACGTCTTTAAAAAGCGGATGGCTTTGTGTCCGTCGGATTTAGCGGTTTTAATCGCCTTAAGAATTCCTTTAAGTCAACTGAATATGGCAACTTCAAACTTGGTTATATCTAGGGCTGGCATTACAGGTTACACGAACCTGTTAAGACATGAACCTGTTAAGTCACGAACACGAAACTTGTAAACACGAACACGACACGAAATCTAATCGTGTCATTTTTTTCAAATACGAACACGAACCTGTGTATAACAGGTTAACACGATAAGACACGACAAGACACGATAAGGAACACCTAGTAAAATAAGTTAACACGACAAGACAAGACACGATAAGACACGAGAAGACATGATAAGAAACACGATAAGACACGATAAGACCTGTTAAGACACGTACACGATAAGACACGAACACGAAACAAGTAAACACGAACACGCCACGAAAATAAACAGGTCTTAACGTGTCGACCTGTTATAGACACGAAACCTGTTAAGGCCAAGCACGAAACCTGTTAAAATCGTGTAGGTTCGTGTCAGGTTATCGTGTTCGTGTCTAAATTGCCAGCCCTAGTTATATCCTTGTTTTTTTAAAGGTTTAGTTAAATGTAAATTCTTATACAACCCTAACCTAGCGGTTATAAGTTTGAATTCCTACCCAAACACCGGTGTTCTCCCTGACTAAGCTTAAACCATTACGGGAAATTCTTTTGTGGTGTTCATGGATTGAACATGTGACCTACCTTGTAATAAGACTAATTTGTGTATTCTAATACGTTTGGTGGATAACAACTAACATTAAAAATGTTTGTTTACTCTAATGTATAATAAGACTTGAGTGCAAAGAGAGAGAAAAGTATTAGCGGAACTACAAGGATTTGAGGAGACCCCCTTGACCCAGTGGCTAATTTCGGGTCAAGTCTTTTTGTTTAGTTTGATGTGAAAATCCTCATCTATTGTAAAGTTGTGTATTCTATAACCTCATTGTGTGTTGGTTAAAGTATGAGTGTCTTTTTCAACAAGCTTTTAGAAATTTCTAGCTTTTAAGAAATAACTCATACTCAATAAAAACTTTTGTTTGTTTGAAGAGCTTGAAGCTTTTAAGTTAGGAAAAGAAGCTTCATATTGAAACGCTACTACTATAGCGTTTAAGAAAAAACTCTCAAGTAACTACAATCTTTTAATAAGAAAATAACACAAATACACATCCTACCATTAAAAAAAACATGCGTACAAACTTTTAGTTATGATTCTTTCGGTCATTTTATATATTTTATTAAAAGTTTCACCTACTCTGCCAAACACCAATATATATTTAAAAAGCTACAGCTACCAGCTTCTAGCGATCAACCACCAGCTAGTTTTGCCAAACATACCCTATATATTGTCTTTACTCAAAGTTGGCTCAACCTCTGCATGTACCACACGCTGGTGGCTAATGTGATCACGTCCACCACAAAGGCAACACTGGAGTTGTCGTCCATCATTGAGGTACCTAGTTAAGAATGGCATCTGATTGAAAATGTGGGGCCCAAAGGTTCGTTTAATCATTTTTTTCTAGTCTAAATTTCAAGTTTTGTCCTTTATGTTTATATCATATTTCAAAGCATGCCCTCTACGTTTTAAATTGATTGGTTATGTACTTTATGTTTCAAAATCATACACGCGTTTTGTCATGTAGCCCTTTAACAACTCGAACTCAACCCACTCTACCCCACACCACCTGAAACCTCCATCAAAGCCACCACTTGCCAGTGGCGGATCCAGAATTTTTTTTCCAATGATGTCACTATTTTAGACATTCTAATTTTGTAGAACCGGACATAAATATTTTCGGGTGGGTCGGTTTGATGGTTCGGGTCAGGTAAGGTTGATCACATAATAAAAATATTATACAATAATAAAAAAACATCGTCATTAAAAATTAAAAAAAAAACACATAATATAAATTCGATGGTCTTATGAGCCCCCTGAGCCCATACGGGGTTGGCGTTGCAAAGATGTGCGTTTTGTGCGTCTTTAACGCACACGACCAGAGCCACTTCTTCATTTTCGGTCCAGCGAGTCATTTTGAAGGTGTGGGTGTTTTGTTGATGTTGAAGTGTGTTTTCACCACCGTGGTATGATGGTTTATATACAAAAAAAAAAATCTCAATCGTATTGCATATGAAATTCAATATTTCTGACGGTTATGTGAAACCGATTTTAATGCACATAATTATTTTTTTAACGTGTTGGTAGGACGGTTTATGAGAAATCTGACCGTTTTGTGGTAAAACCGTGTGAATTTAAAAAAACAATGATTAAGATTTGAATTTAAATAAAAATAAATAAAAGAATCACTGGAGTGCTGCCTCCAAAAAAAAAAAATGAATCAGTGAAGTAAATTAGTGAAGTGATGTGGCAGTGCATGATTGGTTAAAATCAGTTAAGTGAAAAGTGAATCCTATAAGCGCCTCTTCCCCCCTAATGGGCTAAATAGTGGAGTGGGATTGTAAAAAGTTATATTTTTATCTACTTAAAAATTAGAGTTGAGCTTTTTTAACTGGAATTGGGTTGGGTCTAATGTAGTCACCATAAAAAAACATTGATGTCACTCGAAAAACTATGTATACATGTATATATACAACTGAAAAAATACTGTTGTCCCAGGACTACGTCCCGAACAACATACCTCCGCCCATGCCACCTGCAACTGCAACCACGAAATCCTAAACCCTAGTTTCTTGAATCAAGCATCACTGTTAGCCCTTTCCCCTGTGTTTGATTTCTATTTTGAATCTGAATTGTATTTTAGAAATCGAAGAAGCTGAATAAACTGATATGTTCTTTGATTTTGTAACTTGAAATCTGATTTTGTTGTTGTTATGTGCACAAACTTTTCTTTTTAATTTCCCCGATAAGGTAGTTGGTTGAAAAATATTTAATTTATTTAACGCCTTATTTTCTGAGAATTAAGAACCACAAACTTTTGACTTGGGAGGATGTCTGCTTATGATCTTGAAATTTGAACTAACTGTATTTGCACCTTGCATTTTATTTTGATTTTGAATTTCAAGAACAAGAACACATCATCTGTTCGGGTTGTCGACAGTGGTGAGGGTGGTAGGTAGTGGGCGGTAGAGAGAGAAAGAAAGAGGTAATTGTTTTTACACAACAGCACCTGGATGTAAGTTTTTAATACAATAGTTTTTGGAAATGTGAAATGACAAAACTGCCCTCATGTGCCTTGCAATGACCATACTTAAGAAAAAAAAAAGTTTAACTTGTTAGCACCAAAGGAAAAATCGTGTAGCATTTAAAAACATTAAGACAAAGTCAACAATTTTGAAAACAAAGGACATGCGTTGAAATTTTGTATATAGATAAAGAATAAAAATTGCAATTTAATATTTTTTGTGTTTTTACCATTTATTTATTGTTAGTACATCAATGACTTGTACATTATGTGTTAGAAAAGTAGCCGTTTGAAAAGTATCCGTTTGAATAATACTTTTTTATTAAGTATTTAAATAATTTTTTAAAATATTTAAATAATTTTTTTAAATAGTTAAATATATTTTTTTTAAATATTTAAATTTATTATTTTTATTAAATTTATTAATTTACTAAATAGATTTATTACCAATTATACTTTATAAAAAAAAAAAAAACAAATTCCACGTAGCACTCCCCTCTCTTCCACTCCCCACAATTTTCACCCTTCATATATGGGTCTTACAAGTGCCACATGGCGCTTCATGCTCCTCTTTCCCTCCTTCACTCCTTATGGTCTAAGGTTGGAGAGAAAAAAAAAATCTTAAGTGATTAGTTAAAATCTGATTGGGTGCTTTTGTGAATGGTTTTAGTCATGTAGGTTAGAGATAGTCCTTGATGCTTAAGATTTTCATCTCATATTATACATGTTGGGCTCACAAGTTTACCTTGTAAATAATTATTCATAATGCTTATTAAATTGTGTTTTTGTGAAAATTTGATGAGTGCTTTTGTGAATGGTTTTAGTCATGTGGGTTAGCGATAGTCAAGGCTTAAGATTTTCATCTCATATTTCAACCATAAAGACATACATGTTGGGCTCACTAGCTTACCTTGTGTCAATGAGATAGTGGTGAAGTGGTTGAGAAAAGAATTGGTGTTCTTTGTGACTCAGGTTCGATTTCTACTCTCCTCATTATTTTCTGCGACATCCGGCCAATGATGGTGACAAATGCATCGAGGAGCGTTCGATTTTGAGCCGTACCCCGGTTTTCACCCGGCTGTCACTCCAGTGAGGAAACTCGTATGGAGACAGTACGGTTTTCTGGGAAACGTCGTAACCAAGTCTGATACACTAGTGCGGGCCCGGTTAAGACAACGTAGTCTGGAGCAGACCTTGGCTAAGGCTGCCGATTAAGCAGTGTGACATTAGGTCACTCATATGAAACTAACCGTTAAAAAAAACTAGCGTACCTTGTAAATAATTTTTCATTATGCGTATCAAAACATCATGGATTCATGGCACTTTGGTTCAACAAGAAATCAATATGTGGTTTCCAAATTCAACTATCCAAAGGTATCGGATGATTTGTTCATACTTCCAGAAATTAGGTTTAGACTTTAGAGCATAGCTTGGCCGAATGGGTAAAAGGCCTTGGTATAACAATCGAAAGAGATATGCCAAAGATAATATCAAAGCGTAGTTTACATCGATCGAAAATCAAAACACGAACAATAGTTAATTAAGCCGATATCAATTCTGTTAATTTCGTCACGTAGCGTTACTATGCCGACACACTATAAAATACAGTAAAAAAATACTCTATTGCATATGCAACTTCGTTTCTATGGATTTTATACCGCTCGCTACGTCTAGGAAATCATATAATCGAATATGGTACCGGTACCCATGTTGCGGTATCGGTTTTGTTCCTCATGGTAAAAGAAAAAATTAAACCATATTTGACAAGCGAACTAATTTCGATGACATATAGCTTCGATTACTTGTACATTATTACTTGCTTAGTTGCGGTTAGACATGTTTCAAGAGATTCTCAAACGAGTTCCAATTCCGAAACAAGTTTTATCATGTGTACCTTTATTGATCAACACAACATATCTTTATGACTAACTTTATCATTGACGATTAATTAGAGGCTTTGACTTTCGTTAACTAAAATCCTTTTTTTTTTTCCTTAGGTTGAGATTGACAGTATTATCCATATTGAAGAGGAAAATAGTTACCTCCAGATTAACGAGAGTTAAAGGGATTGTTTGAAGATGGATTAAAGGTAATTGAACTGGATCAGATCTGGTTTACCTGCAAAATAAAACACCGTTAAGCTCGTCACAGGGTAGATAAAAGGTTTCTCTGTGACCACCATCCGATGTGAAAGTAAATTTCTGGTGTAGACTGTAGAGAGAGAAAGTGTTTAGTTCGGAGCAGCGGCGAATCTTGACCCGAAACTTCAGGGGGTCGGAAGTCACCGGATGGTCGGAAGTTACTAGTTTCGGGGGGTCGAAACCTTATATACCAAAAAATTACTATACGAATACTATATAAACGGAACTTCTGAACAAAAATTCGGGGAAGGGGGAGGGTCGGTCGCCCCTTCCCGCCCCTTAAAAGTATCGCCCCTAGTTCGGAGGTTTATCAGTGACCCTCAATGAGGGTGGAATAGAGGTATTTGTACCTTTCTGTGTGGGCTTCAAACCTTTACTCTGAAGCAAATCCATCGAAACCCTTAGGCCATACGGTGCACAGACGCCAAGCCTCCTGTCCCACCACTTTTCTTCCGTCCCTTCGTCTCTACACCGCCCCCTCCCCCAGGTCCCCTCCTTAACGCCAAGGATGGACCAATCACTATTTTTCTTCTCTCTTTTTTTTTTGAACGTTGTATAACGGTCAAATTCATGGGGGCAACGGTCAATTTGAAAAATAATAATAAATAATTTTTTTATATATATATAAACCAACTATCAATAAAAAACAACCAAAATCACCAAAATCCTCTCTACTTTTTTTTATTTATAAAAACACACATATTCTCTTAAAAAAACCAAACAATGTCTTCTCTACCATTGGTTGATTCGTCTACTTCGTCGAGCGAAGAAAACCAAATTTTTGTAAACGCGGTTTGTAAAGCGACACTATTAATTGTGGCGGAGGAAGACGAAGAAGTGAGCTCGCAACCACGAACTAGGCAATCTTGCATAAATAGAGACCGGGAGGGTAAGTGTATATTTTTTGTTGGAATATATATAGCAAATATTTTTTTTATTATTTTATATCGCAAATATTTTATATTTATTTACAACATATGTGTAGGTGCCCACGAGCGATTAGTAGCAGATTACTTTGTCGATCAACCGGTGTACATGGATGAGATGTTTAGGCGTCGGTTCCGAATGAAGCGTCTATTGTTTGTACGTATCGCCGATGATTTGGCCAGTTTTGACCTGTATTTTACATTACGGTACGATGATAGAGGCAAACGGGGGTTCACAACTTTACAAAAATGCATAGCAGCATTGCGTCAACTCGCTTACGGGACAGCAGTCGACTCGTGGGATGAGTATTTACAGATGTCCGAAAGAACGTCACGTGACTGTTTGCATAAGTTTTGCAATCGTGTTGTCAAGATCTACAGCAAAAAATATTTGCGAAAACCAAACTCCAATGAAGTCCAAAAATTGTATGAGTTCCACCACGAAAGGCGTGGTTTTCCAGGAATGCTCAGAAGCATCGATTGCATGCATTGGCCGTGGGCGAATTGCCTTAATGCATGGCGTGGCCAGTTTTATCGAGGCGATCACGGCCATCCAACGATAATCTTAGAGGTTGTTGCGTCACAAGACTTATGGATTTGACATGCATTTTTTGGTGTTCCCGGATCGAATAACGACATTAATGTCATTAACCAATCATTGGTTTTTGAGGATGTTAGAAAAGCAACTGACCAGGATACAAGATTTACAGTTTCGGGGGTTGAGTACAGGCACGGGTATTATCTTGCTGATGGAATATACCCAACCTACTCTACATTCGTTAAAACTGTTAGGTACCCTCTCGACGAAAAAAGAAAGAAATTTGCTAGGTATCAAGAAGCGGCGCGAAAGGACATTGAACGAACATTTGGGGTTCTACAGGAAAGATGGCACATCATTACAAACCCGGCCCATTCTTTCACACCCAAAAAAACTACGTTATTGTAGGCATGCTTGTATCTTGCTGAATAACATGATCATCGAAGACGAAGGCCAAGCTATTTTTGAGTACGATGAAAACGCGGTAGAGGAGAATACTATTCCGGTTGCCCTAGAGCAGCAATAGTTAAACGAATTCTCGTTACGTAACGAGCACATACATCATCATCTTCAAGCCGACTTGATTGAATACATTTGGAACAATGGACACGACGACTAGTATTTACTTTCGAACGTTTATGTAATTTTAGGATGGTTTGTAATTTTTTTTAATTTTAGGATGGTATGTATTTTTTTTTTTAAATTTTAGGATGCTTTGTAATTTTTTTTTTATAAAATTTAGTATTTATTTGAACATTATTTTGTTTATTTGTTACTTTTATAAAACTATTTAAAATTAATATTAGAAAAAAAATAAATAATAAATGCATAAGACATGTATATTTTGTGTCTACACACCCCACTCATGTGTTAACTGTCAAGTAACATGAGACATCAACTTGATGAAGTGACATTCTAGTTAGCATGGAGACAACTATTTTTTGGTGTCTCCACACCCAGCTGGTCGTAGCCATTTTGGTTCGGCCTTAGGCCATGAACGCGTATTCTCATCACATATAAATTTTTGTGATTTGGAACAACAAATATAAGATCATAAAACTTTTTTTTTATAAAGTATCTACGTCATGTTTATTGTAACCGAAACATCAAATAGAGAAAAAATGTTAACGCTTTATGGGCTGGACCGAAAGCTGTACAAAGTTAAGGCTATGGGGTGTGGTCACCCTTCCCCCTTCCTTCCCCCTTGTCCACGTCAGCGCCATGTCATTTCATTTCCCCTTCCCCCTTCTAAATGGTTCCCCCTTCCCCCTTCCCTTTTTTATTAATTTCATTTTTATTTATTTTATAAATTAGATTTTCACTAAAATATTTTTTTCATTAAACATAAAATAAACTACATAGACATTTAAAAAAAAAAACCGAACAATACAATAAAAACCGGAAATAAATAAAAAAAAAAAACCATCAACTAAACGCTCCTCCAAACGCTCCTCCAAGCCATTTTCTTGCGATTTTGTCTTTTATTTTCGCCGCCACCGCACGTTCCGTTTCATCAAGGTTATCGAGCGGTTCTCTCATCAACGCCAATTCGGTTGTTTCCTGTCTCGCCATTTCCATTTTGAGGCGTTCCCTTTCCAACTCTATCCTCGCCAAGTCTCTCGCCGCGGCGTCTTCTTTGTCCTTCCTTTCCATCTCTAGTCTCGCCAACTCTCTCGCCGCCGTTTCTTCCTTCTCCTTCTTTCTCTCCAAGTAGCGATCCGTTTGCTCTTGTTTAAAATCGTTAAAATTTTTTAGCAACTCTTCAATTTTTTCCACCGCCTTGTCTCTCGATCCGTGGCCGGTATCAACACCCTTGCCTTTTGAGGCCGCCATTTTCTTGGCGCGGTCCCGACCAATCGGCCTCTCACTCTCACTTGGTGGAGCCTCGTCTTCAAACTCCGGATCGTCGTTTATGTTGATAGTACAACGAGCATCCGACCCACCACCACTATAACTCCCCGTTGCGCTCGTTTTAGACCGCTTCGCTTGTTCCACCTCATTAGGCACCGGTTTGAACTTTTCACACTTCGCCAAAATCTCATACGCCTTCATGTACCCAAACGCCCCATGCTTTTTGGTGTACGCGTCAAGAGCAACCTTCAACACATGCTCATCGCTTTGCCCCGACGCACGATTATTCCAAGCTCTTTGATAAAAACCCCCAAAAGCTTGACATTTTGTCATCAAGTCCCGACACTTGGTACTCACGGAGTGAACCCGACGGTATTCTTCACGTTGCAACAACTTGAAAAATTCCTTAACAACTTGGTTCCAAAACCCCTCTTTTTTCCGATTAGTTGCTACAATTATATAAAAAAAAAAGTTAGTTTTTATAAAATATTAAAAACGAAATTTAAAAAAAAAATATATACATATATATATATATACGAAATTTAAAAAAAAATATATACCTAGTATTGGGTCCGTAGAAGCGATAACCCAAGCTTGTGCTAGCGCCTCCAACTCGATGGGATTCCAAGGAATGGAATCGGCCTTGGTACTAGGACCGTCATCTTTGGCCCGTTTTTTCCCCTTTTTGACGGTTTTTTTGCTTGGGGCCGGTTCGGTTTCGGGTTGGGTTTCGGGTATGTGATCATCGTGCGAGGCCAAAGAAACAAAATCGTGCTCGTGTTGTGTTTGTGTTTCGGGCATTGGTTGCCATTGAGGTGGTTGCATTTGAGGTGGATGCATTTGCCATGGTTGTTGTTGAAATTGCCATGGATTCAAAGGGGCGTTAAACGCGCCAAAAGATAGTGGTTGAGTCGCGGGAGTACCGGGTGTGTTAGGAAATCCGAACGGGGGTTGGTTTGAGGGGTTACCGGTGTGTTAGGGAAGAAAGGACGCCTTGGATCCATGAAGATTTTTATAAAATCTTGTATAAAAGAGTAAAAAGTTTATAAAAAGTGTGGAAAGGTGTATAAAATTGTGGGGTATTGTGGGGTAAAATGTGGGGTTGGGTTGTTATTTAAATAGGTTTGAAAAATAATTTTTTTTTTTTTTTTTTTACTTCAAACGGTCAATTTTGAATTTACAACGTTCATATTTGAATTTTGCCCTTGGAAAACGCGTCGGGGAGCTCGGGGATATCTTCCCGTTTGTGCCGTCGGGGAGGTCGGGGGGGGGGGGGGGGGGCGGTGTTCCCTTCGGCAAATTCAGCCAGCTCGGATGCCGAGCTCCTTCCCCGAGCCCACACCCCATGGCCTAATGAACCATGTAGAAGAAGTCGAGAGAGACGTGGAATCATCCAGAAGAAACCCAATCTAACTCCAAACCTCAATCACCGTAGAAGCACCTAGAAGGCTACCACCACCACCACCTTTCTCTGTATAAATAAATTCCATCCAATTCTTTTCTAACTGATATCGATCGATATTGCTCTAATTTTCTCTACACATTAATCTTTCATTGTTTCTTTACTGTTAATCATAAGCTGAGTTAATGGCGGAGGCACAGATGGCTGATGCAGAGACGTTTGCATTCCAAGCTGAGATCAACCAGCTGTTGAGTTTAATCATCAACACCTTCTACAGCAACAAAGAGATTTTCCTTCGAGAATTGATAAGCAATTCTTCTGATGCGTTGGATAAGATCAGGTTCGAGAGCTTGACCGACAAGAGCAAAGTAGATGCTCAACCAGAGCTTTTCATCCGCCTCGTTCCTGATAAGGCTAACAAGACCTTGTCCATCATTGATAGTGGTGTTGGAATGACCAAAGCAGGTATATTATTATTATTATTGCATGTCTCCAATTTATTAATTCTGTTTAAATCTCTGATGTTGTTTAGCATGCATGTCTTCAAATGTATATTTTGATCCTTAATTTTGTTCTCCGTTTTCGTTTTAACATATTATTTGCTAGTTATCTATCATTTATATGTTAAACTGCTGTTTGTAGATGAACTCTGTACTAATTTAGCTTTATAAAACTGTTACATGTTTTTTTTTTTTTTTTTTAACGGATAAATTATATTAGACCAAAAACAGCCCATTACAAGTGATACGTAGGTAAACGGGCTACAAGCTACGCCGCTACCCCTTTTTATTGCAAAACCTACTATATTGGCCCTTAGCAGCTGGAGAATTACTTTGCACAACTTTCTTCACGCGATCGAGGAACTTGATTGCTTGCGGGGCCAGCGCTCCAAAGGTATCAAAAGCGAAGGGCACAAACACATACATGTTCTAATTCCTTAAAAAATAAAAAAAAAATCCTAAACAATCTTTTAGGAGGTAACACAAACAATTTGTCAGTTTAAAAATTACAAGGACTGTTTGTATAAAAAATTCTGGACTAATATTTAGCTTTATATAATTGTTATATGTTTTTCGAGAACAATGTATTTGGAGGTAACATAAATAATGTGTCTATTCTAAATTACAGACGCTGTTTGTAGAAGATATCTGGACTAATTTAGCTTTATAAAATTGTTTTATGTTCCTGCAAATAATGTATTAGGAGGTAACATAAATAATGTCTCTATTATAAATTACAAGCACTGTTTGTAGAAGAAATCTAGACCATTTCCTGTAAACAATGTGTTATGAGGAACTGTAGTTTATCTGCATGGATATCAAAATACGGTGTGAAACTGTGAAAGTGGTCATGTTGTAGTGTATGAATTGTTTTTATATAATAGACTATTGAGTCTGAGAATGTTTTCGTTATTATGTAGATTTGGTGAACAATTTGGGGACAATTGCAAGGTCTGGAACCAAGGAGTTCATGGAGGCACTTCAGGCTGGGGCTGATGTGAGCATGATTGGTCAGTTTGGTGTCGGTTTCTATTCCGCGTATCTTGTTGCTGAAAAGGTCATTGTTACCACAAAACACAATGACGACGAGCAATACATCTGGGAGTCGCAAGCTGGTGGTTCGTTTACTGTCACTAGGGATGTTGATGGAGAGCCACTTGGTAGAGGAACCAAGATCACACTCTTCCTCAAAGAAGATCAGGTAATTGTGTAATTCGATGATATTCGACTCGGTCTATGTTGGTGAGGCGTACAGGGGAATTAGTTATTAACTGTTTGTTTGTTATTACTTTTTGCAGATGGAGTACCTAGAAGAAAGGAGAATTAAGGATCTTGTGAAGAAGCATTCCGAGTTTATTAGCTATCCCATCTATCTGTGGACCGAGAAAACGACTGAGAAAGAGATCAGTGACGATGAAGATGAGGAGCCTAAGAAAGAAGAGGAGGGTGAGATTGAGGAAGTTGATGAAGAGAAAGAGAAGGAGAAGGGCAAGAAGAAAAAGATCAAGGAGGTTTCGCATGAGTGGGAGCTTATTAACAAACAGAAACCGATCTGGCTTCGCAAACCAGAAGAAATCACCAAGGAAGAGTATGCTGCTTTTTACAAGAGCTTGACCAATGACTGGGAGGAACATCTAGCTGTTAAACACTTCTCGGTTGAAGGGCAACTTGAGTTTAAGGCGATTCTTTTTGTGCCTAAGAGGGCTCCATTTGACTTGTTTGACACGCGCAAGAAGATGAACAACATCAAGCTATATGTAAGAAGGGTGTTCATTATGGATAATTGTGAAGAGCTAATCCCTGAGTACCTTGGGTTTGTGAAGGGTGTTGTGGACTCTGATGACTTGCCGCTCAACATCTCTCGTGAGATGCTTCAACAAAACAAGATTCTTAAAGTTATCAGGAAGAATCTTGTGAAGAAATGCATTGAGATGTTCAACGAGATTGCTGAGAATAAGGAAGATTATAACAAATTTTATGAAGCGTTTTCGAAGAATCTGAAGTTGGGTATCCATGAAGACAGCCAGAATAGGAGCAAGTTGGCTGATTTACTAAGGTACCATTCTACAAAGAGTGGTGATGAATTGACCAGCCTAAAGGACTACGTGACCCGTATGAAAGAGGGGCAAAAAGATATATACTACATCACTGGTGAGAGCAAAAAGGCGGTTGAGAACTCTCCGTTCTTGGAGAGACTTAAGAAGAAGGGCTACGAGGTTCTATTCATGGTGGATGCCATTGATGAGTATGCAGTCGGGCAGTTGAAGGAATACGATGGAAAGAAGCTTGTGTCTGCAACAAAGGAAGGGTTAAAGCTTGAAGATGAAACAGAGGAAGAGAAACAAAAGAGGGAAGAGAAGAAGAAATCGTTTGAGAATCTGTGCAAGACGATAAAAGACATATTGGGTGACAAGGTGGAGAAAGTTGTGGTGTCGGATAGAATTGTGGATTCTCCATGCTGTTTGGTGACGGGGGAGTACGGGTGGACGGCTAACATGGAGAGGATTATGAAGGCACAGGCTCTTAGAGACAGTAGCATGGGAGCTTACATGTCCAGCAAGAAGACAATGGAGATAAATCCTGATAATCCCATAATGGATGAACTTAGGAAGAGGGCCGAGGCGGACAAGAATGACAAATCAGTTAAGGATTTGGTGTTGCTTTTGTTTGAAACAGCTCTGCTGACATCTGGATTCAGCTTGGAGGACCCAAGCACATTTGGAGGAAGGATTCACAGGATGCTGAAATTGGGGTTGAGCATTGACGAGGAAGAAGGCGAGGATGCAGAAATGCCTGCTTTGGAGGAGGAAGGTGCCGAGGAAAGCAAGATGGAAGAAGTGGATTAGATGATATATGTAACTTATATTATTCTGTCCAATTACAGTGCTTAAATGCTTTGTCTAAAGTGGCTCGGTTTTTTTTTGTTTTCAGCTTGTTACTAAAGTGGGTCGGGTTTTTTTTTTTTTGACACAAATAATAACAATAATATTGATCAATCATCTATAAATAAAAATGCCTTTCAAAAAAAAAATCTATGAATATAAATAATACAATCGGCTGCGATAATTATGGACACAAAAAATTACAATATAATTACAAGAAATCATTCCTAATATATCTATATCCGATTAAATATTCATAAATGTCACAACTTGCTATTTTCATTCTATATATACATTGTGCGTTATGAGTATCATCATCATTTGTGACACAATCAAGATCACTATGTTGTATTCTAGTTCTACTTATCTACACCTTATAATTCTTTGCACCATTGCAACCCTTGAACCTTCTATCGCGCTCAATCTCTCTATTGTCCCCTTTAACGAAGCTTTCTCCCCTCTCTACGGTAACCAAAATGTCACAGCTAATGGTAAATATGTTGAAATCTCCATGAGCCAGTTGTCACCTTCAGGGTCAGGTTTCATTTCACGTTATGCATACAATCATGGCTTGTTCACTGCCTCTATCAAGCTACCAAACAACACCTACTCGGCCGGTGTTATTGCCACCTTCTATCTTCAAAACAATGAATTGATGCGCGACGAAATAGATTTTGAGTTTCTTGGACACATTGATGGCGAAAAATGGGTCCTTCAAACCAATGTTTATGGCAATGGAAGCACCAATAAAGGAAGGGAAGAAAGATACACATTACCATTTGACCCCTCTAATGATTTTCACAACTATACTATTCTTTGGAATATGGGCCGGGTCATTTTTTATGTGGATGAATGTCCCATTAGGAAAGTGGAGAATGTTAAAGGTATGGGTGGTGATTTTCCATTCAAACCTATGTATGTGTATGGCACCATTTGGGATGGGTCAAATTGGGCTACGCACAATGGCAAGTACACGGTCGATCTCAAACATGGCCCGTTCGTTACGGGCTATTCTTTCGTCATAAACGGATGTCATGTTGACCGGTTTGTGTCAGTGCCAGATGAGTGTGATGTAGCAATTCCTGATGGTCTAATTTCTTATGACGAAAGACAAAATATGAAAAGGTTTAGAGCTCAGTGTATGACATATTCTTATTGTGATGATATGGATCGGTACCCGAATTCTTTACCGGAATGTGGGGTTGAAGGTCCGGGAATGCTGCCCGCCCCACAACCGGTGGCATCCGGGGCAAGTAGTAGGTTCATATAGTGGTTATAGCAACCCTTATCTAGAAAGGTCAATATATGTTTATCAATATTAGTCAGGTGCCAGCGCGTTGCGGCGGGAAACAACATTTAGTTAACATGCGCATTATGTGTCGTACTTTAAGCAATTATACTGTAAAACTTAAGTTTAAGAGGTCAATAAGAAATATATTATAATATAGTATAGATGATTTCGGTTCATTTTTGTTTGTTTCGTTTCGGTTATTACTTAACCATAACATATCATTTTTAAATTAAAAAAAAAACTATAGCAAAACTATACTCAAATTAAAGAGAAAAAAAATGTTCGTTTATACGGTGTAACAATATTAGGAAAAATATTAACGTATAAAAAAATTATGAACGTTTAAAAATCGTGGGGGTAGTTGGTTAAAATAAGGGTGAAAAATGTACTGTTGTTATTTAAATAAAAAAAGTTAGAGGAGAAAAATGTGTAAGTATTGTATAAAATACATATTTGCCCTCAAAAAGTAGTTAACATATGCATTGTGTGTTGTTCTCTAAGGAATTATGCTTGTAAAACTTAAAATTTAAGAGGTCATTGTGAAATGTATTATAAGACCGTTCGTTGTGGCCCGCGAGCAGCCTGCCGCGAGCCACAGCTTTATCCACGTGGTCCTCGCTAGCGACAACCAACTGACGCGAAAGACTGGGCGAGCGATGGGACGTGAGCCAGCTCGCGTCCGTTTGCGGGCTGGCCACAAGTTTCAATTTCAAAAATTAATTACTTTTATTTAATTTTTTCACCCACCTCCCCTATTTATTCACCCCTATTCTTCATCTTCTTCAACCAAAATTCAATCAAAATCTTCACAAACCTTCAACCTTTAAAATCTTCACCGTGGCTCCTTGGACAGAAGAAGAAGAAGAAGAAGAAGAAGAAGAAGAAGAAGAAGAAGAAGAAGAACTAGCACTCGTGCTCGCGTACCAACAGGTGCACGGTCAAGGTGGTGCGACAGGCGGTGGATCACCGAACTCACGCGGGCAGCAGTGGCATCGGGTGCTAGCCGAGTTTCGTATCCTTGTCGGGGGTAGCAACCGTACCAACGACTCCATCTCTCACAAATTCGAGGACTTGAAATCGAAGTGTAAAAACTTCGAACGCGCGTACAGGGAGGTGAGGAGAGATCTCCCCGGGGAGAAAGAAGGCGTGCTCCTCGCGTTTACCCACGTGGAGTACCGTCGCACGGTTGGCCACCCCTTTAACCACGTTTCGGCGTGGCAAATGTTGCGCTCGGGAAATCACCTACGTGGCTAGGTTTTTTTTTTTTATTTATGATCATGTGGTTTGTTTTTTTTAGTAGTGTAATATTTTTTTTGTCTAGTGTAATTTTCTTTTTTTTAGTGTAATGTTTGTGTTTTTATTTTAGTGTAATTTTTATTTTATTTTAGTTTTATGCTTTTTTATAAAAAAATTATTGTAAATAATTAAATATATTTGGTAAAAAAACCCGCTGACCCTTACCCACAACACCCCCACGCGAGCGATCACTAGCCGCTAACCAGTGCCACGTAGGCGTTAACGTGGTAAAATATTATTGGATAAATCTATCGCTCACCTCTACGCACAACGTATAGTCTATAGATTTATTATTGTTTTGATTAATAAAAACCAGGGGTGCCAAAGGCATTATAGCCCAGCGGCATCTTGGTGGTGAGATAAGACTTAGGGACCATAAGGTCCTGGGTTCGAATCTCACAAAGGGGGTTTTCTCATAATTATTATGAGTTTCCTCCTGAATTTGTGACTTGGTGGTGGAATATGATCGCGTGACAACATTGGTGGCACAATGATACTCCAGTGTTCCGTGAGTGATTCCAATTTGTTGGTCGTTCAAAAAAAATTAAAAACCAGGGATATTGACACGTGCGTTGCGCGTGTGGTTCGCCCTTGCTACCTAAGTATGATGATTTGAGATTAGTGTCGACTTTTTGTTTTCAAGATTGATTAAGAGTCAAAGCCATGACTATTATGAATGTTAAATAATTTCCTTATAGAAATGAATTTCGATCGCTTAAAATAAAATGTAGTATTTATCTCAATAGAACAAAACGTTTGACTCAACTGTTTTGGTTTATAACTACATTCTATGTTTTATATACTCCATAAGTTAGATGATTAAGAAGACAGGTAAATATTTGTTTAGTTTTAAATAGTGGGTCATTTTAATTTTACAAAATACTAGTATAGCTATAATACTAAAAGTATATGTAATTCCCAAGTGTTTATCATAACCATATATTATATTAAAAAAATGAGTAAAAATCATCTTCATCTACATATACGAATATGTCCATTTACGTATGATTTAGAAAAAAAAAACTCAAAAATGGATTCGTTGAATTTGCATTAACCCGTAATAAAATAAAGAGAATATTTGAATTTTATAAGGAGTTTAGATATAAAAGTATTATATTTCATTTCTTTACTAAGACTTTCACCATAATAATTACCTACCCTTTCATAAAGAATACAAAGCATTTCATGAAAATCTATGAAAAAATATATATAAAGATATGGTGAATTTGATTTTGACACAAAACAAATTTTGCTAACTTATTGACAAAAAAATAAAATAAAAATAAGAAGAAACATATATTTTGTTTCTGGTATATATATTTTGAATCATCACTAAAATAACTTACATTATTTTAAATCAATTATTTCAAAATAATACAGATCTTGCATTCTTAGGCACACTAAAAAAATAATAAAAGTTGAGAAAAACAACCCGAACAAAGAAGTTACCTTTAAGATATGTGCACCGCAAATTTTAGATCAAAGAAATTAACTCTAAAACTTGTGTCGATGGTATTTGTAAATACTAAAACTTCCCTTTGTATAAGATCCAACTTCAAAAAGTGTAAGATTATGGAGAAGTTTATCTCGTTATTTAACATAGAAAAGCTTGGGAATAGAAATAATTTTGAGAAGAACTAAAATATATGGAAAAATATATGGATGTTTGTTCTTAAATAAAAAAAATTGGTTACATGCATCAAGAAACTCTTCCTAATTAAAATACTTAAATTGCATTAAAACCCTTTAAAAACCTTTTACAAGTTTCATTCTCAATTTATTATTCTTCAAGTGACTTAATAATACATTGATTGGAGACAAAATTATGATATAATAACCTTTCTTTATGAAAACTTCTTAATTCCACAATTAACTATATAATTATGTCTAAATATATTGATAAAAAAATTCTTAAAGAAAACGTAGCATTTCAAATAATTTAGTTTAATCAAATTAATATTTGTTTATTTAGTCTAGTCACTTTTAAAATTTAGAGTGTTACAACACTACCCAAAACGTTACGAGAAAAAAAAATATGGTTTATGCGATTTTCAATTATTGATTATTGTTACTTTAGATCCCCAAAGTTATAATTAACTTATTAGAAAATTTGCGAATGCTACACTCTGATAGGGTAGAGGATGTGATACCTAGAGTTGATAAACCTTTAAGATCTGAGGGATCTAGTAGTGTTCAAACAGAAGGTCAGGCTAGTACTAGAAGGTCATCTAGGAGTTCAATTCTTCCTAGTAACTTAAAAGACTATGTTTTAGGTGGAAAGATTAAGTATGGTATGGATAGGGTAGTAAACTACTAGGTGTTTTGCCACCAGTCTTAGTAAAATACAAGAACCCAAATCATTTAATGAAGCAACCATGGACCCAAATTGGGTTGCTGCTATGAATGTTGAAATTGATGCATTACATAGAAATGATACTTGGGATCTTGTTGACTTACCTAGTGGTAGGAGTCTAGTTGGGTGTAAGTGGATTTTCAAAATCAAATACAAATCAAATGGTGAGGTTGAGAGACTCAAAGCTAGGTTAGTTGCAAAAGGGTACAGTCAAAAACAAGGAGTTGACTTTAAGGAGACTTTCTCTCCTGTGGTCAAACTTGTGAATGTCAGATGCATTCTAACATTAGCTGTCCAAAATAACTGGACTCTATATCAGTTAGATGTTAATAATGCATTTCTCTATGGAGATTTGAATGAAGAGGTATACATGAGTCTTCCTGATGGGTATTTTTCAAAGAATGAAACTAAAGTTTGTAAATTAAAAAAATCACTCTATGAGTTAAAACAAGCTCATAGGATGTGGAACTCTAAATTGGTTCAAGTTCTGCTTGAATTAGGTTTTAATCAAAGCAAATGTGATTATTCTTTATTTTACAAGATTTCTGATTCTGTGATTGTTTACCTACTTATATATGTGGATGATATAGTTATTACTGGAAACAATATTCTTGAGATTAACAAAGTTAAGGAAAATCTTAGATCTAAGTTCATGATTATAGATCTGGGGGAGTTAAAGTATTTTCTAGGCATTGAGGTTATTAAATGAGAAAATGGTATTTGTTTATCTCAAAGAAAATACTGTATTGAGTTGTTATCTGAATATGGTCTAACTGGTAGTAAACCTGTTAATAATCCTATAGAACAAAACCATGTTTTGACAAATCTATGTAAGGATAATAATCTAAATTTAGACAACATAACTGGGTATCAAAAATTGGTAGGCAAATTGATATACTTGCTCATACTAGACCTGATATATCATATGTTGTTCATTTTTTTGAGCCAGTATATGCATAAGCCTACAAAGGCTCATATGAAAGTAGCTTTAAGGCTCTTAAGGTACCTTAAAAGTGCTCCTGGAAAAGGAGTATTGATAGGAAAAGGTCCAGATTTGAGTCTGAGAGCATACTCAGACTCAGACTGGGCTAAGTGCCTTGAAACTAGAAATTACCTTAAGCTGAAGCTGAGTTTAGAGCCTTATGTGCTGCTACGTGTGAAGTCATGTAGCTTGTTAACTTGTTGCCTGAATTAGGGATTAAGGTTAGTGTTCCAGTTGACTTATTCTGTGATAACAATGCAGCCATATCTATTGCTGCCAATCCAATCTTTCATGAAAGGACAAAGCATTTTGAGTTGGATTTGTTTTTCCTTCTGGAACAAATCTCTAAAGGTGTAATAAAACCGGTAAAAATTGATTCAAGTAAACAGGTTGCTGATGTGTTTACAAACGGATTACATTCTAATCTTCATAATGAGATGTGTTCGTCTCTTGGGTTATTTGACCCATTTGTTGTATTAAATTGAGCGGGGGTGTTAAAAGATAAAAGACATATCTTTCCAATTTAATACTTTGCTTAATAAAATTTCTTATACTTATACTTGGTTATTTTTTATCTTTGTTTTGCATATTTGATATGATGAGGTGAGTCCAATTGCAGTATGGTGTCCAGGAAAATAGAGGTCTAGTGTCCAGTCCAGTAGAGGCCTAGTAAAAGAAGTGTTGATAGTGCTTTGGTCTGTTTTGATGGTTCAGCCCAAATCATGGCCCATTTCGTGTTTTATCAGAGAGTGTGGGATGTGCCACGCTGGCAATCCACACTGCTATTTACGAAGCAAGAATCAATGGTCCTGGTCGTCTGAAAGTGTGTTTTCTCTATCTAATTGTGTGGCTTATATTGGTCCGGATGTGCTTCTTTCCAAGCCTGGGAAAGCTCTATAAAAGGACGTCTCATTCTCTGTGATCAAGTTTAACACTCTCAATCTTTTTTTTTTTTTTTTGTATAATCTTAGATCACCTTCTGATATTTTTCTCTCTACTCAGTTTAGGGTTTGGAGTCTAGATTCATCTTGAATCTATTCTTGAGAGTTAGGTCATAGAAGTTGTTTAGAGATTATCATATAGATAATCTCTAAAGTGTCTGTAAAAGGTTATAGATAGGTTTCTTATTTGACATACTGATTAATATCAGTTCTTGTGTTTGTATTCAAGGGATAAACGTTTTAGGGTTGGGATTGTTCAATAAAATTTGGTTGTTTTTGTGATTCCATGTTTTGTAACAATACGTAACCTCTTTTATGAAGCATGGTTCTTCGTAACGCTGACCAAGACCTCTTTTATGTAGCATGCTATTTTGAGAAGTTCACGGTTCTTCGTAACGCTGACCAAGACTTCTTTTATGTAACATATTATTTTGAGAAGTTCATCCAACCTCTTTTGTCAAGCATGGTCCTTTATAAGGCCTACTAAAACCTCATTCGTGAAGCATGCTATATTAACAACTTCCTTTTTGTAAAGCTAGCTTATGACACATAATCCAACATGTTAATGTTAACTATAAGACTATCCGTTGTGGGTAGAAGTTAGTGATAGATTTATCGAATAATATTTAACCACGTCAACGCCCACGTGGCACTGGTTAGCGCCCGGCGATCGGTCGCGGCAGGGTGTTGTGGCTAAGGGTTAGCGGTTATTTTTTTACCAAATATATTATTCAGCACAATTTTAAAAAGAAACATAAAAAAGAAGACGACTACATTATAAAATTTCCTCTCATAAGTCTCCACGTTTGTTCATGTGGGTAGTTATCATTGTGTGTGTCTCGATATTAATTACGAGCCATTTCAACCCAGTCTTCATCTTTTAAACCCGGGTTCGCGTTCATCGCAACCATGAAGAACCCCTCAAATATGGTGCACTTCTCCTTGATGGAACAATATTTTCCATAAATCATATTAGTTGAACGAAGGTTGTCACCCCTTCGTCGCCTGAATCGGGTGACAACCCCTTTCCAAAAGCTTTTGTTTCGATCGTATTCTCCTTCGATCTCTTGTTGGCTGATATAACAATCCACCAAACAAAATTCTTTCTCTAAACTCCACGTTAGTGTTACACGGTTCATTGAGGCGGGGATTGGATTTGGATTAGGGTTTGCCATTTGTTCAAGTGAAAGATAAAAAAAAATTAACCTAAAGATCTATATATATATATATATATATATATATACATGTAAAATTTTATAAAATCAAGCAAAAATTTAATTACCTTATTTAATTTTTGACCGTTAGCTAGCTGCCAACGTCCAAGACCTTTGGTATTGCACCCGCTAGCTCACGCGAGCTTCGTCGCTTGGGCTAACTCGCGGCACCGTTCGCTGACCAACGTTATGGGCCAGGCTATCCACCTGGATCACATTGTGGCTCGCGGGCCACAACGGATAGTCTAATAGTATAACTTTGCTTTTGTAAACCTATTTTAATGCACCTAATCAAGAATGTCAATGTTAACTATCAAGCCATATGATTGAATCCTATAGGGCTAAATCACAAACACTAGATTTTCCAGTCGCAACGCGCTGAGTGCGCAATCTAGTTTTGTTTATTTTGCATTACTCATGAGAAAGTGATGGCGACCATTGACCAAAAAATCAACCATAAAGGCATAAACCCCCTTTTTTTTTATCAGCAAAGAAAACTGCATTTCACCCAAAAACAAACTTACAGTAAGGTTGCTAGCTAATGAGAAACTAGTCGCAACCAAATACACCAAAACACCAAGATGCACAATATTAGAAGTAGTAACTAACTATCAAGTGATCGGTACATCGAAGGCTTTACACTTCTCCCAAGTCCACCCAGACGATTTTAGTTTATAATTCACCCAATTGAACGATATGGCTTGAAGCTCGCCAAATAGGGCGTCCAGGTTCACCCGTTTTCCTTGAAATATAGCAGCATTACGAGCCTTCCATACGGTCCATGAAGAAGCGAGAATGACGATTTGCATCCACTTTCGTTTGGAAGCCGGAGTGCCCTCATTGCTGTGAATTTTAAGTAGATCTCGGACTGAGAAAGCGTAGATAGGGGGGATGTTACACCACAAACTGACCTTGTGCCAAAGCCAAGAGACCACATAGCACGAGGTTAGTAGATGATCCGCGTCTTCTTCAGCGTCTCCACATAGTTTGCATTCTGTCGAACCTTGGATAATCTTTCTTTTTTGCAGCCCTTTCTTTGTTGGTAATCTGTCTTGATCCGCTCTCCAGATGAAGATGGACACCTTCTTTGGAACTCCTTTCACCCATTGAAAGGGGTAGAAGGGGGTAGCATGGCTGGTTAATAACTTTCTGCACGAGGAAACCGAGAAAACACCATCTGAAGCCCCAACCCAAACCCAATGATCCCTATGAGATGACAATAATGTACCAGCAACCAGCGCAGCGCACTGTTGCAAGGCCGTCAATTCAGAGTGAGAGCTTGGGGCTCGTTTCCAGTCCCAAGACTGGAGACGAGCGGCCACCGAAGCTGACTTATGTACCTCGATTGCGAAGAGGCAAGGGAACCGATCTTTTAGGGGTCCCTCAGCAACCCACCAATCCATCCAGAACCTAATGTCGCTCCCATCTCCCACTTTCCCTTTAATCATGGCAGGAATGTTGAGATCTTGATCAAGAACGAAATCTCCAACTTTGTATACCGCATTCCAAACTCCTGACATACCCCTTCGGACCGGTAAGTATGAAGTTGAATTAATATTGTAGTGGATGGCCGAAACTACTCGACGCCATAGGGATTGTATCTCCGTTTGGAAGCGCCACCACCACTTGACAATTAAGCTTTCATTCATCGTTTTAAGTGAACCAAGACCTAATCCTCCTTTCGACGTAGGACCAATCACCCTTAGCCAAGCAATCCAATTAACTTTCGAGACCTCGTCGTTACCGCCCCAAAAAAAAACGCCGTCTAAGAGCTTCCAGTGAGTTAATAACACCTAGCGGGGCTTTAAAAAGTGAGAAGTAGTAGAGAGGGAGGCTGTCGAGGACCGCGCGAAGCAACACAACTCGGCCACCGATGGAAAGGGATTTAGCTTTCCACTTCGACAGGCGTTTTTTAATCACGTCGAGCACGGGATCCCAATGTCTTATTTGGTTCATGTTGGCCCCAACCGGGACCCCCAAATATTTGAAAGGAAGCACATCCGCCTTGCAAGTGATTGAGTCTGCCATTTGCTGAATGCTCTCATGGTCTACTCCAATACCAAAAAGGGAGGTCTTGTTGTAGTTCATCTGAAGCCCCGAGATCATAGAGAAGCACCTCATAATACGCACTATATTTTTAATGTTTGCCTCGCTCCATTCACCCACATAGACTATATTATCCGCATACATAAGGTGGGTGATGATTGGACCATTATTTGGTAATCGCAGTCCCCTTATAAAACCCAACTCCATAGCCTTATTGATGAAGCAGGTTAACGCCTCCATTGCCATAATGAAAAGGAAAGGCGACAAAGGATCGCCTTGACGGACACCACGAAAGCATTGAAATTCTCTGGACGGGGAGCCGTTTATTAAAACCGACGCCCTGGAGGATTCTAAAATCCCTTGGACCCACATACGCCACCTGGAGGGAAAACCCATTTGGCCTAAAACCGACAAGATGAAATTCCAGTTAATCGTGTCATAAGCCTTTTCCATATCCACCTAGTAAAAGAAGTGTTGATAGTGCTTTGGTCTGTTTTGATGGTTCAGCCCAAATCATGGCCCATTTCGTGTTTTATCAGAGAGTGTGGGATGTGCCACGCTGGCAATCCACACTACTATTTACGAAGCAAGAATCAATGGTCCTGATCGTCTGAAAGTGTGTTTTCTCTATCTAATTGTGTGGCTTATATTGGTCCGGATGTGCTTCTTTCCAAGCCTGGGAAAGCTCTATAAAAGGACGTCTCATTCTCTGTGATCAAGTTTAACACTCTCAATCTTTTTTTTTTTTTTTTTTTTTTTTTGTATAATCTTAGATCACCTTCTGATATTTTTCTCTCTACTCAGTTTAGGGTTTGGAGTCTAGATTCATCTTGAATCTATTCTTGAGAGTTAGGTCATAGAAGTTGTTTAGAGATTATCATATAGATAATCTCTAAAGTGTCTGTAAAAGGTTATAGATAGGTTTCTTGTTTGACATACTGATTAATATCAGTTCTTGTGTTTGTATTCAAGGGATAAACGTTTTAGGGTTGGGATTGTTCAATAAAATTTGGTTGTTTTTGTGATTCCATGTTTTGTAACAATACGTAACCTCTTTTATGAAGCATGGTTCTTCGTAACGCTGACCAAGACCTCTTTTATGTAGCATGCTATTTTGAGAAGTTCACGGTTCTTCGTAACGCTGACCAAGACTTCTTTTATGTAACATATTATTTTGAGAAGTTCATCCAACCTCTTTTGTCAAGCATGGTCCTTTATAAGGCCTACTAAAACCTCATTCGTGAAGCATGCTATATTAACAACTTCCTTTTTGTAAAGCTAGCTTATGACACATAATCCAACATGTTAATGTTAACTATAAGACTATCCGTTGTGGGTAGAAGTTAGTGATAGATTTATCGAATAATATTTAACCACGTCAACGCCCACGTGGCACTGGTTAGCGCCCGGCGATCGGTCGCGACAGGGTGTTGTGGCTAAGGGTTAGCGGTTATTTTTTTACCAAATATATTATTCAGCACAATTTTAAAAAGAAACATAAAAAAGAAGACGACTACATTATAAAATTTCCTCTCATAAGTCTCCACGTTTGTTCATGTGGGTAGTTATCATTGTGTGTGTCTCGATATTAATTACGAGCCATTTCAACCCAGTCTTCATCTTTTAAACCCGGGTTCGCGTTCATCGCAACCATGAAGAACCCCTCAAATATGGTGCACTTCGCCTTGATGGAACAATATTTTCCATAAATCATATTAGTTGAACGAAGGTTGTCACCCCTTCGTCGCCTGAATCGGGTGACAACCCCTTTCCAAAAGCTTTTGTTTCGATCGTATTCTCCTTCGATCTCTTGTTGGCTGATATAACAATCCACCAAACAAAGTTCTTTCTCTAAACTCCACGTTAGTGTTACACGGTTCATTGAGGCGGGGATTGGATTTGGATTAGGGTTTGCCATTTGTTCAAGTGAAAGATAAAAAAAAATTAACCTAAAGATCTATATATATATATATATATATATATATATATATATGTAAAATTTTATAAAATCAAGCAAAAATTTAATTACCTTATTTAATTTTTGACCGTTAGCTAGCTGCCAACGTCCAAGACCTTTGGAATTGCACCCGCTAGCTCACGCGAGCTTCGTCGCTTGGGCTAGCTCGCGGCACCGTTCGCTGACCAACGTTATGGGCCAGGCTATCCACCTGGATCACATTGTGGCTCGCGGGCCACAACGGATAGTCTAATAGTATAACTTTGCTTTTGTAAACCTATTTTAATGCACCTAATCAAGAATGTCAATGTTAACTATCAAGCCATATGATTAAATCCTATAGAGCTAAATCACAAACACTAGATTTTCCCGTCGCAACGGGCGGTGTGCGCAATCTTAGTTTTGTCTATTTTGCATTACTCATGAGAAAGTGATGGCGACCATTGACCAAAAAATCAACCATAAAGGCATAAACCCCTTAGAGTATGCGTAGTGGCTAATGTTATGGGGCGTTTTGGGGCTCCATAGCGCCGGGAACACCGCCCCGAGTGGCGCTATGGGGCGTTTTGGGGTGATTTTGTCTTCTCCATAACGGGCGTTGTGCATTGGGGTCATTTAAGGGTTTATTATTATTATTATTAATATTATTATTATTATTGTTGTGTTTGTGTGTGTGAAGAGGAAGAGAAAGAAGTGAAGAGGAGGAGGAAGAAGAAGAAGAAGGGAAGAAATGAAGAAGAAGAAGAAGTGAAGAAATGAGGAAGAAGATGATGGAGAAGAAGAAGTAGGTGGGGAAGGGGTAGGTGGGGTGGGTTATTATTTTTATTTTAATTAATATTATTTTTAATAGTAAATCTTATTTTTTTATTATTGTTTTTTAACTTAATAAATTTCTTTTATTATTATTATTATTAGGTATTTAATATATTCTTATTTAAATAAAAAACAATAATTAACCAATCATTACCAATCATTTATAACCCCCACATAACCCCCCTTCCCACTACACCCTCTTTTTCCATAACCCCAACATAACACCTTTTCTATTACTTTTTAATATTTTAATCCTATAACCCCAACATAACTATCCACCACTACACGTACCCTTACTACATTTCCTCCTCCAACAAACAAAGAAAAAGACCAAAACCTGACACCTCTCCAACCAGTCCACCACCAATGGCCACCATAACCAGCAATCTGATCAACCCTACACCAATCTTCATCAACGCAGCAACAATCCGGTCAGTTCTCCCATACAAATCTCTAATCAACCACCTCCAAACCTCGCTCTCCTCCGCCACTTCCGTCATTGAATCACCCATCCGCCACTCCCACCCAACCTCCTCGTCCTCCACTCTCCTCCTGATGCCGGCATGGTCTGTCTCCTCCACCACCGTCCCTTACATCGGCGTTAAACTCGTCACCACTCATCCCAACAACTCCTCCTTAAACCTCCCCGGAGTCCACGCCAGTTACGTCCTATTTGACTCCGTCACTGGCCAAACCCTAGCTTCCATGGACGGTACTGAAATAACCGTCCGCCGTACAGCTTGTGTCTCTGCCCTAGCCTCACACTACCTCTCCAACCAAAGCTCTCAGGTGGTTACTTTTATTATGTATATAGTCTATGTATTTAGCTAGTTGATTCTGTAGGGTGTCAGGTGTGCAAACTTCAGTTCAGGTCGGTTCGGTTATTAGCCGTAACCGAAACCGAATTCATCTCGTTATAATCTATTTTATTAACCAATCGCTTAATATGTTCGGTTTATTCGGTTAATTATTGGTTTTCAGTTCGATTTGGTTAATTTTAATTAATGCACATAATAGAGGTGTAAATACATGAAATGAAATGGATGTTTAAGTATATGAATATGCAGTGGTGAAGCTTGAAAAAAATAGTGGTGGGCCGAAAATCACAAGACTCAATTTTTTTTTTTTTATATCGGTGGGAGCTGGACTCAATTCATATAAAAATTATCTACGAAAATCACGAACTTCCGTCACTGATTTAAAAAACTATAGGGGTGGGGTACCCCTGACTCCCATAATCCTTCGCCATTGTAAATATGAGATGCATGTATAAATACATGAAATGGTGGTACGTGAAATACAAGAAATGAAGGTATAAAAGCTAGAAATATATCAAAATATGATTAGTTTGGTTCGGTTCGGTTCGGTTCAATTAATTTCGGTTAACTGAGGGTATAAGAAAAAACAAATAACTAGTTGTCGGTTAATTCGGTTGATTTATATTCAATTTTGTCAGTTTTCGGTTTGTTTTTCCTCACCCGCAATTGTGGTACTTAGCTACTATAGTTAGTTGATTCAGTTATAGCTCTAGATTCCTTCCCTCTACTGTATATAGGAGGATGAATTGTATGTTGCACATTATGATGATATGATGAACTGAGTTAAGCTCTTACTGTTTCTTTAGGTTTTGTTAATGATTGGCGCAGGATCGTTAGCTCCACACTTGATCAAAGCTCATTTAACAACTCGGCCAAGCATCAGCCGTGTTATGATTTGGAACCGAACTGTAAGAAAATCGGAGATTCTGGTGGAGGAAATGAAATTGGAAAGGGGAATGGAGAGTGTGCGGTTTGAAGTGTGTGAAGATATGGAATCTGCGGTGGCTATGGCGGATATTGTGAGCTGTGCGACGAATTCAATGACGCCGTTGGTTTTGGGAAAGTGGTTGAAGGCAGGGGCGCATTTGGATTTGGTTGGATCATATAAGCCGTCGATGAGGGAGTGTGATGATGAAGCTGTGAAGAGAGGGAGAGTTTTTGTTGACAATGAGGCGGCATTGGTGGAAGCCGGAGAGTTGGTTGGGGCGTTTGAAAGAGGGGTGATGAAGAAGGAAGAGATTGAAGGGGATTTGGTGGAGTTGACTAAAGGGGTGAAGATAGGGAGGAAAGATGAAAAGGAGATTACTTTGTTTGTTTCAGTTGGTTCAGCAGTTGTGGATTTGTTAAGTGCTCAATTAGCATATGAAACCATTAGAACTAAACCATAGAGCATAGACACACATGTTAAGCCCACTCACCAATAAGGACCTGATTTCCAGTAGATGCACTCATTTTGCAGGCCATATTTGTATGCTAAGTATAAGGTTTTGTAATGATTTAGGTGAGGTTACTTGATAAACAGCTTCTATAATAAAAATGTCCAGAGCAATCATAATAATTAATATGTTGTTGAATGATTTATTGAGAACAACATCAACATGGTAAGTTATGAGTGTTACGTGTTAACTTTGTAAAGAAAGAATGATGACAAAATAGCCTACTATGTACAGACTTTAATTTTTACAAGGCCTTTGGGTGTGGAGGAGGCCCATCATTCATGATGGTCCTCCACCTAAGATGTCATGTTATCGTGGGGTAGGAGCATCATGGTGATGATGGTCCAAGGGTGTGGTAAGAGCATCATCCCTCTCTTAGAGGGTGTTTGGAATTGCGTTTTGAATCTGATTTTTAGATTATTGCGTTTTGAAAACGCAGATAATCAGTTTTTAATGTTTGGATTGCGTTTTGAAAACGCAAATAATCAGTTTTTTAGGCTATCAAAACGCAATAATCTATAAGTAGCTCCACCCCTGCTTTTTCAAAACGCATAATCTGTTTTCAATAATCAATCCCAAACACCCCCTTAAAAAAAAAAGAATAAAACCAAAAACCAATCAAGATGCCCGGCACAAGAGTCGTGTAGTTGCCGCCCATGCCTATGCCAGCATAGGGGGGCGGTGTTTGCCGGGCGGCATCACCTAGCCGGCCCTATGCCGGCCTCCACACCCAAAGGCCTAACTTGCATTCAGGAGAATAACCCTCTTTTTAAACGGGAAATGCAATGTTTAAAACTTGTCTAATCTGTCTTCCAGAACACACTCTTACAACGTATCCCAGGCTGTCCACACCAATAAAGGTTGCCTCCTTGTTCAACATTTACGTATTGTAAAATTTGAAAGTGAGCTTATCTAATAATGGTAGATACAGACCATTATTTTCATCATCAAGTATCTTTTACACGATGTCGCAAGACAATGAATCATAAAGTGAGTACAGTTTACCTCCACTTGAATGCCCTAACATTAGTGACGGACCCATGATTTATTTTCTAGGTGAACGATGGAGAGATTTAACCGAACGTTTAAGGGGTACGAATAGGATTTTTGCCTAAATATTACACTATTTTTTTCCCGACGGGCGCCTGTCCCCTTCCAATGAGTGTAGGTCCGCCAATGCCTAAGATCTCCAACACAATGATTCAAGGGCCCGTGTTGTCTTTTCTCCACTAGATTTAAGACGCGATATAATTCTGGTAGCCGAATGCCCGAAACAGCTTAAATAAACTAGTCCAATAGCTTAATACTAATCAACATCTTCTAACTCATCTTAAAAATAGATGAAAACTTGAATAATATCCTCTAGTAACTTATGATTGGAAATTCAGTGAATGTTTATATATATCAAAACATGGTAAAACTAGTAGAAACTAAAAAGATTATTTGGCTCCACGACTGATCCTATGATCTTACTTGCTAGTTGCTACCATGGTGGTTACCGACATTGTATAAACTTGTTCTACATAACATGTTTGTTTGATTTTTTTTTTTTTTTTTTTTTTTGCATATTTGTTTTTTGTTATACAATAATGTCACAAGTGGTTCAGCCATACACATGTATCTTATTAACATGACATCGAGTTATATAATTGTGTCAAATGTGACCATAAACTTATTGAACTAAAATACCCGTTTTGCCTTTATAAATATATTGAAACTACTAAGAAATAGATGCTTGTTTGATATGCATTAACCTTGAACTTTCCCTTTTCCGTTTGGTACTTGCCTTCTTGATACAGGCAAGTTGACTAACTTGACAAGGTACTAAAAGTGGCCTATTCTATATTTTTTTCTTACAAAATTACAAATGAAATAACATAGTATAAAAAATAATACTCCAATATAAATTGATTTGTATTGTTATCATAGGAAAGGAATAACCTCGAAATTTAGGGGAAATTTAAATAGATTTGTAGTTCCAACCCAGCCCAAGTCGGGATCTATATAATAATAATAAATCAAACAACTGCTGTTCCATCTTCCTTCAATCATTCGTTTCCATCCATCCTTCCTTCCTTCCTATTGTTACAGTTTCTAGAGGCTTCCAAATTCCAATGGCATCTGATCTGGCAGCCAAGGCGAAAGAGGCATTCATCGACGACCACTTCGAACTGGCCGTTGACTTTTACTCTGAAGCCATCCTCATCGACCCTAACAACCCCCTCCTTTTCTCCGACCGTGCTCAGGCTAATATTAAACTTCAAAACTTCACCGGTATTATTATTATTATTATTATTATTATTATTATTATTATTATTATTAATGTTTATATTCCTTTTGCTCTATGTTTTTAACAACATACTGATATGATAAGTGACGGATGCTTTTGTGTATATCTAAATTCTAATACATAATTATTACTTGTTTCAGAAGCGGTTGCTGACGCTAACAAGGCAATTGAATTAGACTCTTCCAATCCAAAGGCGTATCTTCGTAAAGGGTGGGTTTCATTCAACAATAAACTTTAATTATTATTATTATTATTCAGTTTTTGCATAATGTGTTTATAACTTTATATATTTGTGTCATGCACTATCTACTTTAAAGTAGGCACTATTTTTCCTTGTGTATTAGATCTAATAGGATTCATAAAAGTAGAAACGTGGCCGGAATCTGGTAGCCTTAATTTAGATAATCTGGCTTGAAAGTCTCCGGAATTTGGGAATCTCGCCAAAATCTACGTCTAAACAATTACCTAGAGAATTAAAGCGCAATTGCCTAGTCGCAAGAGGTGATGACTTTTAACAACTATGGTTAATTGGGAGCCATGACATGCTTTACACGACACATTGTCTTTTATAACCTAAATGTAACACTTGTTTTCATTGCAAAAAGGAGTTTATGAAATATACTAAAAAGAATCCCGATAGAAGTTTTTGTGAAGATACGTGTTAGTTGCATAGCTTTTGTTGAATGAACAGAAGCTGCAAACTTTGTGAAGATTTACCTGTCATAGGAATTAGATGATGAAATACCCAAAGTTTAAAAGAACAGAAACGAGCCTCGAGGCTTTTTCCCTTTGACTCATGAGGCGTAAGCCTCGAGGCGAACCGGAGCGCAATCTCGAGGCACAGTCAAAAAATAAATATAAAAATTATGTGTCTATAAAAAATAAAATACTTGACCTAGAAAAGTCTAAAACATCAAAACTAAAATAATTGACCCAAAAAGTCTAAAACACCCCAAAAAAAAAACACATAAAAAACACCCGAGGCGCACCCGAGGCTCACATTGTCTTAGCGCCTAAGCCCTTAGAGGCGTATGTACAATCTAAACCCCATGAGGCGCGTCTCAGACTCGTTTTCTTATAGTTTTGCCTTGAGGCGTACGCCTCACCCGTTTTTTTAAACCATGGAAATACCATGAAGAGTGGTTGACGTTGAAAGCTTAGCTCTTTTTTTTACTTTCTTGTCATCTATGCTTATCGTATTTTACTTGTATTGTCAAATGGAAGGATAAAGGATTTATGCTCATGTTTTATGATAAAGCCACAAATCATAATGGTATTTTGGTTGTATAAGAATATGCTCCAACTTTGAATTTTCCTACCCTGCCATGCCATATTCATCACCTTGCTTACATGTCAAATCATGGGTGTGTGTATTGGGTGACCTTGGTGATTGGGCCCTCCATAGTATCCCTTGTTAACAGCCCATGTGATTTTACTAGTATATTTTTGTTTTTGTATCCGCGAATATCTTGTAACTTTCACGTTTCTGTCTACAGGACAGCGTGCTTTAGTCTTGAAGAATATCAGACTGCCAAAACAGCCTTTGAAGCTGGTTCCAAATTAGCTCCCGAAGATGCAAGATTTACAGATTGGATAAAAAAGTGTGACAAGTTCATTGCAGGTGATTGAATATCTATATATATAGAAATGCTACCAACATTGGAGTCTTATTGTTAGATATAAGCTCATGAGTAGGCTTTTAAGACGGGTGTTTAATTTGTAATCCAGAGGAAAATAGTGAGCTACCAACACAATCAGATGCAACCCCAGCTAGTGCTGTGGCTCCTAGTTCAACTACTAATGAGGTGATCACAGCACCGGCCAAACCCAAATACAGGTATGCATAATTTATTATTTGCCCGAACCAGAAACTTTTTTAGTGCTTATTTATCTTACACGTGTATTTTTGTGCCTTGCTTTTTTTTTTAATCAAAAACGTATGTTCACTTTTGTAGCATAGCTTAAAGTCTTATAGTGTCTTAAGCTAACATTCATTGCAATTTTGTTATATGGGTGATGCCAGTTTTTGACACATTGGATATGCGTTATCTTGATTCTTTTTGCGTTGAATGTTATAGAGTTATAGCTCACCAAGATCTTTACATTTCTGCAGGCATGAATTTTATCAGAAACCGGAGGAGGTAGTTGTGACCATATTTGCCAAAGGAATACCGGCTACCAATGTGTTTGTCAATTACGGGGAGCAAATAGTATGTTTGACATTTACTTCTTCTCAACTGCTATAATTTCATCCTTATTTTTTCCCATAACGTCCATGACTATTTTATAATGAAAAGTTCTTATATACTACTTCCATTGTTGTTGCTTTCCAGCTAAGTGTAACCATTGATGTACCTGGGGAAGAGTCGTACATTTTCCAGCCTCGCTTGTTTGGAAAGGTGAGATCCATGAACTCGTATATTATTTACTTTCTCATTTCTTTCTATGATTAATGTACAGGTAATATACCTGTGACAGAACCTATATATCAGTTTGCTCTATGAAATAAAATCCTATACATACATTGTTGATATTATTTCAAGAACAAAGTGGGTGCAAATTTTTGTAATGGTTATTATGTGATATTTGCTTCTATTCTCTTGTAATGGAGTGTTAATACCAGCACATATACTGTTTTTACATCAGCTAATATTATACTTTCCAAGTTGGCAGATAGTCCCAGCAAGGTGCAGATTTGAGGTTCTCTCAACCAAAGTTGAAATCCGCCTTACAAAAGCTGAACCTATACATTGGACATCTCTTGAATTCGGTGACAACCAATTGGTTGTCCAACGGAGCAATGTCCCTGCAGGTAGGCCAACATTTGCACATGTGTTTTGAAAGTGATTGTTTGATATCGAATAATCTAAATCAGTTAATACGCTGTAATAAAATGGGCTGTAGAAAGAGTGTTTGGTTGTGTTCTATTGTTGGAGGTTACGATAATCCCATCTTTGAAAGTTTGGCAACTTTTATTTATTTTCATAATTAATAGTTAACCGACTAGAAATGACATTTTTGTGAAAGAGCTACACGGGGTTTGATAGATGGAATCATGGAAATTTAGCACTAGTTCAATGAAAGGTGTAAATAAGAAATTTTATTTTACCCTTAGATGATTGATTTTGTTGCAACTGATATGAATTTGATTATTTGACCTTAAATAGTTGGGATTACAAACATATAATAACTTTGAAATCACAATTACAGATGCCCTCCTTAACCACAACTTTGGGGTTATGCGGTGATTTATCATTTGTGATCATTTCTTCGACGCTGCTCACGTTTTTATTTGTCATGTAGGTTATCAAAGACCATCTTATCCTTCCTCGAGACCAACCAAAGACTGGGATAAGCTTGAAGCTCAGGTTAAAAAGGAGGTATGGACTTAAATAGATAACTCACTATGCTGCCCTAAGATCATGGGGGACATTATATGGTCTAGATAGTGTGGCTAAATGAGCCCTTTTGTTTTCAGGAAAAAGATGAAAAACTTGATGGTGATGCGGCTCTTAACAAATTTTTCCGTGATATATACAAAGATGCTGATGAGGATACAAGAAGGGCCATGAGCAAATCTTTTGTAAGTCTCTTCTTTTCTTGATTTTCAAAATAGTCTTCTTGCCATTGATGTTTTGTTTTCATGCAAAAGAATTGTTGTATCCTCTTTAAGAGATGGAAATTTGACTTAATAACTGTTAACCTTCATCTTATATTTCTAACGGATCAAACGGGAAAAGAAATCATGGCTGAAAATGAAGCCCGCTAAATGCATTGAACAAATTGAAGTTGCCCAATGTGTATCTATAAATGCTTAGTACCTTCTACTTGTTTTATTTAGTAGGTTAGAATGTTATATTAGTATTGAAATGGTATGGTTTTGGAAACCATTGTTTAATACACTAGTTAGGAAAATGTTTACGACTGAACAGAGTAGTGCCTGACCTACTCCTTTCATCCAAATTTGTATTGATTTGTTACCCATCACACCCATATTGCCAAATCAAGATATAAGCTGAGGCAACCATTTCAATCGATTTACTTATGAATGATTCAATTCTTGCCAAGTTAACTTTAAAAAGGCTGAAATGTTGCCAATGTTCATTTGTTAGCCCATATAACCTGTAAAACCATTTTTATCCAGAAATTTGATTATTATTGAAAGTGTGATTGGCACAATACTCATTTGTAAAAAAACTAGTCTGGACAAATGTTTGTGGTTGCTCATTTCTGTTACTAATAATGTAATGTGATTTTGTCTTGTCCGATAAAACAGGTTGAGTCGAATGGGACCGTGCTGTCCACAAACTGGAAAGAAGTGGGATCAAAGGTGGTGGAAGGAACCCCTCCGGATGGTATGGAACTGAAAAAATGGGAAATTTAAATGGTTCCGGTTCGGGCTCAAAATCTGTAATTTTGTGTGATTTGGTTTGGGTCTTTTTATTTGCTAGTTTGGTTATGCCTTGAAATGTCTATATATTTCTTTGCCTTCGTGTACTAGTTTGCTTTCCAGTCATCACCCTCATTTTGGCCTTTCAACTTCAATAGCAATAGCAATAGCAATTTGGATGATTATTTTGTAAACTGAGTACTTTTATGTTAAAATCTGGGCTGTTCTCGATTTTAATTGTATGGTTACGCGAATCCGGACACAACAGGCTACGGCTATTAGTAATAAAATATGTTATACTGGATTATACCCTGGGAGCGTCCCGGGTTGAGAAATTTAATATGATACATCAATTTTACATATGAAATAGACTGATGTATAACTCTAATATTAATATCTAACCTAAAACAAATTAACAATGTACAACTCTAATGCTAACACCTAACCTAAAATAATGTAGAACTTTAATGTAACTCTAATATTAACACCAAAAAATTCATATTTATTGATTTGAACCTAATTAGTGACTTGCCTATACATGATTAATGATTTACCTGAACACTTTGTGTTTTTTTTTTTTTCTGTATGAACAAAACCCCACAATTTTTTTTTTTTCGTTTTTTATATAGCATTATGGTACTCGTTGGAAAGATAATAAAACGCTCGTTAATTTGGTGTAATTTTTTTCTTTAAAAAATCTCGTATATTAAAGATATTAACGTTTAAAAATTATGGGAGGAAACATGAGGGTTAAAAATCCAATTTTGTTTTTAAATTATTTTTTTTCTAAAATATCTCAATGCCACATGAGATGACACATGGCAAGCCGCTAGCAAATGCAAACCAAACTACCAACACAGGAACATATCACAATTCGAACTTCTTCCACTTAGACATAAACAAAAGATATTTAACTCTTTCCTCTTCAAAGAGACCAATTGTTAAAGATGATTTTGTTGTCATTTGACCTTCTCATATACATGATACATGAATTTGAATCATTTTATCTATTTTTTAGATTGGATTCATGTATCCATAAAAATGCTTTTTCGTCTTTTCTTAGTAAGTGATATGCAAGTAACAATTGGCGTGTGAACTTTTGTTTTTTTGAACGGCAAAAATGATGTATAAACTTGTCATTTTTCTTAAATATACAATGCAAGTGGTAGTCGTGTGAATGTGAGTGCAATTATGCGGCAGTTGCCATGACTCATGCGGGCCAAAGAAATTTGGTTTATGTTCTCGGCCTATATGGATATTTCCTAAGATCACTACTAACAAACCCGATATAGGACTTGGATATTAATACGCCATGTTATAGTTTGAATTATTAAAATTCAATTTGCCTTACGGTAATGGTGTATAATAAAAAATCTTAACAAAACTGCAAGTGTTTTAAGATTTATCATTCACTATAGCCATATTACACTTTTGATATATTATCTTGATATGGTACTTTGGATATTATACTTGGTTGGTTATGAATAAACTAACTCATATTAAATACTTGGTTCTTATTCAACTTTTGGTTCATGTAATTAAACTTAGAAGAACAAGAGCAAGCCCCACAATTAGGAAAAAAACAAAAGTAAACATGTTAGATGTAACTATCATAGTTGTATTGAAAGGTCAGGTTCTATGATAACTGTGGCTCTGTCTCGTCACTTTGTCTTGTTGCTGTTGTTATTCTTTTGATTCATTAGAAGTTAAAGCATTGATCCTTCCCCTGCCACCACCTTCCTATATACGCAGTACTCCCATTGGGTTTACCCCCTGCCTTCTTTTTTTAAGGCCAACAAAGTCGTCATAGCCTTTCGTGGAAATTCCTATGACGAATTCAGGATACCCACGGGGCACATGGTGCTCCAAGTCCACCAATCCATAGAAAACCCAACCACCCACCCGCCCGAAGGCGGTATCCTTCAAGGCTCGAACTTGTGACCATTAGGCCCAAAGTCACCTATCATTAAGCCTCCATACCACTCCATCAGAAGGTGGGTGGTCTCTGCTATTTTGTTTCTGTTACAATTATATGCATATATTTTTTAAATAGCGGAATTTTATTACCAACTGCCCCAGCTAGCAAGAAACCAGACAAAGGCAAGAACAACTAGGACTTAAAGAAACAAACATTAAACATCTAACGTTCTCCACCTAGCCCAATCTAAAACTTTGTTGTTCGAGCGGAAGGAAACTATAACTTTTAATATCTCTACAAATTTGAGGTATATTGATGGGAACGTTGTTAAAAAGCCAATTGTTTCGCGCCTTCCATATGCACCAACACACCACTACAATAATGGATTGGATGCACTTCTTCCTTTGCGCCAAACCCCCACAACTCTTATAAACATTGAAAAGGTCAGTGATCGAAAAAGCATAAATAAGGTCAATCTTGCACCATGCACTAACATTTTGTCAAGTAACGGTCGCCACGTAACACGAAAAAAAAATGTACGCTTCATCAACTCTTCTTCTTCCCCACAAAATCTGCATTCCAAGGAATCCAAGGAAATATCACATCTAGGGAGCACATCCGCGGTAGGGATCCGATTTTGAGTGGTCTTCTCCTCCAACTAAACATGTTGGTCTACAAGGGAATAGCACTAATCCGTTCCATAGTTGTCAAAGCGCCTAGGCGCATAGGCCGAGCCCGGAGCCTAGGCGCAAGGCGCATAAAAAGTGACGGCCTTTTATAATTAAGGGCATAGTATAAAATACATTTTTTAGGGATTCTAGAGATGTTTTAGGCTTGTTTAGGGCTACTTTAGGATGTTTTAGGGTTGTTTAGGACTTGTTCATGACCCATTTAGGATGTTTTAGAGGTTTATGCAACTTTTAGCCTGAATGTGGCCGGAAATCAGCCCTGATAGTGCGCCTCATTGCCTAGGCGCGCACCTCACAGGGCGCAGCGCACTTGTTACGCCTCGAGCCTAGGCGCTCGCCTAAGCGCACTTTTGACAACTATGATCCGTTCCCAACAACTTGTAGCAAGAGCTGGCCCAAGCAAAGACAAAACACGCATCATAGAACCAACCAAAAAATTATCAATAAAACTCTTTTCATCTTGTCCATCATTATATGGCATAGTAACAGATTGTTTAATCCTTCTCCGCTATGTTTTTTATTGGTTACATTCTTAATTATAGTCGACCTAGTTAATGGTAAACACTTATTATGAGAATCCAACAAAAAAAAAAACATATATCAGTTAAAGTGTTGTGTAGTATTGACACATATGTATATTTAGTAGATATTTAATTGGTTTGAATTGTATTTATTATCTCCTATAATTGTGGAGTCATTATGTACTATATATGGGGAACAAAGTCAATGAAAGAGGCAGGCAATTACACGCCATTTATCATTTACCAATATGGTATCATCCTTCTAAGATCCTAACCCTAATTTCTCCCCACCGCCGCTGCCTTTTCTTCTTGTCAGCCGGCTCTAAACCTTTCTTCTCCGGCTATCCCCCTGCTACACACACTGCAAAACACTCTGCCTCCTGCTCGTTCCTTGTCTCCATCTTCTTCTTCTTCATGGAACCCACACCTCTTCACCCAGCCCTCACGGTGACTAATATCAAATCTCATATACCTATTTTACTCGAGAAAGACTCTGCACACTATGGAACCTGGAAAACCCTCTTCCAGGTTCACTGTGAAGCATACCAAGTCGTCGATCACTTATCTCCCAAACCACCGGTCACCACTGTTCCGACCTCCTCTGACGCTGCTGCCGCTGCCAAGGCTGAGGCAGCCGCTATTGCTGCTGAACAACTATGGAATCGGCTTGACGCTCTTGTTAAACAGTGGATTTACGCGACAATATCTCAGCCCCTACTTCGCGTAATCATTCAACCCGGTCAGACAGCCCTGGATGCTTGGCTGGCTGTCGAGAATGAGTTCCAGGATAATCAAAACTCGCGAGCCGTTTTTCTGGGTCAAGAGTTCGCCAATCTTTCCCTTGAAAACTTTGCTTCCATGGGAGATTACTGTGATCGCGCCAAGCAGCTTTCTGACCAACTCGCTGCAGTTGGATCCCCGGTCAATAATCGTATGCTTGTTTTGCAGGTACTAACAGGCTTGACGGAACAATACGACAGTATTTCTACTGTTCTTCAGAACCGTGACCCGCTGCCGCCCTTCAGCGATGTCCGGTCTCGTCTGAATCAGGAAGAGTTAAAGAAAAAGCGCCAAGTATCCCGAGGTTCTCAATCGGCTGCAACGGCCTTACATACCAACACCTCCAACTATGCCTCCAACACCCAGCCGTCATCCAACCCCGTCCGTGGTCAAGGTCGCTCGCGTGGTGGCCGAGGCCGCGGTCGTGGTCGCCATACTACTTCCGGTTCTGGCCGGTCCACCTCACACAACAATACTCAAAATTCTCACCCTTATATAGTGTTTCCAAACTCATGGACAGCGGCCCAGTGGGCTTCGCTGATTAGGCCCAACACTATCTCTTCATCCAATGTGGCCCAACCTCCTTGTCCATACCCATCTAAGCCCAACACTCAAAATTCTCAAGGGATACTTGGCCCCCGTCCTGATGAAGCCCATCACACCAACTACTCTCCTACAGACATTGAGCAGGCACTTTACTCGCTGGCACTAAACCCACCCGACCAAGGTCTCATGGACACCGGTGCCTCCTCGCACTCTGCCAATCAGCAAGGTATATACTCCCCGTCTAACTTTAATAAGTGTACTAATAAATTCATAATTGTTGGTAATGGTACATCTATACCTGTTGTGGCTCAAGGCAACCAAGTCCTCCCACCACCCTACCCACCCCTTAAACTAAACAATGTCCTTTTTGCACCTAATATTATAAAAAATCTTATATCTGTTCGTAGACTTACCACTGACAACTTAGTTTCTGTGGAATTTGACCCATTTGGCTTTCTTGTGAAGGATCTCAAAACTCGGGCTCCTATCCTACGATGCAATAGCACCGGCGATCTTTATCCTCTCACTGAGCCTTTACCACTCAAGACCAACCAGCCCTCTTCATTTGTTGCTGTCTCTCAGGATCGCTGGCATCAACGTTTGGGTCATCCCGGAAATAATTTACTTCAGTCATTAAAACTTTCTTCATTTATTGATTATGGAAAACTGAATAAAACACTTTGTCAATCTTGTGTGTTTGGCAAAAGTGTTAAATTGCCGTTTTATGATTCTATTAATTCTACTTGTTCTGCATTTGACATTGTTCACAGTGACTTGTGGACCTCTCCCATACTCAGTACGGGGGGTCACAAATATTATATTTTGTTTTTGGATGATTTTACGAACTTCTTGTGGACGTTTCCTTTATCACATAAATCACAAGTTTTTCTCACCTTTACCACCTTTCACAATTTAATCCATACCCAATTCGAACGTAAAATCAAACAATTTCAATGTGACAATGGTAAGGAATATGCAAATCAACAATTCTACAATTTCTGCAATCATAACGGCATGCAATTTCGTTTTTCATGTCCCTATACATCCTCTCAAAATGGTAAAGCGGAACGCAAAATCCGCACCATTAACAACATGGTTCGTACTCTTCTAGCCCAAGCTTCCCTTCCACCTAACCTGTGGCACCATGCCCTTGAAACTGCCACATACCTTCTCAACATTTTACCTAGCAAACTTCACAACTTCAAATCCCCCACATCCCTTCTTTATAATTGCACACCTGAGTACGAGCATCTTCGCATTTTCGGGTGCCTCTGTTACCCTCTTACACCTTCCACCACCATTCACAAACTTAACTTCCGCTCTCACCCTTGTGTATTTCTTGGCTACCCTTCCAATCATCGTGGGTACAAATGCCTTGATCTCACCACTCACCAAATCACCATTTCTCGTCATGTCCATTTTGAAGAATCTATCTTTCCATATGCTATCCAATCCCCAACCAAACCTCCCTCATACGAGTTCCTTAATCCTACAATTAGCCCTCTCGTATGGGAGTACCTACAAAATAAACAACCCAACCACCCATCCACTCCCGATACCACCTCGGCCCAACACACTTCTGGCCCAGCCACTTCTCCTAACTCCAACTCACTACACACTGTTCCGCCCTCATCCAACCCCTCTGGCCCATCCATCCCTCTCGGCCCACACCAAAATACCTCACACCCACCCACGTCAACTCCTATCCTCTCCTCACAGGTCCCATCTCCGCCCACTTCCCAGGCCCAAAACATAGGCCCAAATCTTCCCTCACATACTCAGCCCACCACATCCACTATTCCCCTTCACCCAAATCATCCTACCACATCTTCCACTTCATCAGACCAATCTGCCCATCTTAATCCCTCCGTCGCCTCTCGCACCATCCACACCCGCTCGATGAGCGGTATTCACAAACCTAAGCAACACTTTAATCTTCATACTTCCACCATTGCACCTATCCCTAAAAACCCACAGGTTGCCTTGTCCACTCCAGAATGGCATGCTGCCATGACCAATGAATTTAGTGCACTTCTTAAAAATAAGACCTGGGAGCTTGTACCTAGGACACCTGATATGAATATTATTCGTTGCATGTGGTTATTTAAACATAAGTTCAGGTCTGATGGAAGCTTGGAACGCTACAAAGCACGTTTAGTATGTGATGGTCGAAAACAGCAGACGGGCATAGACTGTGGTGAAACTTTTAGTCCGGTGGTCAAACCCTCTACTATCCGTCTTGTCTTATCTTTGGCACTGTCCAAATCATGGCCCATTCACCAGTTAGACGTCACGAATGCCTTTCTTCATGGCAACTTGGAAGAAACTGTCTACATGCATCAACCTCTTGGTTTTCGGCACAAAGACTTTCCAGATTATGTATGTCGTCTTAACAGGTCTTTATATGGTCTCAAACAGGCTCCACGGGCCTGGTACCAGCGTTTCACAGATTTTGTCACTCTACATGGCTTTCAGCAAAGCAAATCCGACAACTCCTTATTTATTTATCATCATGGGTCGGATACTGCTTATCTACTTATTTATGTGGACGACATTATTCTCACTTCTTCCAGCGAGGCTCTTCGCTTGCGCTTAATGACCACACTATCGGGTGAATTTGCTATGAAAGATTTAGGACCCCTTTCTTATTTTTTGGGCATTCAGGTAACCAGGACTGGCAACAAAATGTTTCTATCTCAGCAGGCATATGTTCAAGACATTATTCATCGGGCTGCCATGGACTCGTGCAACCCGGTTGCAACACCGGTTGACACTCAAGCAAAATTATCCTCTGATTCAGGGCCACCTCATGATGATCCTGCTACTTATCGCAGTCTTGCAGGTGCCTTACAGTATCTCACCTTCACCAGACCAGACATTTCTTATGCTGTGCAACAAATTTGTATGCACATGCATGACCCCCGTCAGGACCACTGGAATGCTTTAAAACGCATTATTCGCTATCTCCAGGGCACATCTGATCACGGGTTACTTCTTGGTCCTGTTCCTCATTTGTCTTTGGTGGCTTACACAGATGCTGATTGGGCCGGTTGTCCGGACACTCGCCGCTCCACGTCTGGTTACTGTGTCTACTTGGGCGACAATCTCATATCTTGGTCTTCCAAACGCCAGTCTACTGTCTCACGATCCAGTGCTGAAGCCGAATATCGCGGCGTTGCAAATGTCGTCGCAGATATCTGTTGGATTCGGAATTTACTCCTTGAGCTTCATCACCCTCTTTCCCGTGCCACTCTCGTCTACTGTGATAATATCAGTGCTGTTTATTTGTCTGGCAACCCGGTGCAACATCAGCGCACCAAACATATTGAACTTGATATTCATTTTGTTCGTGAACAGGTTCGACGTGGACACATTCGAGTTCTACATGTTCCGTCCAGACATCAGATTGCGGATATCTTCACCAAAGGCCTACCCCGTATTCTGTTTGAAGATTTTAGGTCCAGTCTCAACATCGGACCACCCGACGTTTCAACTGCGGGGGCGTATTGACACATATGTATATTTAGTAGATATTTAATTGGTTTGAATTGTATTTATTATCTCCTATAATTGTGGAGTCATTATGTACTATATATGGGGAACAAAGTCAATGAAAGAGGCAGGCAATTACACGCCATTTATCATTTACCAATATGTAGGAATGTTTTTAATTTGTAACGTGTCAAAATAAACGGACTAGAACAGAATAGGTGAGGTACTACTGAGGTGGATATAAGAGAAAATTTGTTGCAAATTCAATTTTTATGGGTTGATAGACCAATACCTTATAACATTATTTTTTTGATTTTTATAAATTAGTACGGGTACTTTAGCTGAGCCTTTCTTTTAAAATCGATAGGTGGTTTATTATTATTATTATTATTATTATTATTATTATTATTATTATTATTATTATTATTATTATTATTATTTACGATGGGTTGATTGAACACCGAGGTGTACGTATACATCTACATCTATCGTGTGACCATACATGCACACGTAAATACGTGTATGTGTGACCAGTTACATAAGGTCAGGAGTAAAAGTGAACGAGAAAAAGAAAAAGAAAAAGGTAAGTCCCAATCAGAGAGAAAGCACAAATATTCAACGATGCTTTCATAAAGGGGGCCTGGATCCATACACCAACCCTGCTAGGGTTTATACACCCACCGTCCTTTTGCAGCTTTTTGCAATACTTTTCCTCAAAACTGTCGTATAGATCCAAACATAGACTGCAGTTTTTATGACAAATGCTTTATTGGAACAAGCAATTTTGAAATGACTTTATTGTTGAACATTATTATTTAGGGGTTGACAACTTCGTCCACTGTTGTATGATTGATCCATTTTTTTAAACATTTGTATATATAAACTGTTGAAAAAAAAAATATTGGTGTAACTCAATACAAAATGTATCTTAACTTCAATCTATGTGTATATGCACAAATAATAATGTTCAACAATAAAGTCATTTCAAAATTGCTTGTTGTGCAACTCAATTTCAGTCGTTAATCGAGAGAGATAGTGTGATTTTAATATCCGTTACTCTCGGGTTAATATAATAGTTAAGCTAGCATAACACATTACAAATCTACTATCCGAAATTATTTTAACGTCATGGCGTGACACAAACTTATCCGAAATCCCAACACGTAAATTCATCACAAATCGTTCTCTAAACATATTAAATACAACACATTACAAATCTACTAATATATTTAAAATACGAAGTCAACCAATACAAAATAAGACAAACAAACAACTAGATGTTACAAAGTTATTTCCAATGACAATCATCATCCGACCTCCATGAATCCAAATCCTCGCCTTCGTATGGATCATGGTACCAATCATCTCTCTCGGGACTGTCGTAAACCCAAGCCGTTTTCAATACCTCAGGGTCATAGTCTTCATATGGATCCTTTTCATATTGTTCTTGAACCTCTTTGTCGGGACTCTTATAATCATTTTCATCCACCTCTTCTTTAAGATTGTTGGAGTCATTCTCATGTTTGTCTACTTTCTCTTTCAAATTTGTAGCTTTTTTTTCAAACTCATCACCTTGATCATGCTTACAACACGTATTAAAAATACAAAATTAGATAAATACCATATTATACAAGATTGGAACATAAATAATATTAACTACATAATTAAACGACCATAAATACATCCGTTAAAGGTCAAATCCGATTAAAATACTTTTCAAGACTTCAATAAATAAACAACAAAAAACAACCAACTAAGTCCTAAGATAATCTTCCATTTTTTTGTTTCCGTAGCTTTATATTTCGCCAATTCCTCTTTATCCTTGATAGTTCGCAACAAAGCAGGGATTACCTTTTCACATCTTTGACACTTTGGAGTATTTTCACATCTTTGACACTTTGGAGTATCAGCCCAATCTAACCAACCACAACGAGCCATCTGTAATGAAATTAACTAATTAATTAATTAATTTGTAGGCTTATGGATCACATCTTTTGTTATTGGTTTAGTAATGTTGGGCCGATCTGCATAATTGGGCTGCATAATTGGGTGATGTTTGTTTTATTCAAAGCACAAAAGAATCAAAAAATCTAATTGGACCGATAATTGGGCCTATCTGCATAATATCTCTGATGCTTGGGCTGCATAATTGGACCGATCTGTATAATATCTCTGATGCTTGTTTTATTCAAACCACAAAAGAATCAAAAAATCTAACTTATCGATCCCCACTCCCTTTATAAAATAAACCCAAAATTTAAAAAAAGAAAAAGAAAACAGGTGTTGTATAAAATAAAAAACAAATACTTAAAAAAGAAGAAAAATCTAAACATGAGTTGTTAACATCGCTATAATTGAGTAATGTTAATTAATTGCGTTGAAAGATGTGATCCTTTAGTAATGTTAATTAATTGATCCATAAGCCTACAAATTAATTAATTAATTAATAAAGTCAACAAACAAATTATAATTGTTCAAAAAATCTAACTTATGGATCACATCTTTTTCAAGAAGAAAAAAAAGAACAATAAAGCTTCCAAGATATAGAATTAGTTTTTACTAACTTCCTATTTTTTAATGTTTGTAGCTTCCTGTGGAAAACTGATCCTTCAGGAAACTGGATATACGGGTGGTCGTAATTTTGAACCATTTCCTCAACATCATCAGCATCTACATCTTCTGTTCTACGTGCACCTCTTCTATGCGCCATTTTGATGTGTGGTTGATTACCTAATACCAAAATAAGATATATAAATTGGAATAATAATAATAATAATAATAATAATAATAATAATAATAATAATAATAATAATATTAATCAACCATTAAGTTATAACGTTCAAAAAAAAAAAAAAAAAAAAATCAAACTAAACTACGATAGTCATAGATAACCTAATATCTAAAATCTTGACCTCTATATATGCGTTACTATAAATTAATACTATAGTCATCTAAGATAACATATATATATAGATTTTGTATTTACAGGATGATAATGGTAGCCTTCAACAACAAATAGCAAAGCTCGGGCCATTAAGTTATACCATAAAAAAAAAAAAAAAAAAAAAAAAAAAAAAAAATCAAACTAAACATGCTCAGATCTGGTACATATGGCCTATGGGTCCCCTCTCCACCATCCCATTTCAAACATTCTTTCCCATCAAACACCATCACATAAACTCTCCACCTTTCCTCACACTCTCCACTTTCCTCCATAACTCTCAAGAACCAAGAGATCCTTTTGCCCTTTTGCAACAAATATCAGATCTACTCTCAAGGTAGATAAACATGCTCAGATCTACTCTCAAGGTAGATAATGTGTGTCATTGCCCTTTTGCAACAAATATCATTTATCAAGTCAAATCAAAACTAGTGGATACAAAAGATGGTGGATTTATGAAGGATACAACAGATGGTGGTGGATTTATGGTCTCGGGTTACAACTGTTTAAGTACAACAGTTGTGAAAGCATCAAGCATTGTCATTTATATTATGAAAATAAAGAAGACGGGTCATCAAGCATCAAGCATCAAGCATTGTCATTTAGAAGACGGGTCAGCAGAGGCTGCTATATGGTGGTTTTTATCCAACCCGCCTGTGTTACATTGGTCTCGGGTTGCTATATGGTGGTTGCAGTGGTCTCGGGTTTAGAAGACGGGTCAGCAGAAGTTGGTGTATTCGTGTATCCAACCCGCCTGACCGACCCCTTTCTCATCTATATTTTATCACAAAAACATTAAGACGGTATACTAACCTTGATAGAAACAAAGACGGTGGTGGCTCGTGGCTCTGCGATGGTTGCTATATGGTGGTTTTGTCTCTTCAGCAAACTTTCAAGGTTTGATAGTGTTGGTTGAGATGAAAAGGTTTTATGGTGGTTGATGGGATTTAATGTGGTAAATGGGATTTAATGGGATTTATGGTGGTGGTTGAACTTCAAGTATTTATGGTGGTGGTTGAACTTCAAGTATGGATGTTAAAGAGAAAAGAGCATGCATGGATATGGGTTGTGTGATTGTATGTGTGGTGATTGTACGGGTTATTCTCTGCATTATTCCTGCCATTGTTATTCACTTGTTCCCAATAAAGATAAACTGTTGTTTACCTTTTATTAATTAAACAGTAGTTTAGGTGGGTGTATAGAATCTGTGATGATGTAAGCATGACGTAGGTGGGTGTATCAAAACCACAACCCTTCATAAATATTTTGGCAACAATTTCTATCGTTTTATGAATTTGGATTTTGTGGCCTGTGACAAACAGAATCTACACTGCCAATTTCTTCTCTCTCTCTCTCTCTCTCTCTTTTTTTCTTCTACTGTCATTTCTTGTGATTTTGGAACTATCATAAACTTACATCTGATTTTGATTTTATCTAATTTATTGGATATCGCAAAATTTCTAACTAATGATTCGGCCAATATATCTAAAGGTTATACAAAGAATCTGGTTGTTCTTGTTCATGGCATTAACCAACAATGGCGGATCCAGAGGAGGTTCGTAGGAACCCCTTAATTTGAAAAAATTGAAAATTTTAGTTGAAAAAGTTAAAAAAAATAGTTAAATGTGAAAATCTAGGAAATGAACCCCCTGAAAATCATTTTTGGATTCGCCACTGTTAACTAGGAACACAGTAACAAACTAAGCATGCCATTATTAGATAAGCGTCTTCTATAAGTGGTGAAGAGAGGTACATTAGATTCATATCATTTCATGTAGCACATTCAAAGCATTTAACTTTATTTATTTTAATAAACATGCGATGAGAAAAGAAGAAGAAGAAAAAACCGCACCAATGTTTAAATTTCGAGATTCTGTGATTTTATATGAAACACTCACCTACACTATTCTTAAATTACACATTACCTTAACAGTGGCAGATCCGGGAATGATTTTCAAGGGATGCGATCGGAGGGTTTAACTGAACTTTTAAAGATGAGGTCGAGATTTTTTCCTACAAATCACACTAAATTTTTTACCAAGTGGGCGCCCGCACCCCTTGACCTATACCTAGGACCTAGGTCCGCATGATTGCCTAAGATTAAAACTCAGGTCTTCTTTAAAGAAGTTTTGGTTATTACACTGGGCTACAACCTACCTAACAAAAATAATAAAAAAAAAAAAAAAATACTATGGTTACTCTAGAATTCAGTTCAAAGCATTTGGATTTCTTCTCAATGATTAAAATCATATGTGCCCTTAGAATTTTTGTATAAATTCTTTCGACATAACTACATAAGAGCTTTTAAGTAAAACGGTGGTTAATCCACGTACACCAACATGATGAAACTAACAAGAATCGCCAAGGAAAGAAATTTGAGTCCAAATGTTGTAATTTAAGGAGGAAAATTGGATAAAAGTGGTATTGTATGCCATTTATATGCCAAAAATGTAAAAAAAATTAAGCTTTGATGAGTTTGATTTACTAAACATGGATCCTAGAGCATGCCCAATAAGACATTTTTTCTTGTTTGTTGTGTCCAAAAGTACGCCATAATGCCATATCATTCGTTTTTTTATCGTTATGAAACTTGTTTAGTCAATAACTAGAAAAACCGATTGGGTGGGCCGTTAATATTTTTTTTATACGTGAGAGAAAAACGAATGGTTAAAAGTAAAAAGATACTATACTATCATGTGGCCTAGTGGTAAAAAGGGTCGGTTCTTTCTTTGGGGGAGCCGGGTTCGATTCCCACGGGAGGCATGTGATGGATACCCCCACCCTTGTGATGGGGTAGGTGGTTGGGAAGTGATGGAGAGACCATTGACCCTTGTGGTCATGGGTTCGACTCCTGATCCCTCCAGGTTTTACCGGTTCACTACCATCGTGCCTTCGGGCGGGTTTGTGGGCCGGGTTTTCCCTGGAAGAGAATAGAGGCCGAAGGGCTCTGTCCGTACGGAATAGAGGCCGTCTGGGGCCCCTTTCGACCATTGGGGGCCGCGTATAGAGTACCCGGCAATACTTTAGTTGATCGTTCAAAAAAAAAAGTAAAAAGATACTGATGATGTCGCAATGTTTTTTTAGGTGCTATCTTATTAGGTGGTTTTAAATGTTTTTTTTTCTAACATGAGAGCTTGCTATAAACATTATTGGGTCGCGGCTAAACCATGCTAATAAAATTGGTCATAAAACCATCCACAATGGTGAACAATCAAGTGATTGTTTGTAGAAATAATATTTAAAAATTCAAAAGTTTGCAAACAAACTCACAATCGGTTTGTTGTGACAAACTTGTTTGCAACCAAATAAATCCCCCACTAACTTAATTACTTAAACAACTTATAATATTTAAGTTTAAGAAAAACACTAAATACACTGTATTTTTTAACCTTTTTTTTAACATCCTGATATAAATTTTTATTAAAAACCGAGTTTGTTTAAAAAAATATTTTTAGGTTGAGTTAGGTTGTGAATGTGTACTAGGGTTGGGTTGTGTTGTGTAGATTGAAGAGAGAAATTATTTTTTATTAAAATGTTGATTTGTGAATGGGGATGGTCTAAGTATATTATTACTGATTTGAGTTTTTATATATAAATTTTAATTAAAAGATACTGTAAAAAGCTTAAATTCATAAATGTTTAGACAAAAACAAAGCCACAAGGGTATACATTTGTTCATATATGTATTTTTCCTAATATAAAATATATATTGCATAAATAATTTACTACAGTTTACAATAAAGAGCGTAGAACATGCACAAGCAAAATATTTTGTCATCATTACCTTGAATTTGTCATCGGGGAAGCTATATGGCGACTTCCGCCTTGGGAACACCCCCTTCCCCTTTGGTGTCACGGGTGATATGGATAAAAAGGGAAGGGAGAAGAAAGGGAAACCATTTTCCTGGTTCGAGAAAGGGGAATGAAAAAATAACGTGACGTTGATATGGACAAAAGGGAATGAAAGTGACGTTAATCATGACCTTTAACTTTACAAAAACCTAGCTACCACCTCATACTTCAGTAATGTCCACTTTACTACCTCACACTTCCATCTTTCTAAATTTTCACACATATAATGATTTATTATTATATTACCACTACTAGTAATAAACTAAATAAATACATGAATATATTCCCGCCATTTCTTCCTTCATCATCAGATGCTACATCTTTTCCCTTCATCGACACAGACCCGACTCCCTTGAGATGGAGGAGCACTTCCTGATCTTGACAGAACATTGCACTCTGAAACAAATTTATATTCAAAGAATTTTCAGTAAAGCAAACGTATAACTTATATAATAATAATAATACTCGTAATAAATTACCATAAATATATTTTTATTAAATTATATGTCTTTGAGACAATAATAATATACCTCGAGAAGGTGAACTATACGATTTCTTGCAGTGAAGAATGGCGCTTTGGATTCCATCTTGTTGCAGAACTGAATCGTAACTCCTTGCTGCCGGTGACGGACTAAACTTCACAGCAGAAGACAACGATGACGACCGGCTCTTACCCAAATGCTTAAACACTGAGTTTTCCGGCAACCTAACCTTGTCGTTGGATTTCCTTGAAACCTTAATATACAAAGGTTTAATAAGACTCATGTATTTATGAACAACCTCCTTCGAGAAACGCTTAGACGGCGGCTGGTCGTTGTTATCTATAAACTTCTCTGAACCAAATGTAACCTCTTCGATTTCTCGTTTGATTTTCTTTTTGTCTGATTTTGGTTTGGTATTATGAAACCCAAGCATTAATGCTCGAAAGGGAGACCTTGGAGTCTTTGTGTTGGACGAATCCAAAGGCGATATTTTTCTCTTGTTGTTGGAAAAAAGCGACTGTTTTGAGTTTGAAGAATAATATTGTTGTTGGTAGGGGTGAATATTGTGGAAGCCGTTGTTTGGATTAGTGATTATTAAATCGAAGAGGGAGCTTTGGTCTTCGGAGAAAATGGGTCTCCAACGCCGGCATTGCGCCAGAATTTGAGGAGGCTGAGGACGTCCATGGTAGGAAAAGATTAGGGGTAGAGGAGGTGGTGAGTGAGTGATTGTGAAGATGTGGAAAAGGAGGGGTTTATAAATAAGTAAAGGGGGAAAGCTTTCCCTTCGTTTAATGGTGTTTTTAGCCTGCAAAAGTTGCAGGGTGGGGTGGGGTGGGGTGAGGGTAAGCTTTTTGCAGTGGCACACAGAGTCAACAGTGTGTGTGAGAGAGAGAGAGAGAGTATGGATGTGTGAAGATGAGTCGTATGATGGTGTATAAAACAATGGCGTCACATTGTAATTTCCTATGGTAATTATTATTTTCTTTTACCCTTGTTGTATGATGGTTTGTAATTGTTTTCTGTTTTCTTCCATTTGGTGTATTTTTTCCAGCTTTCTTACTGCTCTTTATTTATATACATATACTAGCTTTTATTCCGGGAGTGTCCCGGGTTAAAAAATATAACAATTCTAATAATACTAATAGTAATAATTATTACTTTTGTAATTAAATAAATAAAAAAATAACTTTGCTATAAGGTGACACCATGTGTTGCAGTGTTGTGCGATTCTTTCTCCTACCTTCTCTTGATGAAGTATACCTATGCATCTTTAGAAGAGTAAAATTCCAATGAAAGCATGGCGATTGGGCCAAGTTTCAACATCGTAGATAAGAACCTGGTTTAAAAAAAAAAACATGATTAATGAATAACCTGAACACTTTGTGTTTTTTTTCCTGTATGAACAAAGCCCCACAAAAAATAGTCGTTTTTTTTTCTCCGTTTTTTATATAGCAATATGGTATTCGTTAGAAAGATAATAAAATGCTCGTTAATTTGGTGTAATTTTTTTATTTAAAAAATCTCGAATATAAAAAATATTAACGTTAAAAATTATGGGAGGAAACATAAGAGAGAGAAATTTAAATTTGTTTTAAAATTTCTTTTTCCTAAAATAATTCAATTTAATTTTAGTAATTGAGAATTGAGAGATAGAGAGATAAATTTAGGGTTTTATGTTTATCTTTTTTTAATTAAAAAAAAGAAATAATTCAAAAACATTAAAATCTTTCAATTATGATGCCACGTGGCAGTTTCATGAAGAGATTGAAGACACCATTGCACGCCACGTCAACAATGTTCAATTCTTTTATATATATAGATAGATAAATCGATCGTCAGTTTAAAAAAGTCTGAGTTTTATGGTTCTAAGTCTAGGGGCATTAGAAATTTGAATCAGTTCTAGTGTGACATCACTTTTGTGGGAAATGGACATTGGATGGGGCATTAAACACGGTGCAAACGTGATGGTTATGCCCCAACAAGTTCCATCTCACTCGGTCTTATCAATGTTTTTCTTACCGTTATGCATACACATATTCTGGTTATGTTGATGTCAACTTGTGTGTGCGTAGTCAATTGGTCATTGTGAATTTGTATATTAGTTGTATTAACAAATTAGTTTGTAAATTACATGATAATAAAAACAATTCTCATTATAGAGGTGAAACCTGCCACCAAGCGTGAGGGTTGCCTACAGTGGCGAAGGTTGACCCGAAGGTTCGGGGGGTCGGAAGTCACCGAGGGATCGGAAGTCACTAGTTTCGGGGGGTCGAAAACCAGTTTCGGGATTTACAAAATTTTCTATACGAATACTATATAATCGAAACTTTTGCATGAAAATTCGGGGGGGGGGGGGGGTCGGCCGCCCCCTCCCGCCCCAACTAAGCCTCGCCACTGGTTGCCTACTAGTTATAATAATAATAACAAATAACAAAGCAGCGGAAAGCAAGACTCAACAAACACACGAAGCAGAACCAACAAACAAACTGAACGGAAAGACAAAACAACAAGACTAAACTAAATTAGCCTAAAAATGGTAAAAACTTGAAGACAGCGAAGCGCACCAAATTGGTCATGGAAGATTTACCCACCTTGATCTATGATTGATTCAGATGACCAGTTGAGTTTTAGGTGTTGTTTGTTTTTTCTGCAGGAGAAGAGGTGGACCAAAGGTCTGCAGTCTGCAAGAAGAAGATCGTTTGTTTGTTAACGTTTGTAGGTTGCTGAAATAAACTGGAATTTAAATAAATTGATTTTTACATCAGTCTGATGGTGCACCGTGGTGGACGGTGGACTGGGGTAGTGGTGGACGATGGTGGTGGATGGTGATGGTGGACGGTGGTGGTGGTGAACGACGGTGGTGGTGGGTGGTGGATCGTGGTGACGGTGGACGGTGGTGGTGACCTAGGGATGGCAATGGGTCGGGTTTGGGACGGGTTTAGGTAATCCCAACCCCATACCCGATTAGGTATGCTTGTCCCAAACCCGGCCCAAAACCCTCGGGTTTGTGTCGGGTAAATACCCATCGGTATCGGGTATACCCGCGGGTTTCGGGTAAACCCATTAATTTTTAAACTTACTCATTAGGTATATCCGACCAAAAACCCGACGGGCATTTATTAGATAACTATTAACCAATTACATTTAGCATTATTAAATATGCATGTAAATGATTATAGTGTATAAATATAAAATACTTATATCATATAAAAACAATCAAAGATATAGATAACAAATAGTATACACTAATTTTTGGTAATTTTAGCACAAGATGACAATATAGATGGACAATTAAATATATTATGTATACATATTTAAAAAGATATATTAGAAATTATATTGGGTATTTAATCGGGTAAACGGGTATACTTTATCGGGTAATTGGGTCGGGTAAACGGATATATCATCAAATCCCAAACCCGTCCCAAACCCGCGAAAAAATTAAAAACTAATCCCATACCCGGACCCATACCCGATTACCCGACCCCAAACCCGTCCCAAATGTGTCGGGTTTCGGGTTTACCCATCGGGTTCGAGTTTAATTGCCATCCCTATGGTGACCGTGGTAGTGGTGGACGGTGGTGGTGGGTGGTAGTGGACCGTGGTGGTGGTTGACGGTGGTGGTGGTGGGTGGGTGAGGAGAAGAGTAGAGGAGAAGACCTTTGAAGACAATGGAACAAGTCTGCACCAAGAAGAGGTCAGAAAGACCTTTTTGAGTGAAAGGTCTTCCAAAAAACAAACAATTTGCATACCCCAAACGTCTGCGCACGTCTACGCGCGCGGACAAAAGAGGTCAGAAGTGCTTCTGAGCAAAAAACAAACAGCCCCTTAGTGTCTGCCAGTAGCTTCGCCAGTAAGAATTTGTAATTGTTTAAAACTAAGGCATTATTTGCTTTCCATATAATTTATAGAGTTGTGTAAGATAAAACGGGAAGAAATTAGCATCCAATCTTTGACTAACAAGTAGGAGATCAACCATTCCATGAGTGATGTGTTATTGAACGCATCAAGTCAGTTGCGAAGCTTGACCCGAAGGTTCGGGGGGTCGGAAGTCACCGGGGGTCGAAAGTCACTAGTTTCTGGGGTCAAAAACCAGTTTCGGGTGGTCGAAAACCCTATATTTTCAAAATTTTCTATACGAATACTATATAATCGGAACTTCTGCGCGAAAATCCGGGGGGGGGGGTCGGCCGCCCCTACTATGTTGCGCCACTACATCAAGTTGTTTGATAGTTTGTGTACATATTTTAGTATTTATATTGTGTTTTTAGTTTGTTTTATATTACACTTAATAGTTGGTCGTGTGCAGGTCCTTGATTTAACTACCTTGTTTTTTGAACGATCAACAAATCAAACCCGAGTATTTTCGGGCACCCTTTCGACAAATTCAGGTACTCCAAGAGTACCCGAGTTGTCAAACACCAATTCCACGGAAAACCTAGTAACCCACCCGCCCGTAGGCACGACAATGAAATTACCGGTATTTCGGTAAAACCCGTATGGCTCAAGAATCAAACCCATGATCACCTGGATTTTCTATCATTGCCCACCAATATCTCTACCACTACACCGTAATGGTATTGACCCTTGATTTAACTACTAAAGTAGTAATTTGTTGATTAATTATAGCACACTAAAAAGTTAGGGCTTGCCTATGCGGTTTGAGCTCATTTAGGTTGTCTTGATTTAAGCTTTTAGCAAATCAACAAGTAGACCAAGAAAAATTGTGTTCATTTATATACCTAGGGATAGGTAACAATTGATAAATTCAAAAGTTAAGGGATGTTAGGAAAATTTTCTAGAAAAGGAAAACAAAAAGAAAAGGAACTGGTGTTTAGTTAGAGTCTAAAAAACAAAAAAGAAAGGAGTCAAAGACTTGTGAGACAAAGGAAAAAGGGAATAGAAGAGTGGTGCTCAAAGAATAGGGTCAGAAATAACGTGCGTGTCAAAGTGAAGGGGGGTTTTGACGTGACTTTATTTGTTCTCACTTCTCTTTTTAACACACTTCTATTTAAGATTAATTATTAGACCGGGGTGATTTTGGGGTGTTTGTATGTATTTTTATCGGTGAAATAAAATGCTTCCGTTTGATTGTTCAAAAAAAAATATATTAGACCATCTGTGGTGGTATAGTGAAATGGGCGTTAAAAGGGCAATTACGCGCCTCAAACACCGCTCCTCTAAGTGAAATGGGCGCTAAATGGGCTTGAAAGGGGCAGAATGTGTGTATTTAAATATATTAAAATTGAATTAAAAAAAGAAAACAATAAAAAAAAACTTAAAGAGGTTGCAAAAGAGACATGGAGGAAGGTGATTGGATGTTGGAGTGCACCTGCCCCGCAAAAAATTTCACGCCTGCCCCTTTAGCGCCCAGGGTGGGTGTGTGGGAGCGCGAATGGGGCGCGAAAATGCTCTTTCACGCCTAATTAACGGACCACTACACATGGTCTTAGGCTATACGGTGTGGGGCATGGAAAATGATGTGGAGCCCCTTCACGCCACCAACATCACCATGTATGTGGCGTAGGACAGGTTGGGTGGAGATCTTAGTGGGCGTGAGTCAAAAGGTGAGGATGAGATGGATGGTTGTGGTTGATTCTTTGATTATGGGTGATTTTTGATTGCTTGGTTGATTAAAAAAAAACCCTTCACGTCACCACCACCCCGTGTAGTCTTAGAAAAATTAATATATTTAATTAATAAATACCGACTTTATGAATAACTACAGATAGATCTAAAAAAAATATATGACACATATATATGAAGCTATGTTGTGAAACAAATATAAAGGGTTTACAAATGGTTGTGTGTGTATATGTCATCTTTACTAAACACTTTTTGAAAGACAAAAACAAAAACATGCTTTGTTTGAAAAGAAATTAAAAGTTGAGGGTTGGAAATTAAAGTTAAGTAAAGGAGAGGGAGCGGGGTGGTGGTGGGCACGCTTAGTCGTAGTATTTAAGAACCCAAAGCTTTGTTTGCAATAAAGACCAAACTCTAAAGAGTAAAGAGTGTGGGGTGAGTGACTCCTCGTAGAGTCTAAAGATTGTAAAAGGTTTGACATTCCTTTTAAAAAAGAGGACTATGGTTGTTTGGTATGAGGATATGATTTACTTGGCATGCTGCAATTGCCTCGTAAATCCAAATACTTTGTTGACTGGAATATGATTTATATAGTATCCTATGAGTTTTATGAAATTGATTCTTAGACCATGGGCGTGGGCTCGGCATCACCCATTGGTGGGTGAGGTGGATGGGTGTGCCGACGGCAAACACCGCCCCCGACCCCTTTTCGGCACAAACGGTAAAATTCCACCGTTCTCCCCGATCCCTCCTCTATGTCTCTCTCTTCATTCCTCTCTCTCTCCTTTCTCCATTATGCTGAGGTGGCATCGGTGGTTGAGGGGTGGTCGGTACCACACCCCTCAGCCTTAATGTGTTATATACTACCTCCGTCCCTATTTAAATGTCGTGGGCCAAAAACACATATTTTAAGAAATCTTTTGTTTGTATGTGGTAAAATGACAATAATATCTTCAAAAGTAATGATTGTGTTTTGTCTTTTATGGACAAAACTGAAAATTGTATTTCTATTTTTGAAAATGAACATTTAATTTGCGACAACCAAAAATAAAAAGATACTGACACACGAGGAGGTGGAGGGGGAGATGGCAATGGTGAGAGAAGTTGCAAAGGTGGTTTCATGAGCAACGTGGGTGGTGATGGTGACAGTAGACCACTAGTGATAATGGCGAGAACTAGTAGGCGGTGGGTGTTTACATTTTCATAATTCTCAATTTGAAATTGGTAGTTGTATTGAACTAGATTTTTACCCGCCGCGCGTTGCGGCGGCGGGGCAAAGTATTCATCAAGTTTGTTTAAATCAAACATAAATACCTATGATGATTTCACAAATTGGGTCAGAAAGCCTTCGGCACTGTATTACAAACCTTACAAACCATAGTGTTTACATGGAACTATATACTATATATAATGCAATTTGAAGAATCAAACTAATACCAAAACAAAAGTTCAACTAATAACAATCCAAAACAAAAGCAATATCTTAAACTAATAACAACCAACAAATGGTTAAAACATAAAGGATAAAAATGAATCTTGACCAAATGGGCGCGCACCATCATCTGACCCAACCTTCGAACACCCAATCCACACATACTTCCTCCTTGCATAAGATTATAAAAGTTGGCTCCATATTGAATTGATCTCCTGCAGAATCAAAAAATAACATTAGGTCTAAATTCAAGATAAAACAGTTGTATGAAACTGTGAATTAAGAAGACTCTAAATGGTCATTCCCATTCACATAATTTTGAGATTCACGGTCTCAACACACTCACAAAAGCCCAATTAAGATGAACAAACTCGAAAACAAACACTAACTTCACAAATCAAATAAATGGTGACGTTGGCTTGTATAATATGCCTTGTTTAAGGGAAATTTTTTTATTTAGAAGTTTGAAAAATCGTCGTCACCAAACCCAAATGTGGTGTTTAGATCTTTTTAAAAAGGTCGAGTAGCTGCCCTTGCCTTTTATAGTGCGAAAATCGAATACAGTAGAACCCTATAGTTAGGATTCAAACGTGAGCCACCATGTTACGTGCCTGTCTTATATTGTATTAAAGCAAGTACTTTCACATTGAATAACATACCTTAGTTTGATTTCTTGAATCAAATGAGGGAGTACACTGGTGATGGTATGGGCGTGGTGAAATCAACGAACGCCTGACATAGCATATCTGTCATTGCCACTACAACGGGAACCCAAGCTTTATTGAGAAGGTCCAAGGATGATCATGATCCAGTTTAGTAAACAGGGGTTTCATATCAAGCAATTATAAAACAGAAACATCTTTCATATAAAAAACGAACAAAAAGAACCAAATTACCTTAGCTCGAGCAAGATTCAAGAATGAAGGAAAGATAATTATTGAAATCGGGGAACTGAGAATAGTTTGAAGCTGTTGCTATATCTGAAATATCTCAAAAGGAGGTGTTAATGAAGTTTAATTATCTAACAAATCAAATTAAGCAAATAGAAGTTCATATAAACAAATCATATCCAAATGAATGATAAGATTCATAAGCCAAAACATAATACCTTGATAGGAGCATTTAGAAAGAAAATAAAACCACTTCACCGATCTAATTGCGAGTGTATTATGGTCCAGATGCCTAATTAGTAATAAGCATTTGTTACATCATCCTTTGAGTGTTCTGTAACGCTGAGATGATGCTCGTTCCTCAACCTCTTAAACTTGAATATCTGAAATAAAATCACAACATAACTTCAAAAGTGATTGACAAAACTAAGTTAACTCAATTTCAAAATAAATCACACACAATTTCAAAACTGGTTGAAAAAACTACTTGACAGAATATCAAAAAGCAATTAACTTGACAAAAAGAAATTAACCTATCTCAATCAGATCATAGTCTGTTACCTAATACGCTTGAGGCCATTACCATCACCGATATGCCCAAAATTCGACTGCATGACACTCTTTTACCTTTCTGACACATCAGAGTTCCTAACAATCGTCTTCATGAATCCATTTACTATCGACGTCGGAACCCTAGGTCACCGGGGCGAGTGCAACCGCTGCACATCCCTGTTGCTGGAACATGGCAGCTCAATGTTGTCAATGACTTGCAACGTTAAAATATATTATATGTTAACTGTAGACAATATGTTATATAAAAGCAACCCAATTTTGTTGACTTTGACTTTTGTTTTGCAGGTATCAGATTTCTTCCTAGAGGCTTTCATTGGATTGGAATGATAGTGATGTCTGTAGCCATGGCTCTATGGACTACCTAACTAAATACTTTAAGATGAAAATCTTTTCATTGATAATAAGAAAAATTATATGTAATATTGTATTTCCATTTGACTTATTCATTGCCTAAAGTCATGCTTTGTGACAAAATTAATGGAGTATATTTTGAACTGTTATATTATACTACTTATAACCCATGTAATTACGATGCATCATAATTATTTCTAACGAACAGAACCGAACCATGAAGGATGTGGAGTGAAAAAATGTTGATCTCTTGCTAATTGGTTGATGATTTTCTTTAACTTGCGGTTTGGATCTGCATTCAAAAGCAGAAAGTGTTCAACAAATAGCATATTACTAATTATTTGGCGTTAGTACAATAGACAATAGAAAGGCAGCACAGCAGCGACTTGGCCTCACAAAAGAGGTTACATATTTAGTAATAACCATCGGCCTTTATCCGATTGATTTAAATCTTATAAAGATTATAAGATTTAATCTTTTAAACCAAAACTCCAATACTCATTTCATCATTTTCAAAACCCACTTACATTTTCCTATCTTTTTAACAAATCAAGAAAAAACCACAAATCTTGCTATGACCAAATTAATATAACAAAGCTTTATAAAAACATGCATTTTTAAGTAAGTCTTTACCAGAATTTATATAGCCACCGCCTCATCTCTACACCACACTACCAGCCCAACCCACACCTATACCTACAGTATTTCAACCACCTCGTCATCACTACTGTCTATCGACAGATCCGTCACCATAACAAAATGTACAAAGGACGCGTGAGGCAATCGCATCACTCATGCATCTAACATTGTAAATAATATTAAAAGAACTAAACTAAATAAAAAGTCTATTACATAAGAGAGGTTTTTTAAGACAACTAATGATCAAATAGTTATTTTTATAGAATGCAAGAAAGAAACATGAATTCACGTTTGGCTATCAATCACATTCTACACCTTCTATAATAACAAACAGCTTCTTTGAACCTGGGTTTTAAAAAGCGCGCCTGAGGCGCAAGGCGCAGCCTAGGGCGCCTCAGGCTTTGCGCCTATCCTTTTTCCCAAAGGAGCGCGCCTCAGGCGCTTTTTTTGTCAAATTTCAAGCGCTTTTCTGCCTGAGGCGCGTGCCTTACGTATTCTAGGTATTTTTTATGCATAAAAATGTTGTACCTTGGTGTTTTTGGTTTGTACATATAGGTAAAATCACATAAAAACCTTATTTATAACTATATTTTGGGTAAACGAAGCTAAAAACTCATGGAATATATATGGGATATATAAAAAAATTATATAATTAGTGTGCGCTTCGGGTACGAAAATCCCACGTTTTTTGCGCTTTGCGCTTCGCGCGATGCGCTTAGACCTCGTCGCTTTTGTGCGCCTAGCGCTTTTTAAAACCAAGCTTTGAACAACATAAAACAGTCTCTATCCTAATATATCCATCCAATGTCAAACCACTTTACTACATTTTTATCTACCGACTATCAAATAGAAGCTATCTTCTACACTTTTAATTCCTGCTCACTTCGAACTAACTAATACAAAATATTTCGTTGAAATTTTCTTTAAAAAAACCGAACAAAAGTGGCCCTGAATTAATCAGACAAATAAACATCGGTTACTAACCTGGTAATTTTCATATCATTGACCAACCTGGTAAAAACCCAAAACCCCTTTTAATAAGCATACAGATACCAATAGTTTATGATGTCTCAACCTGTGAATCCGTTGGGTTGACGTAAACACAACGCCTTAGTAATCACTTCTCTGTATGACCAAGATAAAGTAAGTATACCAAAATAATTTATGAGTTTAGAACAATAAAAACAAACCTTTTCACCAGGAAAATCCCCGGAACTCTAGATCAGTCACCGGAGCACCTACAGTTACTGAATCAACAATATAATGAGCTTAATAGCCAAAACCCTAGCCCATAGCAATATGCAAGAGAAAAGAGGCTTACCGGAGACTCACCCAAAAACATGTCAGAACTAAGTCATATGGATGTTGTCTTCATCTCCCTTGAGCTCGTATGCGATCACGTTTTGCGTAAAGGCTTAGGGTTGTTGTCTGTCACACTGATCGGTGCCCCAAAAGAACCACCGATTGAACGAACATATGAAGAAGTTGTGACATCGTTCGGTGGTGGCTCTATTCACTGGACTGGAAGATGGGTTAATCAGTGGAGATTATTGGCTTCGGAGGAGAGAGAGAGAGAGAGAGAGAATGTTTACGTGTGTATTGAAGAAAGGTTTGAGGATAGGTGATACCGTACAAACCATGCCATCTCCACAAAACCAACCCATGGTTTTGACAAAACCACCAGTACAACCCTTTAAACATAAGTTACAACCCAGCATTGCACAAAGGCTTTGGTTTTTAGAGTATTATAAATGCCTCTATGCACACATACATATACATATACATACACATACACATGCACATTTTAAGTGTGCAAAACAATTTTGTTTGATTCCTTTTTACTAGGCATTTTTAAAGCTAATCAAGTAGCTTATGGCTTATAGTTTAGTTGTTGACTTGTATAAATTAGCTAGTTAAAAATACAAGTTGATTTGAGTCGATTTCTTAACCTCGTATAAATATCCGAACCAATTTTAAGTTGAATGTAGTTCGCTCGTACAAAAATTCAACTTAATTTGACTCTAAGTAACTTGCTTGTTAGATTGTGTACTAGTTCGGTAATGAATTATTTAAGACTTCTATAAATTAATAATTTCATTAACCTAAAACATTTATATAAATAAACATACAAATCATCAAAATTGAAAAAGACAATAAACTCAGCTCATATTATAACTGACTTGAGACGAGTTATTGATGACTACTTAAATGATGATGTATTGAAAACTAGGATCATGGTAGTAATAAATGAGCTTAAAAAGTGAGGGCTTTAGAAAATAATAATCATGAGTGGTCACCTGTTTAAAATATTTATTTGAGTGTGGTTGAAATGTAAACCTGTGTACAATTTTGTAAAATATCTTTAGGCTAATTACTATATATATTAACTAATAAATGTTTGCGCAATAGTAGCTCTTTTATTTTTTTTTCTTTTGTTTGTTAGTGAGGTGGAACCTCACGTTCTTTACTAGTTTACACTATGTGATGAGAATACCTGAATACACCATATATTGGTTTGTTTGTTTGTTTTTTTTTAGTGAAACAGTGAAACGAGAGAAATCAACTCAAGAAACGTTACTTGTGTATGGACTTAACCAAGGCCTGAATACATTTTTTTGAGCGGCAACTTTTAATAAGACAGAAAAAGCCACAACGCTAACAAGAAGCTAGCCAATGGTAGATACAACAAAAAAGAGCAGCCACTAAAAAACAATTTGATCTCTCCACATAATCTATCAATTTTGATTGCGATGTTGTTGAACACCCACTTGTTTCTAGCTTTCCAAATACACCAACACGCAATCAAGATAATGGAATGAATGAGCTTTCTCCTCACATCCGAACCTGAAACAAATTTGAGCATATCGACCGTCTCTTGTGTTAGAAAAAAATGTTTCAAATCAAGATCAACCGATTCATCATTTCCTTGTTTCAAGATATTGAGCCAATAAAGAAACTAGCCGTTAGACTATCTTTTTATTTCCTTTTTTAGTCATAGCTTTTCTCTATAAATTGTACCATCTTTTTATTGTAAAACACAATCAATCAATATAAAAAACATTATCATTCTATGATTCATATTCACATTATGGTATCAGAGCAGTGAATGTTCTTGACCTGCTCATCATCTACCTTGATTTATTGAGCCACCATGTCTTTTGACTGCGGCTTAACAAATAAAAACTACACCGATCTTTCAACTCAGTTAGCCACCCTCCTTAATGGGATCCAAACCCAAAACCAAACTACCTAGCACAACCTATCCGACAGCCTCAAGATTAGCCTCAAGCTTAACAACCAAAATTATGCTCTATGGGCTTGGATGATCCGAGTAGCCATAGGCAGAAAATCGAAAACACTCCTTGGTCATCTGTCAGGGAATCCAACATCACCCAAGCCGACCGAAAACGGGTATGAGCAATGGGAACATGACGACCTCGTAGTGTTCTCGTGGCTTATACAGAACATTGAACCGACCATAGCAAGCAATCTTACCGAATTTCCAACCGTCAAATCTTTATGGGATGCGCTTGCAACAACGTACATCAGCGGTAGGAAAGCTACGACAGCCACCAGCAACACTGGAGATACCACCAGCGGCGGCGGCAGCAGCAACCAGACTATCGGATTACGAGGCGGACACGAAGCAGGGGTTGTGGATGGAGGTACCGAGTTTGGGGGAATAAAAACCTCAAACTCAATTCTTAACCCTTTGTTTTTTAATTCTAGTGTTATAGATATAATGATGAAACATACAAATGATTCCTCACAACATATCATGAATCAATTAAATAAACCTTCTCAAAATAGTGACCATCCTCAAAAGAATGACCAATATAAACCCCAAAGTGATAAAAGTCTTGTTTCAAACAAAAAAGAAAAAGGTCTATTTATAAATAATTGTAATAATAATGGTCAACATTTCGTAGAAACAATTTTTTTTTTCTAAAAAGGATAAAACCATTTTTTCAAAAAGGAAACAAAAAAGAAAAAGAAAAAAGAAGAAAGTTTTTAAGAAAAAAGGATTTGTTGGACCACAAGTTAATATGGCACGAAATGGTATAAAAACAGAGGAATTCTGGATATTTGATTGTGGTGCCACTGACACCATGACCTACGATTTATCTGATATCATTTCAAAAACTAAACCTAGGATTGACTACATCAAAACTGCTAATGGGGGGTTGTTCCTGTTAAAGGAGGGGGCAGTGTTGAAATATCCCCAACTTTAAAGCTCTCAAATTGTCTATATGTCCCGTCCTTATCCCATAAATTGTTATCCATTAGCCACGTGACAAAAGAGTTAAATTGCACCGTATTTATGCATCCAACATTTTGTATTCTTCAAGATATCCAGACGGGAATGATTATTGGACGTGGCACTGAACGGTCATGATTATATTATGTGGAAGAAGTGACTCAACAGGGTAGCGTGATGCTTGCTCACAGAACTACAAATAAAGAGGCTTGGCTTTGGCATAGGAGACTAGGACACCCATCCATTGGCTATCTAAATCTTTTATTTCCAAAACTTTTTCCTTCTAATAAAACTTTAAATTGCGAAACTTGCGCCCTAGCTAAAAGTCATAGACATACTTATAGTTTAAATAATACACGTGTTGAGTCACCTTTTTCCCTTATTCATTCTGACGTGTGGGGTCCTGCAGAAGTTAATGGATGACAAAATTTTAGATTTTTTGTGCTATTTATTGATGACTACACTCGTATGACGTGGATCTATTTTTTGAAACAAAAATCTGAAGTCTTTGAAAAGTTTACTATCTTTTATAACATGATACAAACTCAATTTAAAACAAACATCCAAATCCTTAGATCTGATAATGGTGGAGAATTTGTAAATGAGGCAATGAAACAATTCTGTCAAAACAAAAGGATAATCCATCAAAAAACGTGCCCATATACTCCTGAAAAAAATGGCACTGTTGAACGAAAAAACCGTATTCTTTTAGAGATAACTCAAGTCTTCTTAATAAAGTCTCAGGTCCCCACACCCTTCTGGCCAGAAGCAGTGGCTACTGCCACATATTTAATCAACCGGTTGCCAACCAAACCCCTTAATTTAAAAACTCCTATTCAAGCACTATCCGAGTTTACTAAAATTCCTCCTCCTCTTACACTCTCTGTTGCAAAACAAGGCCGAGTTGACCGATTACTCCCCGAGTACTCGCTCCAGGGTAGATCGTCGAGTATAGCCGAGTTGGCCGATTACTCCGAGTACTCCCCGCATAGCCCGACTTGACCTCCGAGTATTCCCCCGATTAGTCCGCGTACTCGCTCCAGGGTAGGTCGCCGAGTACAAGGCCAAACCGAGTTTTACAACACTGCTTACACTACAACCACGGTCTTTGGGTGTACTGTCTATGCTCATATTCCTAAACATGATCGAGGCAAACTTAGTCCATGTGCGAAAAAATGTGTCTTCGTTGGCTATGGGATTGACCAGGAGGGGTATCGATGCTATAACCCAAAACGCCGATATATGTACACCACCCTTGATTGTGACTTCCTTGAAACCGAATATTTCTATCCCTCACAACACAGTGGTCAGGGGGAGAAGAAGCATGTTGACCCATTGAATTGACTAAAATGGGTATCTTTATCAGAAGAAGCTAGTACCCAAAACAGAGTAAATCACAATACCCAAGTTGACCACTTACTTCCACACAATCCGAACCTACTGTCGGTACCACCACCCAAGATTCCCCAAGTCCCAAGGTAAGTCACCTAGATACACACGGGGATACTCAAAATAATGAAACTCAAGAGCCTCATAGACCAATTAATATATCTAATGAGGACCCTATTAATATATCGGATATATCAGATAATGATGAAATAGCAAGTGAACAGGTTATGCAGGAGGAATAGGAGGAACCTGTACAAGAAGAACAAACTGAGACAACTGAAAGATACGTGTTACCTCCAAGAGCCAATAGAGGGGTACCACCGAAAAGATATTCCCCAGAATAACAAACAAGATCCGCCAGATATCCCATGGCAAACATGGTCAGCAGGAACTTGTCTAAGGAGGCTAAAGCGTTCGCTACTGCCCTCTTCAACGAACAACTTCCAAACTCTGTGGAACAAGCCTTGAAGTCCAAGGAATGGAGAGATGCCATGGAAGCCGAAATGGAGGCACTCATAAAAAATAAAACTTGGGAGAAATGTACCCTTCCCACAGGAAAGAAACCAGTAGGCTGTCGGTGGGTCTTTACTAAGCCTGACTAGTTTCTAAGGGGTACACCCAAACATATGGGATTGACTATTTAGAAACATTCGCTCCAGTTGCTAAGATTGATACAATCCGAGACCTCTTCTCTATTGCTACAAATAAAGGATGGCCACTTCATCAGTTTGATGTCAAGAATGCTTTCCTTCATGGAGAGTTAAAAGAAGAGGTGTATATGGAAGCCCCACCCGGGTTCACATATGACTTTAACAATCAAGAAGTATGTCGATTGAAAAAGACTCTTTACGGTCTTAAGCAATCACCTCGAGCCTGGTTTGGCAGATTTACTCTTGTAATGAAAGGATATGGTTTCAGACAAAGCAACTCCGATCATACTTTGTTCCTTAAGCAAAGAGGTAAACTTGTGACTTGTTTAATTATATATGTTGATGATATGATTATTACAGGGAACGATGAAGAAGAAATGAAAAAGTTGAAGGCAGACCTGTTCCGTGAATTCGAGATGAAAGACTTAGGAAGATTGAAGTATTTCCTTGGGATTGAGGTTTTGAGATCTAAGCAAGGAATTTTCATATGTCAAAAGATGTACATCCTTGATCTCCTTGCTGAAACAGGAATGGTCGACTGCAAGCCAGCGGGCACACCAATGATAACTAATCAAAAACTATATATGGAAGACGGAGCAAAGTTGGCAGATAAAGAACAATATCAGCGACTGGTGGGTAAACTCATATACCTCTCACACACTCGTCCTGACATTGCATATGCATTCGGAGTGGTCAGTCAGTTTATGCACCAGCCTCAAGTTAGTCACATGGATACTGTATGGAGAATCATAAGATATCTTAAAGGGACTACGAGTCATGGGATTCTGTTTCAACAAAATAAACATCTAAGAATCCAGGCTTACACGGATGCTAACTGGCAGGAGATAAACAAGACCGAAGATCTACATCAGGATACTTTACCTTAGTTGGCGGGAACTTAGTCACTTGGAGAAGCAAAAAACAAAAGGTTGTTGCCCTATCAAGCGCTGAAGCTGAGTTTCGGGGCATTGCAAGAGGTCTAGCAGAGGTCCTATGGATACGTAAACTTCTATCCGAGATTGGGTTCCATCAGACTGAGACAAGTAAAATAATGTGCGACAACAAAGCTGGAATACAAATTTCTAAAAATCCTGTTCAACACGACCGTACAAAACATGTGGAAGTTGACAGACACTTCATCAAAGAGAAACTAGAAAACGGGACTATAGAGCTTCAGTTTGTTCGGTCAGAAGACCAACTAGCAGACATCTTAACAAAATCCGTCAACGGAAGACTCTACAATAATTTTCTATACAAGTTGAGCATTGGAGACCCCACTACTCAACTTGAGGGGGAGTGTTAGAAAAATGTTTCAAATCAAGATCAGCTGATTCATCATTTCCTTGTTTCAAGATATTGAGCCAATAAAGAAACTAGCCGTTAGACTATCTTTTTATTTCCTTTTTTAGTCATAGCTTTTCTCTATAAATTGTACCTTCTTTTTATTGTAAAACACAATCAATCAATATCAAAAACATTATCATTCTATGATTCATATTCACAATATCTTGAACAGAGAAAACAAAAAGGGGTTGGATTTTGCACCAAGACCAATACTCTGCCAAATAACCGATGCTACATAACAAGATGTGAAGACATGTTCGAGTGACTCATTTGCAGAGTTTACATAGGGCACACATGGAGGGATGGACTAAAATAGTGGCCCAAATACATAGTGGCCCTGTGAAACAAAACATCAAGACCCACATCTTGCGAAAGTGGATGTGTTTTCACTATAATCTTTATTAGTAAGAATAAGAAGTTTGATTTGACGATGGCACTAAGCCATTAATATTGTCAGAATATAGCAAACCAGACCAAATGGTCCATATAGCGTCACTCAGTTATGTACGCTTAATCGTACGAAATATGCACTTTCATGTTCTGTACTTTGTATACTGATGCAGAGATATATTTGTCTCACTTTTAATATTTGCATATGAAACGGCAAAATGGTTATTATTTGATTTATTTAATTTAGTGTTCTTATAAATTTTGATATTTTAATATTAAAGAAGAAAAAGTATAGAAAGTAGGTGATAATAAAATAAAATGGAAGAACGACTCAGCAGCAATTTAGTCCTTTTAATCCACCATTGAATCCAAAGTGACCTACATTAGGTATTTTTAGGTCTTTCATCGGTCATCACCACTAAAACATTCATTATTCTAACACATCATTGGATAGTGAATGATCTCATTGGAATCTTGATTAGATTGTAATTAATATGTGATGATAAATAATAAAAAAACTAAACAATAAAAGAATCTTTAGCTAAAATGATTAAAAAAAAGAAAAGAAAACTAAGCAAATATAAACTATTTACAAAAGAATGTGTCAACTAGAATAACGATACGTGTAAAACGAAAATCCTATATTTTATAAGTCAACTAATCGTATTGTTGATTTGTTTGTTGGCCGGATGTTACAAGTGACGACATAACACTACATATTTTTAGGGGGACGACGATGAACATAGTTCGAGCTTGATTGAATGCCACATTTTAAATTTGGGCTCAAACGACTAGGGGTGTTCATCGGGTTAGTTTTTCGGTTATCGGGTTATTCGGGTCGGGTTATTTGGGTATTAAGTGGTGAAAATATTACCCGATAACCGACCCAATCTAGTTAAATGGTTATCAGTTATGGTGCTAATCGGGTTCGGGTATATCGGGTCGGGTTAAACGGTTACCGGTGAAAACGGTTCAAGTGTTTGAGCTGCATAAGTACATAATTACACCCAAGTAACTACATTGCGATATATTTTTTAACCATGATAAATAGATAAAGGTAACATTAGCATGCATATGCATGCTGACATTCTTGGATAGTTAGAAACAGATCAAAAGAATATCACATAATTTTTGGCAACTATCATATGACTATATGAGCATCAAGCAGCTAAGTATAAATTTCTACATGGTACATACTCTTGCAAAGTGATACCATATCTCTACATGATGATAACCATGATACCATATAAGATCTCTACTTTCGCATATAATCTCTACAACTTTGTTTGGAAAGTGGAATGTGGAAACGGGGGATACGAAAAGTCTAGTTTCAAAGATTCTCATTGAGTTCCTCGGGTTTTTCGGGTCAACCCGAAACACCTACTTTTAATCCAAAAACCAACCCAACTAACTATATCGGGTTCGGGTTTAACCGTTTATCGGGTTCGGGTTAATCGGTTAAGTGAGTTTCTCGGGTCGGGTCACCTCGGGTCGGGTACGGTTTTCGGTTATCGGTTAAAAAGAACACCCCTACAAACGACTAAGTGTTTTCATAAGTGCAAGCTTTGTTGAAAATTTCTAACGATTAGTAATTAATGTAAACATATATTTTGTTATGTATTTAGTCAAATTTGGTATTAAATATCGCTAGTAGGGTGAGCAAATCAACCGTCATAACCGATAACCGAACCATAATCGAAGCGATTTTAACCGGTAAACGACATAACCAATGGTTATGGTTATGAAATTTCTGTAACCGATATGACCAGAACCAAACCGAACTTCTAATGTTAAGTCTATGTAATATATTTATGTTTTGCACTAACCATTGAGATGTTTTCTACTAAGATAAAAGTATATTGTTGTTAATAACAAAATGATCTTGATGCAGACCTTTATTTTGATGAAGAATTAAACTTAGGCTTAGGTAAGGTTTTTTTTTTTTTTTTTTGTCGCGAAAGATTTTATTAAAAAAGATCTCACGTTGGTAGTTTAACAAAAAAATTGTACTTTTGGTTGTCTTATAAAAAAAAACCCAAGCTAAGATGGGCTTTTAATTTCTGAACTTTCGCCAAAATTTAGTTTTAGTTGAAGTTTTTGGTTAATAACCATAACCGGATTCATAACCGATTAACCATAACCGAAGTTTGGTTATGGTTAATGGTAAAAACCGAACCAAACTGATCAATGCACACCCCTAATCGCTAGGGTAGCACTATAGCAGTAATATAATATTTTAAATGATTTGATTTGAAAAACTACGTGTTTGAAGATTAAGATCGTAAACCCTGAAGATGAACTGAAAGGGGATTTAGGTGGGCTTATTTTGATGGCCACAAATAAACCATCAATCAAAATCAAATTCAGCACGTAGCAATAACATTGTCGAAAGAAAAGGGTTCCAACTTCCAATGATCTCTTTTAAGCTACGGTTTTTTTTCTGATTTGATTTTCCTATAAGAATATATAAAACTAATCCATGATTACTAATGTATCAAAGTGTAGATTTTATGTGTTAAAAATGCTAGAAATGAAGTGCAAACAGTGCATTCTAATTTCTACGTATATGTTTGGATTGTGCACTCAAATGCTACTTTGTATCTCCTTTGTCTATTTTCTTTTCTATGGTAGTAATTGTTGTCAATTTACAGAAAAAAAAAAAATACTATTCCGGAAGCGAAAACACATTTTGGTTTCTTCGTACATGTTCGGTTGATCGATGTGAGCTTCTTGCTAGTTTCGATCAGGATTTCGTATCACTTAATTGTCCCACATATCATACCCATGTTTTTTTCTCTTAAAGAAAAAAATGACTTGATGCATCCAAATAATGGCTCTCATGTGCCTTTGTTTTTAAGTGAACACATCTGGATTACAGATGGGTATTGCCTTTTAAATTATTTCTAAACTGGTATCAATTAATTCTAAACCGGCATACAACCTATGGGAAGAGATAACGTACAAAATTTCTTAACGTACAAAGTGTAAGAAGCATTCTCAGCCATTAGATTTAGGCGGTGGCAAGATGGTAATTAACAATCCTAATCATATGTGGGTTAATCTAACCAAGGGTAAATTAAGAAAAAAACGTTTAAATTTCTGTGAAATCATAACAACAGACATAATCGATGCAAAAATTTTCAACGATTGAACCTGATTTTTCATTGTTTTCAACTCAATTAAACGTTCAGAATGATTAAACAATAAAAAACATTCGATTACAAACAAAATCAAAATGTATTTGCAAAAATAGAAAAAAACAGAGTATGATAATTCAATCGATAAAATTAGTCGAATCATATTCAAAAATCACTATCAACGCATGTATTATCACAGAAATGAACGATGTTGATAATAGAAGAAGAATTAAAGAAAAAAAATGGCTTTCAAAAAAGTTTCAGACAATGAAGATCAGAAACTGTTAAACAGAAAATCATAAAACGCACTTGGTTTTTTTATAAAACGCATTTGGTTTTTTAAACACTATTTAAGCTGGTTTTTACAAAACGCACTTGGTTTTTTATAAAACGCACTTAGTTTCTGTAAAACGCACTTGCTTTTTTGTAAAACGCACTTGGTTTCTGTAAAACGCACTTGTTTTTTGTAAAACGCACTTGGTTTTGTAAAACGCATTTAGTATAATTAAAACTCACATTTTCCTCATTTTTTTCCCTATTTTCCCCTGTTTTTCTCCAACAAACAAACAACTATATTTACTATATTTACACATAGCTGAGGTAAGGTTTTTATGGATTGGTTGTTTTTTTTTTCTTTTTTTCTTCTTTTTCCTTTGTTTTGTGATTAGCCAGAGATACAAAGATGTTGGCTTGGTTGTCTTCTCCGAAGATAGAAGGAAATGACTAGATCTGAGCCACGATTGAGGTCGGGTTGAAGTCGAACAACGTGAAAGGTTTTGAAGGCGGTCGGAGGTTAGAGGAGAGAGGGAGCGGTGACGCTTTGGTCCGGCGGTTGGGTTAGGCGGTGGTGGTTGTGGTGGTGGTGGTGGTGGTTAATGAACGATTTGAAGGAAGATTACCTTTTAGGCTTTTACCCCCTTTTAAATCAATCATGATTGGGTTAGAGTTAACTAGGGTTTATACGTGTCAAGCTGTGGTGACTTCTTACACTTTATAGGTTAAGGATACTTTGTATACTATACTTTCTCTACAACCTATATAAGGTAATAGAAAACAAGTTTTTTTGTTTGATGATGTCTAAAGAGTAAATTAAGTTATTTTTAAGCAATGTCTTCATTCACAATTTATATGATCATTAATTATAAATTAACCACTGATGATTTATAGATAATAAGTTGGCAATAAGTTAACTTGTGTTCAACAAATTTAGTTCTATTTTGGACGGGCACCAACCGGCTACTGTTGCCGGTCGGTAACATCGCCGCCACCTACTCGGTAAACCTAAAAAACTTCACCACTTGGCAACAACTACCTGTTCGGCAATAGTAGTTTTGGTGATTTTTTGTGTGATTTTGTAGTGGCAAGGTGGGGTTGTGGGGGACTGGGGGGCTCGGCAACTTGGCCGAGAGTACCCCAGCCACCCTAAAAGAGCTTATTTTACTATAATTGAATGACTTTACTTTTATTATAAAATAACCGCGGGCTACTGTACTCTTTAATGTAAAATAGGACATCTCAATTCAATTAACATAAAAATTTTAACAGGTTTTTATTACTTATGTATAATTCATTGTTTATGACAATCTTCACTAACCTACATCAAATCCAACCATTGCGGTTACCACTACTTGAGACTGCCAACCTACCTACCTACCTGGCTACCTTTGGCTCCTATATCCCTCTCCCTTGCTTGTCACAACCCTAGTCTACCTTCACATATTGGTGCATCGTCAGGGCTTCGCAAAGGGGTTAAATTTTAATATGTGACACTAGCCTTGTTATAAACAAAAATTCCTGATCTAATTTCATATGGGGCTGGGCATTGTTCTTACTACACGAAATGACATTTGGAGATAACTGGTATCATATGTTAAGTTTTTCATTTTTCGGAAATGTATTCTAAGTTCATTTAATTAAAATGTAAAATTGATGTTTGTTGTTTCTTTTTGGTGGTAAGGTTAATTTCATTATAGTTTTAATTAAAATAAAATAAAATGGAGTTGATATTCTTGAAATAAGTAAAGAAAGGTCCAGTTTCCTCCATTCTTTATGTAGTGACTAGTGAGAAGGAGGTTAAGTAAAAGTATATTTACGAGTCATTGTCAAGTAAAGGTGGGTTTTTTTTTTTTTTTTTTTTTTTTTTTTTTTTTTTTTTTTTTTTTTCTATTAGACGTCAATATGAATATGTTGCCGTTAAAGTCAAAATCTATATGTTGAATTAAATACCATACTTTAAAGGAAATATGTACATAACCTCTTTAACAACACCAGTTTCATCTAAATTTTACATACTCTGATGTTTTGAGTTTTGACCTTGGGTTAGACTATATCTCTACTTCAGTGTACATACCAAGAACAAAGTATACATAAAAGTTATTTTATATATAAAAAAACTCTGTAAATCATGTTAGAAATGTATGAATTGAAATTAAATAGTTGTTATATTTGTGATTAATATATTGATTATGTAATTATAAAGCCAAGATGAATGAAAGATCTAAGCTTTAAGTTTGTGTACTGAAACTTTCTATTTTATTATAATTTACACGTATAACTTTAAATAATTTAAAAGTTAATATATTTACAAGTGTTATATTTAAAATGATATTACTAATTTGTTTTACATTTTTTTAAATTATTTTAACTTATACATATGTTTCTAAAAGTACATAGCATCATGCTAAGAGTGGTGGCTACGGTCTTGACAGAGGACAAAATGGTGTTACGAGATGGGTGATGTTGGAGTCAGAATGAGAGAAAGTAATGTAACAGAGAAAGACGGTGGTGCTGAAGCAAAGAAGTCACAAATAAGGAATGGTAGCGGGATGAGACACCAATGTGGAAGTGTTCGGAAAACCATCCCACCTTCGATGTTGCACTAGGAACATCCTCCCATCGACCTCTTGTTGGCCCCATTTCCATCACCATAATAATACTCTTTATATGCGGGATGATGGTGTCAAAGTGATGCAGTAATAATAAAGAAGGAAAATGGGTGATCGGATGAGGCAATGGCGAGAAAAACGAGATGACCACTCTACTCACCACGTGCCACAACCCCCCCCCCCCACCCACCCACCCCCAACACACACAAATGCATTAGAATGTACAAAGTTTATCCCATTTTAATAAAAAGAAGAAAACATTTAAAATAAGTAATAGATATATTATAAAACCTTAGGTGGATCCTACATTTTTATGTTCGATTTCGTTTGCGGGCGAGATATTGGGCCATAAGGAATCTATTGTCTCAAATAAACGACGACTTGGATTAGGCACATTGGTTATGGACGAGATGTTGAATTCTAATTTCACTGTTAAGTGTACTTAATTGGGGCAATCTATGATTTGTAATCTTGTTGGAAGTAGGGATGAGCAAATGGTACCGAATTAGCCTAATTATTTTCGATACCAATCTCGTACCCACTTCTTTGATGTTTTCATGATTTGTATTGATTTGGAACGATACTGGTATTTTGCCGATATTTATCTTCAAATAATGTACCGTACCAATACCATATCCAACATTTCAAGACGTATTTAGCAATTTATGAATTACTGTTGTAAAATTTCCTTTTGTTAATTTGTATGTATAATTATGTCTTTTTAATCACTAACTTTAGTTTTATGTATCTTGTCACTATTGTTGCATGCTTTTGTTTTTCTGAATTGTATGTATTTATTTATTTATTTATTTAATTTAATTTCTTTGTGTAGTTATTTATTTAATTTAAAAAGTGTACATCAAGATTTGTTAAAGTGTAGTTATTTATTTAATTTCTTTGTGTCGGTCGTGTGTTTCGTAGGAGTTTCTAATTAACGTAGTAGATAAATAAACAAAAGCATTGGTATCTCTACATTCACCTAAATATTGTGAATGCTTAAAAGTAATTAACGTATTTTGTAATTTCTTTAACTTTTATATTAAATAAGAGGTGATGTGTTTTAAAGTATAATCATCATATTGGTTAGATGCCTTTTTGTATAAATAAAACATTCTAATTTGGAAATACAGTAAGAAGAGTGAGTGCTATATATATATATATAACAAAGCTTCACATTTCAGAGTGTGTAAAGCTGTTCTCTCTTGCTCTGTCTTAAGCACAGACGCCATTCTTGCCCTTCCTTTAAGGTACCATATTCATTTACATGCTACATGTAAATGTATAACTCTTTCTTCTGATTGTGGATTTACATAGTTTTCGATCCAAATCTTACATATTTAAAGAGTCAAGTCCAGCGGCCATACATAGTAATGTTATGACTCCTGGATCTATTTGTGAATGTAGTTTTTAAATTATTGCATGTTTGGCTTCTATTTTGATGTATTAGACGTATTTTAGTGATTGAAAAAAAAAAAAAAAAAGAATCAAGAACATTGCCTATGCATGAAGATTGATTTTATCTTTGTAGTTCATTGATCTTAATATATATTTATTTTTGTTTTACAGATATAACTCGAATATAAAAATGGAAAACAGCAAGGATTCCCCTGAAGTTCTTCCGATCAGATCTGTAAATTGCGACCAAATTCTGGGTTTTGAGGATGGTGTGAAGATGCAAAGTGGCTCAAGCTTTCAAATGACGGTATGGATTACTTTACTATGGGTATGTTTGGCAAAACTAGCTGGAGGCTGGTAGCTGGAAGCTGCAAGCTGGTAGCTGCAAGCTGGTAGCTGAAAGCTGTTAGCTGGAAGCTTTTTAAATATATTTTGGTGTTTGGCAGAGTAGCTGAAGCTTTTAATAAAATGTATAAAATGACCAAAATGGTCATAATTAAAAGATTGTAAAGAAGGTTTTTATTTTATTTTTAAAATAGAATGGGTATTTGTGTCATTTACTAACTAAAAGCTTGTAGCTAGTAGAGCTTTTTCTTAAAAGCTACTACTAGTAGCTTTTCACTGTAGAGCTTTTTCTCCAACCTAAAAGCTTCCAGCCCCTTCAACCAAACAAGGCTTTTTATTAAATAGGAGCTTTTTCTTAAAAGCTTGAAGCTTGAAGCTCCTAAAAGCTCTTAAAAGCTGCTTGCCAAACATACCCTATATGTGTAGGTTGTTGCATAACTAGTACAATAATATTTAGTTAGGTAAATATTTAGGACTGGTCAAAATGGCTTGGTCAAGTTTAAACTTTCGATAAACAGATTCAGGTTTTCAAGTTCTATTACACATTATGTTATTAGTTTATTACATATTTTTTTTGAGAGGGTGCATCGAAGTATAATTATTTTTTTTAATTTATTTTACGTTACAAAATGCATCACAAAAATTTAAAGTATGCCCCGTAGACGGTGTAGATTCGTCTCCTTATTTTATTCTTTTCATACTTTTGATTTCTAATTAATTATTAATTAATATACTTAATACTGCTAAAACAATATACTTAAAGTAATCACAAACCTTATTATTAAAAGGAGTATTGGATTTAATAATCCTAACTATTAGCAATTGACCGCTTTCGGTCCCAAACTAAGAAAATATGTGTTGGTGGTCCCAACTTTTAATATATTGGCCACCAATGGACTATGACTAACAGAACACTAACTGATTTTCTAAATGGAACATATTTATTTTTAGTCATAGTCTGTTGGTGACCAATATGTTAAAAGGTGTGACCGCCATCATATATTTTGCTAGTTAGGACTGGGTGGTGGCCAATAGCTGATGGTTAAGATTATTTAAATTCAATACTTCATATTAAAATGATTACCACTTTTTAAATAGTTTTTTTATATATAAACTAGGTGATACTTTAGTACACTTGAATTTATAAAATCTAACTCTGTTTTAGTTTATACCGTCAAGAAAATTTAATTGACCATTTTTAGATATAACATACAGGGGTTCTATGGAGAAAAACAAAATACATTATTCATTTTTTTTTATTTTGTAAATTTATTTAAAATATTATAATATGATCTAAATGCAATGTTTAGTTATATATCTTTCTTGAAACATGAACAAATTTTGTTTATTTATATAATCTGCATAAGTCATGCATATAAACTAGATATGTACAAGTAAATGTTTAAAAATTAAAAAGTATATGTATACATGTTAGTTTAATAGGTTTTCAATGTATATAACATACCATCGGTAAAAAAAAAAAATTAGAAAAAAAAAAATACGAATCACTAATAAAAATGTTCAAAGGATTTCGTTTTTTCTTTTGCAATCTGAAATTCGTTTATAAATCTGAAATGAACCTGATCACCTTTAACATAAATCGATTGAAATGACCTTGTATGTTAGTATGTTACTATGTTATGGTCCGAATAAAATGGTTGGATTTTATAACATTGGAGTTGTTAGAACCTTAGAATTCTTGTTTGATTCTGCCAGGGCCCAAATGGAAACGACGTCGGAAGCCCAATTGATCTCTCCGACCAACAAACAACACAATCTGTTTCCATTAGCATTCCACAGTCGCCATTGGATGCCAAAAGAGTTTTGTTCAAAGACAACACTGAAGCAGTCAGGAAGGATAGCCCTGCCCGAAAGTTGAAGCTTGGAGCGACGGGCTGCGAAATTGATGAAACGGGCCCTGAGAAAACCCCAGAACGTCAAACGCTACCCGTGAAAAACCCAAGGATGGATGCGATGAAGGACAACAGATATAACTCATTTAAAACATGGTCGGGTCGACTTGAGAGACAACTTTCAGTTTTACGTGGAAAGTCATTTTCACATAATGATCCGGAGATAAACCCTCCCCAGAATATTCAAGGAGAAAGTTTATCTGCGGATAGGTACTTTGATGCTTTAGAAGGACCAGAGTTGGAAACTCTTAGGGTACGTCAAATGCTTTTCTTTTATACACTGCTAGAAAAGTGATTTTCCATAGCACAACAATTTTTATTGACAAAATAGGCTGATGTTGACGTGTCTGTGAAAATCCTTCGTTGTTCAGTTGGTGACAATTTGGTCACTTTGAATTTAACGCGACTGTTTGGCCATGCCTCACATCGTTAATTCGTCGAATGATTTGAAAAAAATAAGAATTTCGGTGTTTTCTGTAAGTAAAATGGACAATTTATATTATAGTTTTTACAACCTTTTGGTACCTATAATTTATTTATCACTATTCTGTGTAACAGCCTTCTGAAGAAATAATGCTTCCAGAAGATAAAAAATGGCCTTTTCTTCTTCGTTTTCCGATCTCATCGTTCGGTATATGTCTCGGCGTTAGCAGCCAAGCGATATTGTGGAAAAATGCCTCAACGTCCTGGACCCATTTCATTCATATTAGCCTTAAAGTCAACTACATATTATGGTGCATATCGATCCTTTTGTTTGCCGTTGTGGCCTCAACATACCTTCTGAAAGTTATCTTCTACTTTGAAGCAGTACGAAGAGAATACTACCACCCGATTCGGGTCAACTTCTTTTTTGCCCCTTGGATTGCGTTACTTTTTTTGGCCATTGGAGTTCCGGAAGATGTCCATGCAAATTTGCCACACTGGTTATGGTATGTGTTAATGACACCGATACTTTGTCTCGAGCTCAAGATTTACGGGCAGTGGATGTCCGGAGGGCAGAGGAGGTTGTCAAAGGTAGCCAACCCATCTAACCATTTAGCGGTGGTTGGGAATTTTGTTGGGGCGTTATTAGGGGCGTCGATGGGGTTAAAAGAAGGCCCGATTTTCTTTTTTGCCGTTGGATTGGCACATTATACGGTCTTGTTTGTGACATTGTATCAGAGGCTTCCAACAAACGAAACTCTCCCGAAAGAGCTGCATCCGGTTTTCTTTTTGTTTGTTGCGGCTCCCAGCGTTGCTTCAATGGCGTGGGCCAAAATTAATGGCTCGTTCGATTATGGATCACGACTCGCGTATTTCATTGCCCTGTTTCTTTATTTTTCATTGGTTAGTCTGGTTCAATCCAATTTATAATGAAGATAATATTGTGGCTTTTGAGGTTCAAATTTAAGATTAAAATCTGTTACATTTGCAGGCGGTTCGTGTGAATTTCTTTAGAGGATTCAAGTTCTCGTTAGCGTGGTGGGCTTACACATTCCCGATGACAGGAGCTGCAATTGCAACGATCAGATACTCGAGTGAGGTCCCAAATATGGTAACTAAAGTGTTGTCACTAGCCCTTGCAACTACTGCTACCGTAACAGTGACAGGGTTACTGATAACTACTATTATTCATGCTTTTGTGTTACGAGACCTTTTCCCGAATGATATTGGGATTGCTATTAGCGGTCAGAAACCAAAAGCACAAAGGAAATGGTATCGTCGGAACACATGTGGATCGACCAAAGATATTATGCATCGAGTTAGCTCAGGCGAGAAAATTGTCGAAGTTCCGGTTGTATCTCCAGGATTTGGTGTAAAACCATTCTCAGTGCAAGTACTATAACTAATAATGAAAGTTTATTGAGTAGACAAAGGAGGGGCTTAGTTAGGAGAGTTCCAATGAGCTTGGATGTGTATATATAAGAATGCAACAATGTCCTTGTCTTGCTAAATTCTATTTGTCTTGCAATCTTCGTGTGCTGCCTAGGGATGAGATAGGTACTGGTATCGTACTCAACCATTACCTTACAACATATTATTAATACTGAAATTTAGATAAAACCAAAACTGAATACAGTATATGTTCGGTTAGTATTGGTATGTTACGGTAGTGTTATAGATGTGGAACGACACCGTACCGCATGGTACCAATACCAAAATTGAGCAAAATTCAAAACCGAATACCGTACCGTATATATTCGGCCGTATTGGTACTCGGTAATAAATTTCCCATCTCTACTTGAATTAATAACCATAACTTTAACTCGACCGGCTGATTAGCAGAGATACAAATATATGTAAGAGGTCCATTGGCAAAGGCAAAGCCTTTAAAACACTTAGGTTGTGGAAGGTCTTGGGTTCAAATCTCATAGACCACATGATTTAAAAGAAATTAACCTTTAAAAAAAACAAATATATGTAAGAGTTAATTTACTTTTCTTTTTGAACGGAAAACTAACTCACTCCTAAAACACTCATATACCTGCAACTTGTAGGATTTAAACCCTTTACCTCATGGATCGGATAGGGAAGACACCTTACATGAATAATGTAAAAAATAAAATATCAAAAATTTTTGTAGTAATATTACTATGACAATATAAGTACACATATCATCTTTCACTTAAGAAATAACTATTAACTTTTACTTAAAAAGCTAATACATTGAATTAATGAACTACGTAAAAAATAACATACCTGAATACTTAGGGTGCGTTTGGTTCACGGAATTGTTTGGAATTGGAATTTGTGAAGGAATTGGAATTGGAATTGGAATGAATTGGATTTGTAATTCAAACATTCCAAAACTAATTGGAAATTGTTGGAATTGGATTCTCAAATCCTATATTATTGTGTTTGGTTGTTAATAAATTGGAATCTATCACCTTTTTCCCCCACGACCCGCATCGTTGTGACCCGTACCGGCCCGAACCGTTTCGCCTCGTACCAGCCCGTACCGTTTCGACCAGTACCGTTTTGACTCGAACTGTTGATACCTCTATCGTTTCGACCTGTACCGTTTCAACGTGCACCGTTTCGAACCGTACCGGTTCGGGTCGAAAACGATACCAATCGAAACTGGTACGGGGCGAAACGGTACCGGTAAAAACGGTACGGTCAAAACTGGTACGGTCCGAAATGGTTCAGTCTGAAACGTTACGGGCGAAACGGTACAGGTCGAAACGATACGGTCCGAAACGGTACCGGTCGAAATTGGTACGGTCCGAAATGGTTCGGTCTGAAACGTTACGGGCAAAACGGTACAGGTCAAAACGATACCGGTCGAAACGGTACCGGTCAAAACTGGTATGGTCCGAAACGTTACGGGCGAAACGGTACAGGTCGAAACGCTACCGGTCGAAACTGTATCGGTCGAAACTGGTACGGTCCGAAACGTTACGGGCGAAACGGTACAGGTCGAAACGATACCGGTCGAAACGGTATCGGTTGAAACTGATCCGAAACGGTTCGGTCCAAATCGGTACCAGTCGAAACTGGTACGGTCCGAAACGGTTCGGTCTGAAACGGTACCGGTCGAAACTGGTACGGTCCGAAACGATACCGGTCGAAAATGGTACGGTACGAAACGGTACCAGTTGAAACTGGTACGGTACGAAACGGTACCGGTCGAAACTGGTACGGTACGAAACGGTTCGGGTTGAAACAATACCGGTCGCAACGGGTACGGTCCGAATTGGTTCGGATCTAAGCGGTTCACGTTGAAATGGTACGGTTCGCATCGGTTCGGGTCAAAATGATGCCAACGGTTCGAAGATTCCAATAAATTGACTTGAATTCCTTCTAATATTGGAAGGATTTTGAATTCCCTTATGTAAGGGAATTTGAAGGAATTCATACCAAATTACAATTACAATTCCTTAGTCAACCAAACAAACAAGATTGGAATTGAAATTCTAATTCCAACAAATTCAATGAACCAAACACCTAAAGAGTTGGAATTCGAATTCCAATTCCATTGAATTTCATTCAATTCATGTGAACCAAACGCACCATAAGTTTTGTTGGTTGACCGTTACATCTAGAGGTGATAAAAAAAACCGGTTTGGGACCGGAACCGTATGAACCGGACCGAACCGGTTCGAAAAAAAAAAACCGGTTCCTACACGAACTGGTCCAGTTTATAATACGAATCGCAGGTTCGAGCACCGGTTCTCCCTTTCCCGACCAAAAACCGAACCGAACCGGTTTGGACCCAAACCGGTTCCCGAACCGATTCACAAAAACCGGTTTCGAACCGGTTCTAGCAGTTTGAAATAATAGATCCGTTACAACTAGCCGTTGGGCTCGACTTTTTATTTTTTTGACCGTTAATTTGCACCCTAAATCACCATTTTGCCACCACAAGTTAGTATAAATAGGTTTTAGATGTTTTGGGTTGATCACAACACTCAAAAACGCAAAAAACGAACCGGAAAACTGAAAAAACGCAATAGTATTCGCTCGTTTTTTTTTCGCTTTGCTTCTTTGCTACATTATTCCATGGCTTCATCAAACCCATCTCAAACCGGTTCCTCAAACCAACCCACCATTGTTAGTATTCTTGAGACGACACGAAACGCGAACTATTTGGCCAAGAAACTTGTTTTTTCGACTTGTGTCTTTTGTCGAATGGCGAAAAAAAGGCACGTTGTAGAAAGTGTGTTATCTTTCTCCAACCAAACGCAAACTCTACCTTGAGAAATCATAAAGCTAAGTATTGTAAGATTGTTAAAAAAATCCGCTCGAAAGTTCTCAAACGACTATTGATACTCAAGGTGAGATTTTTCTTTACGACTTTAACAAGGTTCAAGACCGAATGACGAAGTTTGTTATTCAAAAAGCTTTACCTTTCAACCACTTCGACGATCCCGAGTTGACAAGCTTGATTCGTGACATGCTCCAACCTCGATATAAACACGTAAGTCGATTTACTCTACAACGCTATTGTTTGAAATTATGGAAACAAACAAGAAAAGATTTAATTGTATTTTTTCAAACTTACATACCGGTGTGAACTTAACCACCGATGTTTGGTCGGCATCTCACGATTTATCGGAATCGTACCTTTGCGTCACCGCTCATTGGATTGATCCCGGTACGTGGCAAATGATGAAACGTACGATTGTGTTTGATTTATTTGAGTATCCACACACCGGCGAAAATTTATTTTATGTTTTAGACCATGTAATACAAACTTTTCACTTACAAAACAAAATATTTTCAATGTCGTTCGACAACGCGTCAAATAATAATGTCGCGGTTGAAAAATTAAAATATAATCCGATTTGCGATGGTATTTTTTTCATACTCGATGTGTTGCACACATTATTAACTTATGTGTGCAAGATAGGTTTGGAATTCCCATTGTTGAAGATTTCAAAAAAAGTTTTCGATTTATGTTACATAAAGTTTTTAAAACAAGTCGCAAACGATAGAAAATATAAAAAATATTGTAACGATACGAACCGTCCCTTCTTAGGTCCGAATTGGGACGTGCCGACTAGGTGGAATTCGACTTTTACAATGTTAAAAAGTGCTTTGAAACAAAAAGAAATTTTACAACATTTTCATAATAGGCTTGCTAGGCGTGGTCAAGTTACGAATTTCCTAACGAGGGTTGGGATTGTATTGAACAACTTAGGGAATTTCTTGAGCCTTTTAAAAACGCTACTACAAAACTATCAGGGGTTTATTATCCAACTAGTAATGAAGCATTGCAAGAAATATATTTAATGGTTCAAACAATATATGATTTTGATGAAAAAGATGAATTGTTTGAGAAAATGATACCCCCAATGGTTGCAAAATTTCTAAAATATTTTGAAGAAATACCACATGTTTTTATGTGTGCATTGGCTTTAAACCCGTGCTTAAATGCTACGGGGGTTTATACTATCATCAATGAAATAAATATGGCTTTACGTTTTTATATTACAAAACCAAATTGGGCAACACACATGAAAAATACTTTTGATAAAGATTGTATGATACTTATTTAGAAAAATATAGTCCCAACTTGCAAATGCAAATGGGATCAATGGGAGGGGAAGGAAGTCGTAGTAGCTCGAGCCGGGGTAACCTTAAAATTAATTTGTTTAATATTGTCAAAGACCAAACGGCTAAAAGACAAAGGGGTGAGGCCCCAAATAGCGAGCTTGCAAGGTATAAAGGAAAACAATCCGAATTTCCTATCCTTTCCGCTATAGCCCGTGATCTACTAAGTGTCCAAGCTTCTACGGTAGCTTCAGAATCAGCCTTTTCTCTTAGTGGCAGGGTGTTATCGATACGAAGAACAAAATTAAATCCCGAATCGTTGGAGATGTGCATATGCTTAAAAGATCACTTGGACGCGATAGATCGATTACAACATAAAACATCTCTTGAAGACCAAACCGAACTTGAACGAAGAATACATGACGAAGAGGTGGAAGAAGGACTAAGTGAACCCCTATCGGACGAAGAACTCGCATACGATGCTTCGTTGTGCCAAAGTACTACGGATGAAGCTAAAAAAAATTGATTGTAATATTTTGAATTAAGTTTTTATGTATTTCATTTTCCTAGTTTCTTATTTCGAAAACAAAAAAAAGTAATAAAAGTCAAGTTTTTATGTTTATATTTTTTCTTATCGGCCTATTTTTTTTTTTTTCTAATTGTGCACGAAGAAACCGATTAAGAATCGAAACCGGTCTTACGAATCGACAAAACCGGTCCTAAACCGAACCGGTTTGGAACCGAAATCGGTTTGGCTAGGAACCGGTACTGTAGCGAATCGGTTTGGAACCGAATTGATCACCTCTAGTTACATCCAATTATGGGCCGTGCACAGCCATAAACCGTTTTACTTGGGCCAAAACTTTCACCAATAGACAGTAACCAAAGCCCATACCAATTACCAGGTACAAAGACCCATTAGATGTCCCTTAACCCATTAATAGAGAAAAACCACAACCTTAATAGTAAAACGAATGTAAGCCCGTCAGACAGCAACCAAACTCCAAAGCCCAACCCGAAAAACAAAAACAAAAACCCATTAAATAGTAATAATTTTGCTGTCCCTAAATCCATCAATAAAGAACTTTTTAACAAAAAAATCCACCACATTAACAGTAAAAACGAATTTAAACCCATCACAAAAGGCATTTGTCTTTTTTGTTTTTAAGTTGTGAATAAGCCAATTGTCAACAAGTTGAACCAAGTATCGTCTACCACTACATATCTATTTGCTAATGTGAATTCGATGCTAAAAAACCATTCTAAAGAATGTCATTTGACTCATTAAACAACCAAAACACGTTGCAATGCAGCTCGGTTGTTCCTTGTGATCATACTTTGTCGTTTGAATTCATTAATTTTGTGCTCCCTTGAATGGTCTCTCTCGAAATGGGGTAGATAGAGTTAGTTGTTATACATTCCACGTGATGTGCTTGTGGTCCTATCCATCATTGGCTTAGTTGTTCGTTTTAGTGGGACAAGAAATCTACAACATATTAATAGTAACACCCCAAAATTCACGATAGTATTTTGATTCATTAATATTCACTTATTACCACACTCATTATAAGAGATTTTTTGGACCGGTACTTTCGATACCAGTATAGTAATCACGCTTTCTGCGGCAACGTATGGATGTAAACCACTTCCTGCAGAAAAGCGCCTGTAACTACAACTCTAGTTCTTATAAAATCATTGTCCAACATAATTAAGAACAAGGTACAACATTTGATGGGTTTATAATACCGATTCATCCTTACAAGTTACAACTTACAACCATGCATAAGAACAAGGTACAACATTTGAGGAGTTTATCCGACTAGCCCGATCAACCCAATAAAAAACTTCAAGATTAAATTTAAAATCAAACCCAAAGTCATGAAGCGGCAGTCTTTGAGTTTATTCTCTCATTGGTTGTCATTTGTCAATCTTCTCTTGCTATCGGATAGTCGGACTTCAGCTTAGTGTCTCGGACAGTTGGACCTTAGTCGTGACCCAACAATGAAGCATCGAAGAAAACCTTTGAAATTTATGGTTGTCCAAATCACTCGCTGCACGCTTGGAATTAAAAGTGTGCGCTCGAACAATGCTTGTTTGGTTTCTAGCTTAATTGTAAACGAGCCAAGCACGACCAAAAGTTTGCTTGGCTCGTGAACAAGCGTAGTGAAAAATATAAATGGAAGGTTGGTTTTGGATACAGGAAATGGGGAAGTTTTGGAAGTTGCATTATTCTCCTATTTTTAGCTATTTTCTAACTCAAAAGTATAACCCGAGCATAAAAAAAGAAATTCACTAACATTCCCTAAAAACAAATTAATCTATATTATCTATGTTACCTTATTAAGGAGGAGACATGGGTAGGAAAGTAATTTTACACCCATTTTAAGATGGGATATCAAGAGACTCATGCTTTAACATAGATATTTCATGTAAAAGTTCCCTAAATACCCTTTCTTGCATTGTGCACTTGTACTATAACATAGATAAATATATAACCTAAAAATCTAATAAATGTATTCTACGCAACAGAGCATCATCAATTGATCATCAAGCAGAACAGAGCATCATCAATCAATTGATCATCTATTAAATCTATTTACGTTTCAAAAACCTATCAAAAACCTAAATTCAATGGTGCGTATTCATAAATTGCGGTTACTCTGCCTTGATCCAGTTGTTGTGTTTACCTCTCATCTCCTTCCGCATGAACCATCAACCCAAGGTATTATTGGTAGTTGTTATTGTTAACTTGTTCTTATGATTCTTATTAATAGTGAATTGGTGGTTAATTGGTTGTTTACTTGGGGAAGCATATCTCCATCTCAAATCTTTCTGCGTCGGATTACGGTTCCAAGTATACTTAAGGTGAGTTTAATTACATTCTTTAACTTTAACCTTGTTCATGCTGTTTTTTTTTTTCATGTTTGTTATTATTTTTGGTTGAAAATGTTTGTGTTTGACTGAGTAACATGTTACATGGCCGGTGATTTCTTTGTGGGGACTTGGGCCAGCTTTTTGTAGATCTGTCCGAATAATAATAATTATTATTATTATTGTTATTATTATTATTATTATTATTATTATTATTATTATTCTTTTTTTGTTACTCTTAAATCTTTATATTGCCTCTCATTCTATGGGATTGAGCTTCTGCTGTAAGTTGTTTAAGTTTGGATTTCGGAACGAAAAAGGAAAGAAGTTTAATGTTTTGATCGGCAATTTGCGTTTAACGACTTGTGCTCTTGTTAAGAATGAGGGAATTGTTGTTGTCAAAGATCAATGTAGTTCTGAATTGGTAAATTTACTGCAGTAGAGTCTTCTTGGCGTGTAAATCTGGTTTAACCTTCTTAGCAGATCAAGTCGTTCGCTCGTGCGCAGACCTGCAGAGGCAGCAAAGATTGTGCAGTGTGTCTATTGGCGATATAAAGACATAAGGCGTGTAGTGTTGCTGAATGTATTTCTGAAGTGCAGCAGGATCGTTCACTCGTGCGCAGACCTGTTTGATGACTTACAGTAAAGGTGTTGTTTTTTACTTGTTTTATCTTTTTTAGTGTTTCCTTTTAAAAACATATCAACGGATAATAGCGTTTATTATATTTCAGGTTTCGTGTCTATTGGCGATATAAAGACAGAAGGCGTTAGTGTTGCTGAATGTATTTCTGAAGTGCAGCAGGATCGTTCGCTCGTGCGCAGACCTGCAGGGGCAGCAGAGATTGACTTTATCCTGACGTGACATTTGGAATCAGCTAACTTGCATGATTACCTGATTTAATTTTTGTTAAACCTTGATGGTATTTTCTAGAGGTAAAAAAATCAGTTAATTAAATAGAAATGTGACTAAAGTTGGTTCTCTTTTATGTGTTTTGCCTTATAATTATGACAGGTTTTTGTTAAAGAGGCCATGGGAATTTTTTTTTTCGATAGTCAGCTTCCATCCCCTACTTTTTGTTTAATGGTTTGTCACTTTATCTTATGTCTCAGGTACGGGTTACGGTACCGGTTTGGGTTACAATTCTGGTTATGGGGCTGGAGATTATGGTTCTTATGGTGGAATGTATGGTGGAGGAATGTATAATAGTAGTTATGGAATGGGTGGCATGGGCATGGGTATGGACATTGGCAGGCCTGGTGGTCAGTATGGTGACGGGGATCCCAATGATCCATATGTCGCTCCTTCACAGCCTCCCGGATTTTGTATTTCTTTGATGCGTGTGGTAAGTAGAGTTACACTACTATGGTACTCTAGAATTCTCATATCATCTTTGGATATATCTACTGCCATATTTAAAAAGACCTGAATTTATAAATGTGTAGTTTAGACATTGAGTTTGATAACTCTTCTTATCATCAATTTCAATATTTATTTATTTTTAATTACTCATTAACTTCTTTTTTTCTTCAATCAGTAACTTAAAAGGGTAAGGACTTAGATAAAAAAACTGGATAAATAAAAGGGAATATCAAAATCAATTAAAAGCGAGTTCCATACTCAAGTCATCAATGAATCATCCACAAACTACATGCACACACTACAAACCCCAACAACTACGAGGAAATAAAACAAACATACCCGCAGCAACGCAACTATTTTTTATGTTTGGTTTAACGTACCCGCAGCAACGCGCGGGCTTCCCACTAGTCTTATTAAGAAGGAGTAATGTATAATATGGTAATTTGTATTTGTGTATAACTTAACAAACAACATGTACAATATATTTAAGCAAAAAAATTAAGGGTGTTATTGGCATAGTTGTGACAATTAAGACACTTAGGAGGGTAGATTAGTAAATTTAACATAATTCAATACCTCACATCCTAAAATCTTATCCCAATTATGCCCTTATGTCCAACTTATAAAACACAAAATCCAACTTAACCTATGATGCATCTTAAATATGAGACCTTTCAACCCCCATCTATCTATACTATCTATCTATACTATATATTATTATAAAGCATTTGACAAGGACTTCTTAAAAGTTAAGAGGTACATGTTTAATTGCTTATAATACAACATACAATGCATATGATAAATAATTTTGATGGGCAAATTTGTCTTTAAACACCATGTTTAATCAATAAGAAATCAAAAGTCAAGAAATGTTTATGAGAGCTCATAACATTTAACTTTACAATTACTTTGAAGTTGAACACATTAAATAGAAAGCATATAAAAAACCATTCATAATGGTTCATGCTTTGTTATAATCTTTTATATAAAATTAGCTACTTTATAAAAGTTAAAGTTTTATAAACTTGATAATACTATAAGAACTTGAGAAATAAGTATTGCGCTATCCAAAAGTAATACTCCCTCCGTCCTATTAGAAGTGTCCATATTCCCTTTTTTATTTGTCCTATTTCATGTGTTCACTTTAAAAAATTATTAGCCAATTTCCAAATTTACCTTTAAAAACACAAGTAAAATAAACAAAGAATATGATGGACCCACATATGACAAGGGTATTATTGTCATATGGCAAGCAAGAAAAGCAATAATTTAATATGCCTAAAACTTTGTGTTTTTCAAACCAAGACACTTCTAATGGGACGGAGGGAGTACCAAATATAATCAGTGGTTACGAAAGATCGGGTTAGATTGCGCTCTCCTAAAGAGACTCGGTGACACCCGCCGCATCGCGCGGGCTAACCCACTAGTATTATTATATATAGTTCATTATAATCAATTTCTTAAATGCTAATAGTCTTTTCATTACCCCAAACAAAATCTTAGAGCTATTTTCATGCTTTGAAACATTGTTTTGTCCAAAAAAATTATGTCTTCATTAGATGAGAAGAGAAAAAAAAAAGAATGAGAAGTTAAGACACTTGCAAGATATGGTTCCCGAATGCTACAAGGTAAAAAGATATGAGTTAATCTTTATATACATATATACATTTTTTCCTACTTGTTCATATGTTCTTTGACAATTACAAAAATTTATCTTCATAATATATCATTGTTTTGCTCCATTTAATTTTAGTTATTTGCTATAGACAATGGAAATGCCAATGATGTTGAATGTAATAATCAACTATTTGGATCGTTGCAAAATCAAATTGAGGTAATTTAATTGTGCAGCTAACAATTAAAACAATAAAAAACAGTATTCAAAATTATTGATGAGAAAATATTTTTCAAAATTAATTAGTACAATTTTTTCTTTTCTTTGTGCATTTATAGTTTCTCTCAATAAAGCTTTCAGAAGCCGGCATGTTCTATGCCTATTGACCTTAACTCTACTGAATTGGATGATATGGCCCCTATGAAGGTGACAAATGGCTTTCCTAAGTATCCATGTTAAGAAGTTGTGTATCTTGAATCATATATATATTGTTAACTAAATAAACAGACAAAATTATAAATATAACATTCTAGATTTGCTAATACGTTTCTAATATATTATAAATATTGCTTTCACTTACTACATGGGATGGAAACTGATATTGCAGGGAACAAATGGACATGAAGGACAGATGATGGAGAGGATGGTTGGAGAAGGGTATGGAGACTTTCCTCAATTTCAATCAACATGGTCTCATTGAACGCCATGAAATAGTTAACTCTATAAATCTATATATGCATGCTCAAATATAACTTTATACGTAAACTATATATGTTCTAAGAGTTTTAAGGTATTTGTTGATCTATTTAATGTTCTTGTTAAACGTTGTATGAAGTGTGGTTCACAATATTATTTTGCTTTCTGCAATTGTATTTTGTTTAAGTTCTAATTCTAATTAATAAAATAAATTAAACACTAGCATAAAGAGAAAACAAAAACTTAACTATGTGTTAATTACTTATGTCATTTGTGTTAAGAAATAAGAAATCGAAAAGCCATAAATTCACGCTCACGCTAATGAATCAACCCGAACTTTTATCTTCTATACTATATTATAAAGCATTAGTGAAGGATACCCGCAAAATTTAAGTAAATACAACCTTTATTGCTTACAGTACAATGCTTATTGAAGTCATTTAGGGGGTAAAATTGTCTTTCTACCTAAATATTGAATTGTTGAAGAAATTAATTTAAACTTATTTATAAAATTGATGAGGAAATTAACAATAATGTGGTGACTCTTTACATTCATAGCCTCCATGTCTTTATTATGTTTGTATAAATGTTATAGTCTTATAAATAGTGGTAATGTATTTGGTATATAAATAATGTGGTGACTCTTCACATACATAACTTACATATTTTTCAATGTTTATAATAAATAAATTACATCATATATTATGTATTTATCTCTTCTTTTTAAATTTATGTGGTTGCAGGATGGTATGATGTGACACTTCTGAACACAAATGAATATGTAGGCTTGAAGTTTGCCAACATACTCGTTCCATGACACGTTTCAACCCATGAAAGTGAGCGATATATGTAGGCTTGACGTTTATATAAGCAAATATGGTAGAGATACTTCATGAGCAACGTCATCATCTTTCTCGATGGTTTTTTGTTTTCTCTGCTACTATAAGCTTATAGGAATAGAATTTAAGTTTCTGATCTCACGAAGTCACCAGTATTATCAGTCGATTTGGTAGTTTTAACTATAAACAAGTTTCTGATCTCATGAAGTCACCAGTCTTATAGGAATAGAATTTAACAAATATATTGGACCAAACAAATTAGTATGCAAATCATTGACTCCGCTGCATCTCGCGGGTGCCCTAAAATAATAGAAATATGTTGCACACTACAAACTGCATTTTAGTAATTACATCACTTCCACTACAATCTTATGGTCATTAAGATATACAACGCCACTTCACTACGCTAAGCACCGCTCTACGATGGCATACTTATCTGCCTTCGAGATACCTAAAAAGGTCCCACCAAAGGATGTGGGCCAATCTAAGGGTGTTGCAACAAATAGTACGGCCTATTTGTGATGTACACATTTAAAATATTCAGAAGATATACTTATGAGTTTCAGTTTTTAATAACATATATTTTATAAATCGTTGTTTTCTACTTCATCGTAACGAATAACCAACAAACACGATGCACGAAGGGCAAAACAGATGCACTCGCCGCAACGCGCGGGCATTCCTACTAGTATTAATTAAATAAGACTTGAGCAAGAACAAAAATACTTCTATATTTTATGCAACCAAGAGTTTCACTAAATTGTTTTTCTAACGGCAAATCATTTATATATAGATTTGCACTAATTAACTAAACTTTTGCCCGAAGACATTTTATGATCCTAGTTATATGTACGAAGAAGAACTTTACAAATTAAGTAATTAACTTCAAGAGAAGTAACAAACTCGATCTAATTCAATTCATTAATTCATGCCTATGGTTTTCTTGCAATGTACAACTGCCTCTTGAATTGAGGTCTCGGAATCACAACATCTCCCACCCCAACACACCACTCCAACTCCATTTGTTTTAGAAGTAGCCTCCACGCCTTCATGTACTCTACTGCTATCCGACCTTCCAAGTCTCATCCTACTCCAAAGTGGCCTAACCAAATTCATATACTTTTTAATCACTGTCTTCCGTAATTTGCTACACTTACGTAACGACATGGACCGGCTTTTACGAAAGCGCCCCTCCTCTCGAGTGGCCGAAGGGAGAGGTGAAACAGGAATGGATTCGGAACATGATTCTAAAGGAAGCAGGATGCCCTTTGAGATGAGCTTATCCGCGTGGACAAGAGTCATAGGGGGTTGAGATTTCGGCACGTTGAAATCAAAATCTTGATGATCAACGAGAAATCTTTTGGAGGCGTGAGGTTAGGATCCATCTCGATGAAAGAAGCGCTGTCAAACGAGAGTCTAAAAGAGCGGTTTGGGCTATCGAGAGATGGCACTAACCAAGCGTACGAAAAGCTCTCGACCGAGAGTGGTAATTGTGTATCTTCCATGGAGGATAATTAAATGTAAGCTTAAGTGATCAAATTATAAGAGTCTGGAGATCGATGATATATAAGAAGATATCATAGACTATATATAGACACTTACTATATATGTGGTCCATCATGTTACCATAGAATAAGAGAATATAAGTGACAGATGTGAACCCTACACATGATGTAATGTCTCATGTTATGATTTTTAGTATTAGAAAAAAGCAGACAATGGTCCCATATATACCTTCTAAATATATATTCAACTTAACACCTGACGAAGGAAAATTAATTCTCACAAGTGTACTATAATTATAATAATTAAACTGAGGAAATTTAGCAAATATATATTAACTCTCAACGAATTGAGCCTAAAGAACAAAAGCACGAGACACTGGTCCCCTTGGCTGTCGGGGAAAGAAATGGACATGAAGTATGGTAGGAAGAGGCAGAAAGAGACTTGAAACCAAATTGTCTTTTAAGGACAAAACCAATTATAACTAGATTCGTCTTCTAGACAAACATTCGTAACTAGATTCATGTTCCAGACAAATCTTCCTTCATATGCAGAAAATGACCGCCTAATTAACTCTATTTTCGGGCTTTGGCTGTCAAAGGTGTAGCGTGGAGTTTTTTCAAACGTATAGATGATTTATCCACATGTCTTGCAACCAGCTTGGTTTTGTCACCTAACCATGGATTCAAACGAATGTTATTCGACCTCCAACATTTGTTGACGGAGAACTAACCTATTCCTAGCTAGGTACTAGGTACGCTTATGGATGCACCTTGTATAATTTGAACTCTCACATATTCTTGGATAAAGAGGAGAGTCCCTACTTTCACATCATGACCCTCGGAGACTCAAACTCGAGAATTTATCAACAACTTTTTAATGGACACATCATAATCTTAGACTCAGTCAAATCACAATCATTGTATAGTCATACATTCTAGTCAATCATATTCATTGCATAGTCAAACATTTTTAGTCAATAGTCTAACACACTAGTCAAACAAACATTCTAGTCAATAGTCTAACACTCTAGTCAAACACATTCATTGTAATTATAGTGTCTCCTATTATAAGTCATGCACTATAAGTATATAAAGGAATGAAATGTGAATGAGAAAGCAAGTTGGCAATTATCTCTCTTATATGGTATTAGCCATTTTTCGATCCTCTTCTTCTGCTTAACCTGTAACATTTCACATTAAAATTCTTGTACGTCACGATTATTATGAATAAAACGTCAAGTTTCATCATTTATCGCCTATTAAAAATTATTTCGTGACGCATTTGGCCCCCTAATACTATGCTATATATATATATATATATTATACATATATATGTGATTTAATTATCAAAAATTAAGGCTTGGGCTGGGATTCGAACCCGAGCCCATAGCCGGGTCACTAACACCAAGCAACACAACCAGCTGGTCTACACAACACACTTGCTTAGTTTCAACACCTTTATAATTATATCATGTATTTAGTTCTTAACAGTTGACTCGAAAAGTCAACTGTAAAGAACAATTTACCTTAATTAAACCATTCCAACGCGTTTTTGATCCTCTTATGGAATGATTGGTGAATGGTTGACTAATACGCGTTCAATTACACAGCCAATCCTCGTTAAAACATTCCAATTAAGGGCCAATCATCGCGTCATCATAATCATCAAGGTCAACCTTACCAATTCGTTCACCCGAGCCCTCACCCTATAAATTGAACCATCCAATTCACTCTCAACTCGCCGATCTCTCTCTCTTCACCTCCAATTTCTGGTTTAATTCAGCTTTCAAGGCTTCTTGATTGAGCTTTGACTTTTCTGTTTGACCAAGCGTTTTACACGAATTCGTTTTTGTAAGTTGTTTTTCTTTGATGGGTTTTGTTCATCGGCATCTACACAACAATAACCCTATGATCAATTGGGTTATTGTTGTGTAAAACGGATTATTGTTAAGTTAGGGCACGTATGAATTCGAATTGGGGAAGAAAACGTGCAGACTTGATTATTTATTTAAAACAAAAAGAAACCAAACACAACCACTGATCTAGATCAAGTGGTTGTGTCTGTTGTTTGTTAAACAGAGCACACAGGTTCGAGTCCCACCCTTTACGGTTTTAATCTTTTCTTTTAAAAAAAGGTTTATAAATCAGTTTCAACATATACTATATAATCAATTACAAATCTAGTTTATTCGTTCTCAGGGTCCAGCCCGATTGGTGGCTGGGCTTGTGATAAAAACACGAACCGGTCCCAGACCCGGGTTCGATTCTCGGCATCAACAAAACAATTTTTTTACCATTTAAGCTTATATATATTCTCTTGTATTTTTAAAATTAGTTTTAAATACTAAAACTCTTTTATAAATTCTAAAAAAATTATTTTATGTTAATCTAGTAGAAAAGTTTAACATAAAATTTTTAGTTTTGCAAAATTTTTTTATTTAATATATATAATAAATATTTCAAGTTTATTCTAATTTATTTATAAAATTCTATAAAAATATCAAAACGATTATATAAATTTCCACAAAAATTATTCTAAGATTATATAACATGAAACATTTCTGAAATGATTTTTATTTCTGAAAAATCATTTATTTAATATTTTTAATCAATTTTGTTAGTTTTAATCATAAATAAATCATAATAAATTCATTTTTCAATATTTTTGCACCAAAATTTTATATAAATTATTTCTATTTATTTAGAACAGAAATACAATTTTTAATTTGATAATTCTTTAATTTTAATATTTTTAAATATTAAAGTCATATTTTGACAATTTAAAATAAATAGATTAAATATTCTATTTTTAAGAAAATAATTTTATAAAAATTATTTTCATACTTAAAACTTTATGATGTGACCATGTTTAATCTAAAATTTACAAAAAGACTTTTGTTTATTTATTTATCAAATTTCTCTTATTTATTAAACATTTTATTTATTAATCAAACGAATACTTATCCCCAATTCGAAACCCTAGAATATACTTGTAGACTAGATAGACTTAGACTTACCTGTTACCTTATACATAGGGTAATACTTGGCAACTTTGGGGCTACACTTATACTTTTTCTCGAGACTTAATATTTTGCTAAGGTGAGTTTACGTAACCATGTTTATGCAATTCTTTATACTTGCAACATTATACTTAAGCAATTCTACATACATGTCTAGTTGTAAACTTTAATGCCTCATGATTTAGACAACAAAAACAGTTAGACTCGTTTCAACAATACATAATCATTAGCTATGGCCAAGCCGGCGATACTCAATAATAGATCTATTGGATTGACAATCCCACCTAGATTCGTTGACCATCTTTTATGGGGAGCGCGGGTGATTGTTATCGTTCCAACATAATATTAAGGTGAACCGTGGATGACGGGATGGACCTAAACTAGTCGGAGGTTTGATTATGTCGATTCAACACTTCATGTTAATTCATGTAGACTTAAACTTACGATAGACATATGAATTGCTAAACTTTTATTCTTAAACTTAATTGCTTGACATGGCTTATGTATTCTCACCAACTTCTAGTTGACCCCCCCCCCCATTTTTACAACTCAACAGGAAATAATGATGCGTGAAGACTAGAGTGTTAGCATGAGAAGACAAATTGAAGTTTATGCTTATTTGGTTATTTTGATGTATTAGATTTCCATTTAAAACTCATTATGTATCTTCACTTTTGGATATTTGCACTTTAAAAATAATTTCAATTAAAACTTGATTACCATGTGCTACTGTATACTCATTCTTACGTGACACCTCGATGTTTCCGCCATCGGTTGGGGTGTTACAGATTGGTATCAGAGCCTTGGTTATAGGAATTAGGTTATTAGAAAATAATCTAGACTATAACCTTAGGGACTTAAACAGTACTTGCTTCTCTTACTTGTAACCCTAATTGCTTCCCTAATCTTATCCCTATCCTATACCTTATACAACCCTAAGCCTACAAGTGATTACTCTTATTCGTCTGCTGCAATCCTGATCCACTATTAGATCAATAGGACAAAATCCTCATGTTTAACCTGAACCACCTTGAGATCTCGTCGAAGTTCTAGATTTTAATAACGAACATGTGCAATCTGGAAGGGTGAACGCCTGTATTCTGAGTCTTCTGTCTAGGCTGGCATTGCGCATATATCCCAATCAGACGAGGGACCCGGATGCCTACCTGGGAATTCTCCGGATGAGTGTTCACTTATAGGCTAAAGCATGTCTTCATTATGTTATTAGAATCTAGAATCTTTGATAAGTCAACGTTTTCGTTTATTCGTTTTAATTAATGAATAAATGATTACATTCCTTATATAACCTCATTCATTTCATTGTGTCTCTTACAGATCATGCCTCCACGTCGCAGCACTCGCAATAGCAATGGTGAGAACCATGAGGAAGGTGGCGACAACCATAACCATAACCACGACGCTAACCACAACAACAACAATGGCGTTGATGCTCAACTGGCTGCGATCATTTCTCAACAAATGGCACAACAGATCGCGACTCTGGTTCCTAACTTACTGGCTCAAGTCATCCAGATAAACGGAAACGGCAACGGCAACGGAAACGGTAATGGAAACCACAACGGAAACGGGAATGGAAACGGGAATGGTCTCCCAGCTTGCACTCTTAAGCACTTTAATACCTGTAATCCCCCTAAGTTCAGTGGAGAAGAAGGAGCTACGGGTCTTCTACAATGGTTCGAGGGTATGGAGAATACCTTCATTAACAGTGAGTGTCCCGATAACTTTAAGGTTCATTACGCCATGAGTGTTCTTCACAAACGAGCACTCACTTGGTGGAATGAGGAAAAGCGCACTCGAGGAACCGAAGCTGCACTAGCTATGACCTGGGATCAAGTCAAGGAGGTTATGAAATATGAGTTCTGTCCCCGTAACGAGATTAAGAAACTGGAAGACGAGTTCCACACCCTTGCTCAAGATAGTGGGGAAAACCTTGCTTACAATACCCGCTTTCACGAGCTCAGTTTGTTACTGCCCCATAAAGTTACTCCCTTACCTATAGCCATCGAGAAGTATATCGGTGGTCTGCCCATGCAAATCCAGGACACGGTGTGGGGAAGGAATCCTGCCACCTTGGAGGAAGCCAAACGCCTAGCGGCTACTCTCACCGATAATCATGTGAAGAACGGTACTCTCTTCCGCAAGAACATCAAGAAGACTGCTGCAAAAGACACTCCCCAGCCCGCTATTGAGGTTAAGCCTGAGACCTCAAGCAACAGGAAGCGTAAGGCTAGGAACTACATGGTTGCTACCACCCCACCTGCAGCACAAAACCCAGCCAAGAAGCCGTATGGCGGGAACCACCCTCTTTGCAACACTTGTCAATACCACCATCTTGCTGGCAGACCATGCCGCCAATGTAATAACTGCAAGCGGTATGGACACTACACCAATGCTTGCCAAACCCCTGCCACCCAAAACAACCCTGCCAGAAATAATCCAGCTCCTAATGCTCAAAATGGTAGGCCTGTTCGTGGCCAGTGCTATGAATGTGGAAGCACGGAACATTATAGGGATGCTTGCCCTAGACTTGGAAACCAGAACCAGAACCAAAACCGCAACCAAAACCAGAACCGCAACCAGAACCAAGGTGCTCGAGGTCGCGCCTACAACCTCAATGCTAACCAGGCCCGCGACAACAACGAGGTGGTTAATGGTACGTTTCTCGTTAATAACCACTATGCATCCATATTATTTGATTCGGGAGTTGATAAATCATTTGTATCACTAAAGTTTGAACCCTTACTTAACTTACCCCAAACTAACCTAGAGGAACCTTTAGTGGTAGAGGTAGCTAATGGGAAGTCCATCTCGATCGATTCTATTATTCGTAACTGTGTGTTGAACCTCGATGAACATACTTTCTCTATCGATCTCATCCCTATGCATCTTGGAAGTTTTGATGTCATAGTAGGCATGGATTGGTTGTCAACCCATCGTGCTGAAATTCTATGCTTTGAGAAAGTCATTCGCATTCCTCTCGAATCTGGTGATATTTTGAAGATCTATGGTGAAAAGCCTTGTGGCGAGCTTAAGCTCATGTCTTGTACTACTGCCCAAAAATACTTACGAAAGGGGTATACGGCTTTCTTAGCTAACGTGATAGAAAAGAAGGACAAGGGCAAAAGTATCCAAGACATCCCAATCATTCGGGACTATCCTGAAGTCTTTCCAGAGGATTTACCTGGTTTGCCTCCTGCTCGACAAGTGGAATTTAGGATTGATCTTGTTCCTGATGCAAATCCTGTCGCCAAAGCTCCTTATCGTCTTGCACCCTCTGAGATGCAAGAACTTGCCAGTCAACTACAGGAACTTTCTGATAAAGGTTTCATTCGCCCCAGTTCTTCTCCATGGGGAGCCCCTGTCTTGTTCGTTAAGAAGAAAGATGGATCTCTCAGGATGTGTATCGACTATCGCGAACTCAACAAACTCACCATCAAGAATCGTTATCCCTTGCCTAGGATTGACGATCTTTTCGATCAACTTCAAGAAGCAACCCACTTCTCGAAGATTGATCTTCGTTCTGGTTATCATCAGCTTAGAGTCAACGATGAAGATATTCCCAAGACAGCCTTTCGTACACGTTATGGTCATTATGAATTCATGGTCATGCCATTTGGGTTGACCAACGCTCCCGCAATGTTTATGGATTGTAATGAATCGGGTTTGTAGACCCTACCTCGACAAATTCGTGATCGTCTTCATCGACGATATTTTGATCTACTCAAAGTCAAAATCCGATCACGAACAACATCTTCACTCAATTTTGGGTCTCCTAAAGAAAGAACAACTGTATGCCAAATTCTCGAAATGTGAATTTTGGCTTAAGGAAGTTCAATATTTGGGACATGTCATTGATAAGAACGAAATTCATGTTGATCCCACAAAGATCGAGGCTGTCAAAGATTGGAGTGTTCCTAAAACACCAACAGAAGTCCGTTCCTTCCTTGGTTTGGCTGGTTATTATTGTCGATTCATTGCCAACTTCTCTAAGATCGTTGTTCCTCTCACTGCCTTAACTCACAAGGGTAAACCCTATGAGTGGGGACAAAAGCAAGAGGAAGCATTTGAAACTCTTAAGCTGAAACTCTGTGAAGCTCCTATCCTGTCTCTCCCTGATGGTAATGATGACTTCGTGGTCTATTGTGATGCATCAAACCAAGGTCTTGGTTGTGTTCTCATGCAACGAGGCAAGGTTATTGCTTATGCGTCTAGACAACTCAAGACTCGCGAAAAGAATTATACCACCCATGATCTTGAATTGGGCGCTGTCGTCTTTGCTCTTAAGATTTGGAGACACTATCTTTATGGAACCAAATGTGTGGTTTTCACGGACCACAAAAGTCTCCAACATGTCTTCGACCAGAAAAATCTTAACATGAGGCAACGGCGTTGGGTTGAGTTACTTAACGACTATGATTGCAAAATTCGCTACCATCCTGGCAAAGCGAATGTTGTGGCTGACGCACTCAGTCGTAAAGAGCGTATCAAACTTCATTGTGTGAGAGTTCGTACTGATCTTCAGAATCGTATCCTACAGGCTTAACATACTTCAGTCACCCAAGGTAACATGTACGACGAAATGTCTTGTGGTGCTGAGACTCAACTTGAAACCAAGCCTGATGGTCTACTCTATTTTCTCAATCGACTTTGGATTCCTGACCGTGATGATCTTTGTACCTTTCTTATGAACGAGGCTCATAAGTCTCGTTATTCTATTCATCCTGGTGCTGACAAGATGTACCAGGATCTTCGTTATTCGTATTGGTGGCCTGGTATGAAGAAAGATATTGCTCTTTTCGTTGCAAAATGCCTCACTTGTTCAAAGGTCAAGGCTGAACATCAACGACCATCTGGTATGCTCGAACAACCAGAAATTCCTGTATGGAAATGGGAGAGCATAGCAATGGACTTCATCACTAAACTCCCTCGTACACCCAAAGGTTTTGACAGCATTTGGGTAATCGTCGACCGTTTGACCAAGTCAGCCCATTTCTTACCTATTCGTGAGAAGTATTCTGTGGAAAGGTTGGCAAAGATGTACGTAAGTGAAATCGTATGTCGTCATGGTATACCTTTGGACATTATCTCTGATCGTGATGGTCGTTTCACCTCTCACTTTTGGGATTCTTTACAAGACGCTTTGGGTACCAAGTTGAACCTGAGTACTGCTTATCACCCTCAAACAGATGGTCAGACTGAACGGACCATCCAGACACTTGAGGATATGCTCAGGGCATGTGTCATCGATTTTGGTGGCGCATGGGATTCTCATCTTCCTTTGGTCGAGTTTTCATACAACAACAGTTATCATGCCAGCATTAACATGGCTCCTTTCGAGGCACTCTATGGTCGTAAATGTCGTTCACCTGTCTGTTGGACTGAGGTTGGTGAAGCCCAGATCACTGGACCCGAACTGATCCAGGAAACCACAGATAAAATCAAACTCATTCAAGATAATCTTCTCAAGGCTAGAAGTCGTCAGAAGAGCTATGCTGATAAACGTCGTAAGCCCTTGGAATTTCAAGTCGGGGACCTTGTGCTTCTTAAGGTATCCCCTTGGAAAGGAGTGATTCGCTTCGGTAGAAAGGGAAAACTAGCTCCTCGATACGTAGGCCCATTCAAAGTCCTTGACAGGATTGGAAAAGTGGCTTACAAACTTGATCTTCCACCTGAGCTAAGCAATGTTCACCCAACCTTTCATGTTTCGAATCTCAAGAAATGCTTAGCAGATGAGAACCTCCATGTTCCTCTTGAAGATGTGCAAATCGATGAAACTATGCACATTGTCGACAAACCCGTCGAGATCGTAGATACTGGAGTCAAGAAACTCAAGCGCAGCCGCATACCGATCGTTAAGGTTCGTTGGGAATCTAAACGAGGTCCAGAGTTCACTTGGGAACGCAAGGACCAGATGAAGTCTAAATACCCACATCTTTTTCCACCAGACTCTCCAACTCCAACTTCGGGACGAAGTTCCTAAAAGTAGGGGAGACTGTAACATTTCGCATTAAAATTCTTGTACGTCACGATTATTATGAATAAAACGTCAAGTTTCATCATTTATCGCCTTTTAAAAATTATTTCGTGACGCATTTGGCCCCCTAATACTATGCTATATATATATTATACATATATATGTGATTTAATTATCAAAAATTAAGGCTTGGGCCGGGATTCGAACCCGAGCCCATAGCCGGGTCACTAACACCAAGCAACACAACCAGCTGGTCTACACAACACACTTGCTTAGTTTCAACACCTTTATAATTATATCATGTATTTAGTTCTTAACAGTTGACTCGAAAGTCAACTGTAAAGAACAATTTACCTTAATTAAACCATTCCAACGCGTTTTTGATCCTCTTATGGAATGATTGGTGAATGGTTGACTAATACGCGTTCAATTACACAGCCAATCCTCGTTAAAACATTCCAATTAAGGGCCAATCATCGCGTCATCATAATCATCAAGGTCAACCTTACCAATTCGTTCACCCGAGCCCTCACCCTATAAATTGAACCATCCAATTCACTCTCAACTCGCCGATCTCTCTCTCTTCACCTCCAATTTCTGGTTTAATTCAGCTTTCAAGGCTTCTTGATTGAGCTTTGACTTTTCTGTTTGACCAAGCGTTTTACACGAATTCGTTTTTGTAAGTTGTTTTTCTTTGATGGGTTTTGTTCATCGGCATCTACACAACTGTGACATCCGTCATTTTTCTTTCATTATATATATATATATATATTTTTTTAAATAATAATAATAATAATAATAATAATACTAGTCAAAACCATAACCAACCAATTCTTTCTCTTTCTCTTAAAGCCCAACATCTAACCTACCCATTTCCTTTAGAAGTCTCAATTCCAGCCCAAGCCCAATAGATGGCCCAAAGCCCACTTCCCCTTGCCCCTTGTCTGTTTAAAAAAAAGGAGATAAACCCTTGCTGAAGACGGGTTTCGAACCCGGCAGACCACAACACAACACCACGCGTGCAACCACTGAGCTACAAGCTCAATTCTGAAATAAACCCAACACTAAATGTATTTAACACCTTCTAAAACCTTGTCTGATTCCTCCTCCCTGCGCGCGTACAGCGACCAGCAGCATTCAACCAATTTCTTTCCACCTTGACCACTATAATTGGTAAGTCTTTATTGGTTTTGACTCGTTTTGATGCAATAACAATAATACCCGACCATAATCACGCATCTTTTGACTATTAATTAACACGAATTAAAATCAATTATTAACATTCCTAAACAACCAAATTCAATCCGTATAAATACATGTCGTTAACTCAATCAAACCTGCACACACACACACATTTATGCGATTAACAAAACCCCACTTTCAATTTCTGTTAACACTCGTCGATACAAGCATAAATCGCTCGTGTTGACTTTTTCTTTGACTGAGGCTTTATCACGGTTGCATCATTGTAAGTCTTGTTTCTTGGTTGGATTATGTTAATCGGCACATATAGAACAATAGCCCTAAGAATTTAGGGGCTATTGGTCTCTAATTGTGATGATTGATAGGTTAGGGCTCGATTTATATAAATTGGGGAAGAACACTTGAAACAGATTAGATATTTAATTATTTTGAATCAGTAAACACACAACCAACTGGTATAGACCAGTTGGTTTATGCACCTTATGATGAGACTGAACCGGCCAGTGGCCAAGGGTTCGAGTCCCACATTGAACAAGTATTTTTTTTGGTTATCATTTATACATATATTATCTTCATTTTTTTAAAAATCATTTTAAAATACTAAAACACCTTTATAAATTCTACAAAATTTATTTTATGCTATTCTACTGATAAAGTTCATTACCCAATTTTTAGTTTTTCAAAAACAATTTATTTAATATATTTTATTAATAATACAAGTTTATTCATTTATAATTATAAAATTCAATAAAAATATCTAAACGATTTTATTAAATCTCACAAAAATTATTCTAAACTTGTACATCCTTAAACATTTCAGAAATTATTTTTATTTCTGAAAAACCGTTTGTTTAATATTTTTAATCAATTTTTGTTAGTTTTAATCATAATTAATTCATAATAAATTCATTTTACAATATTTTTATACCAAAATTTTACATAAATTATTTCTATTCATATAGAATTGAAATACAATTTTTGATTCAGAAATTCTTTGATTTTAATATTTTTAGATATTAAAGTCGTATTTTGACAATTTGAAATAATTAGATTAAATATTCTATTTTCAAGAAAATAATTTTATAAAAATTATTTTCATACTTAAAACCTCATGTTGTGATTATATTCAACTTAAAATTTTACAAAAAGACTTTTATTTATTTATTTACTAAAATTTCTTATATTTAATAAACAATTTGTTTATTAAACAAATAAACGTTATCCCCAATTCGAAGCCCTAGAAATACATATATCTTAGAGTCATTTCCCTTACACATTATCAAATACTTTAGGTTGATCATTTGGGAGTAATCTCAATTCATATTTCGTTGTCCAAGTCCAATTTCAAGTTATTACGTGAACGGTGAGTATTCCTACCCCTTTTTGCTTTTATACATTTTTGGGGTGTTACATGTACACTATTACAATTTCAAATACAAGTTTACATTTTTACAATACAATTCTAGTACTATGTGCATTGCTTACAACGTGCTTTATGCTTAGACATTACATGTGGATTACATTTGTACTTAGTGAAATCATTAACATGGTACAAGTCGACCTTAACATTGGATAGCGCTATTTGGATTGACAACCCGCCTAGATTGATTCTCCCCCTTTTTCATCGGAGAATCCGTGGCCAGTGTTAAGTTATCATCCATTTATTGGTTGAGTACACTACAGTTCATACAGTACATTATACAGTCACAGGGTTGATTTCGCTCATTTGTTTGATACATGGTTTACATATTTGCACTGTAGCTTGCACTTGAATTGTATAACTTTTTAACCTACTATATATATCAAATCTAGGAATGCTCACCAACATTTCACATGTTGACCAAATCTATTTTGTACATGTTTCAGGTGCAGTTTGATCTAGTGCTTTAACAAGAGATACTTAGTGCATTATTTTAATCAGTTATTTCTTTATTTACATTTCATTTAAGACTTTGTATTTTTCATTTCCATGTAAGACAATTTTGGATTATTCAATAATATTTACATTTTAGTACCATGAGCTTTTGAACAATCGTCACTACGTGGCACCTCGATGATTCCGCCATCGGTTGGGGTGTTACAGATTGGTATCAGAGCCATGGTTATAGGGAACTAGGTTATTAGATAAAATGGCCTAGACTATAACCGAACTTTAACTTTCATGCATAATATTTTCTGAATTACCTTATTTCCCTCTACTTTCCTTCCTCTATCTTTCCCTCCTTCTCTCTCTCCTTTCTCTTCATCTTTCATCCTGGTGCATAGAGATGGTGTCCTACGAGGAGTAGAAAGTCTACATCATTATGGAACAGGGACAGTACCTTTCATGAAGACACTCTTAGGCATAATGCCCACTCTTACTTTTGTTCCTTCAAAGTTGTTGAACTTTAATGAGTATGATAAGGACACGTGCAATCTGGAAGGGTGGACGCCTGTACACTGGGTTTTCTGGCATAGGCAAGCATAGCGCATAAATCCATTTACGGACCTGTTATGCTTACCTGGGGATTCCTGGAGTGAGTGTCCACTTATAGGCTAAAGCACGTCTTCTTTGATCACCATTGGGTTCAATTCCTTTGAAAAGTCAACGTTCTTGTTGGGCTTTACAGCTAGACAAGGGCACTCCAAGCATTTTATGCAAGCTTTTCAATAATACTCTCTCGGTTCATATACAATATTTTGTATTTCACGATTTTCATATATTGCTTACAAGATTCATACTTTCATAACCATCTATGGATTTCACAATCACACTTCACCTTACCCTCTTAGCCACTTTTTTAAATATTCAACACCCTACCCAAATCATATTATTTCTTTTCTCCACATATTATTTATTTTAAAAACTATAACCTCATACTTTAACACAAACTAAAGATTTTTAAAACTAGTTGTATTACCTAGCAACTTTACAAAGTACATATTTTCCTCGAACTTAAATTCAATTGATTATTTATTGACGTAACAAACGATTTTAATGTTTTAAACTATTACAAAGCCTACTTAGCTTGTACTATTTAACAACTTTTGCCTTATGTACAAAACCAAATTTTGAAAATATTTATTTGGAATAATATCTAATCTTTAGATTTTCCATCAACACTCACACCATTTTCAACTTGTTCAAATTTTTACAATATTTTGCATATACCACAATCATGTTTTCTTATACACTTGATTATAACCTTTGATCCAAACCCCAAAATTTACACTGCTATATAATCTCCTTACTATAAAATAAACTCTTTATCAACTACCTTCACATTCACCATCTCTCACAACCTTGATTCTGCTTCAAAAATTTTTTCATCATCCTCTCAAGAACTAAATTCATGTCCTTCACCTTCTCACACATGAGCTAGTTACCCATGCTAATCAAACTACTAAAAACCTGATACTTGATTTTTCCAAAACATCATTGTTTATGAAACTTGATTTTCCCTTAATTTGACTATTCACTGTACATTTAATTATTCATGATACTCGTGTTTTCATTTTCTTGATCTTATTATCATTTTGTACCCAATTATGACATACTCATAGGCATATAACATCTAGAGATTTCCTTGCATGCTATTATGTACGAACACAAATTGGTAATCTATCATATTGGTTACGTTATCGTACACTTACATTTATTTGAAACGTTTAGACTTGATACTTGATTTTACAGAGCTTTTCTAAGAAAACATCATTGCTTATTATATGAAACTTGATTTTTTTTTCCTTTAACATGACTATTCATTGAACATCTAATTATTCATGATACTCGTACAACATTTAACTATTCATGATAACACTTACACTTAATGGTTGTAGTACTTACAAACTAGCTTGCATAAACTTGCTATCAATTTGCAATCTATGTGAATAATAATTGTTGCACTTAATAGAGGTCATCATGTCTTTTTCAACAGTCGGGAGAGGCCCTACAACCTGCTCCACGACTGGTGGAGGCTATCGAACATACTCAACGATTGGTAGAGGTCACTATGCCTTTTCAAACAGTCGGGAGAGGCCCTACAACCTACTCCACGGCTGGTGGAGGCTATCGAACCTGCTCAACAATCGGTGGGATCATAGGAGGACATAAAACCCTAATGTAAGGTAAATTGATGATTCCGGTCCGGAACGTAATCATGAATTTACAGGTACATTAGGGTAGTGTGAAATTCTATTAGAGTTTTTGGTAGGGATCCAATACGTTTTCAAGGTATCAAAGGTGTGGTGGGTTAGCTGCGGTACACCCTGTATACAAACACTAATGATGCATTGAAAGTGTGACTGGAAGTCGAACCAGGAACAAACTCTAGTTACTTAGTAGTACATTTGTTTTTTTTTTTTTTCCTATAGTCAATCAACTCGTACATTTATTTTAGGATTCCTTAACTTGCAATTTAAGTGATTTACTAGATTCTCATTCTCCTTATTATTCGAGACAAACCTAATCCAATCCTTAACTCACACCTATCAAATCTCTTACTCAAATCATTCGAATTTTCCAAACCACAGTTATCTTAAATTTTACCCTAGCATCCATAACCCTATGTTTCTAATAACTTCGAGACGAAGTTTCTAAAAGTAGGGGATGCTGTGACATCCGTCATTTTTCTTTCATTATATATATATATATATATATATATATTTTTTTAAATAATAATAATAATAATAATAATAATAATAATAATAATAATAATAATAATAATAATAATAATAATAATAATAATAATAATACTAGTCAAAACCATAACCAACCAATTCTTTCTCTTTCTCTTAAAGCCCAACATCTAACCTACCCATTTCCTTTAGAAGTCTCAATTCCAGCCCAAGCCCAATAGATGGCCCAAAGCCCACTTCCCCTTGCCCCTTGTCTGTTTAAAAAAAAAAGGAGATAAACCCTTGCTGAAGACGGGTTTCGAACCCGGGCAGACCACAACACAACACCACGCGTGCAACCACTGAGCTACAAGCTCAATTCTGAAATAAACCCAACACTAAATGTATTTAACACCTTCTAAAACCTTGTCTGATTCCTCCTCCCTGCGCGCGTACAGCGACCAGCAGCATTCAACCAATTTCTTTCCACCTTGACCACTATAATTGGTAAGTCTTTATTGGTTTTGACTCGTTTTGATGCAATAACAATAATACCCGACCATAATCACGCATCTTTTGACTATTAATTAACACGAATTAAAATCAATTATTAACATTCCTAAACAACCAAATTCAATCCGTATAAATACATGTCGTTAACTCAATCAAACCTGCACACACACACACACATTTATGCGATTAACAAAACCCCACTTTCAATTTCTGTTAACACTCGTCGATACAAGCATAAATCGCTCATGTTGACTTTTTCTTTGACTGAGGCTTTATCACGGTTGCATCATTGTAAGTCTTGTTTCTTGGTTGGATTATGTTAATCGGCACATATAGAACAATAGCCCTAAGAATTTAGGGGCTATTGGTCTCTAATTGTGATGATTGATAGGTTAGGGCTCGATTTATATAAATTGGGGAAGAACACTTGAAACAGATTAGATATTTAATTATTTTGAATCAGTAAACACACAACCAACTGGTATAGACCAGTTGGTTTATGCACCTTATGATGAGACTGAACCGGCAGTGGCCAAGGGTTCGAGTCCCACATTGAACAAGTATTTTTTTTGGTTATCATTTATACATATATTATCTTCATTTTTTTTAAAAATCATTTTAAAATACTAAAACACCTTTATAAATTCTACAAAATTTATTTTATGCTATTCTACTGATAAAGTTCATTACCCAATTTTTAGTTTTTCAAAAACAATTTATTTAATATATTTTTATTAATAATACAAGTTTATTCATTTATAATTATAAAATTCAATAAAAATATCTAAACGATTTATTAAATCTCACAAAAATTATTCTAAACTTGTACATCCTTAAACATTTCAGAAATTATTTTTATTTCTGAAAAACCGTTTGTTTAATATTTTTAATCAATTTTTGTTAGTTTTAATCATAATTAATTCATAATAAATTCATTTTACAATATTTTTATACCAAAATTTTACATAAATTATTTCTATTCATATAGAATTGAAATACAATTTTTGATTCAGAAATTCTTTGATTTTAATATTTTTAGATATTAAAGTCGTATTTTGACAATTTGAAATAATTAGATTAAATATTCTATTTTCAAGAAAATAATTTTATAAAAATTATTTTCATACTTAAAACCTCATGTTGTGATTATATTCAACTTAAAATTTTACAAAAAGACTTTTATTTATTTATTTACTAAAATTTCTTATATTTAATAAACAATTTGTTTATTAAACAAATAAACGTTATCCCCAATTCGAAGCCCTAGAAATACATATATCTTAGAGTCATTTCCCTTACACATTATCAAATACTTTAGGTTGATCATTTGGGAGTAATCTCAATTCATATTTCGTTGTCCAAGTCCAATTTCAAGTTATTACGTGAACGGTGAGTATTCCTACCCCTTTTTGCTTTTATACATTTTTGGGGGTGTTACATGTACACTATTACAATTTCAAATACAAGTTTACATTTTTACAATACAATTCTAGTACTATGTGCATTGCTTACAACGTGCTTTATGCTTAGACATTACATGTGGATTACATTTGTACTTAGTGAAATCATTAACATGGTACAAGTCGACCTTAACATTGGATAGCGCTATTTGGATTGACAACCCGCCTAGATTGATTCTCCCCCTTTTTCATCGGAGAATCCGTGGCCAGTGTTAAGTTATCATCCATTTATTGGTTGAGTACACTACAGTTCATACAGTACATTATACAGTCACAGGGTTGATTTCGCTCATTTGTTTGATACATGGTTTACATATTTGCACTGTAGCTTGCACTTGAATTGTATAACTTTTTAACCTACTATATATATCAAATCTAGGAATGCTCACCAACATTTCACATGTTGACCAAATCTATTTTGTACATGTTTCAGGTGCAGTTTGATCTAGTGCTTTAACAAGAGATACTTAGTGCATTATTTTAATCAGTTATTTCTTTATTTACATTTCATTTAAGACTTTGTATTTTTCATTTCCATGTAAGACAATTTTGGATTATTCAATAATATTTACATTTTAGTACCATGAGCTTTTGAACAATCGTCACTACGTGGCACCTCGATGATTCCGCCATCGGTTGGGGTGTTACAACAACAATAACCCATGATCAATTGGGTTATTGTTGTGTAAAACGGATTATTGTTAAGCTAGGGCACGTATGAATTCGAATTGGGGAAGAAAACTGCAGACTTGATTATTTATTTAAAACAAAAGGAAACCAAACACAACCACTGATCTAGATCAAGTGGTTGTGTCTGTTGTTTGTTAAACAGAGCACACGGGTTCGAGTCCCACCCTTTACGGTTTTAATCTTTTCTTTTTAAAAAAAGGTTTATAAATCAGTTTCAACATATACTATATAATCAATTACAAATCTAGTTTATTCGTTCTCAGGGTCCAGCCCGGTTGGTGGCTGGGCTTGTGATAAAAACACGAACCGGTCCCAGACCCGGGTTCGATTCTCGGCATCAACAAAACAATTTTTTACCATTTAAGCTTATATATATTCTCTTGTATTTTTAAAATTAGTTTTAAATACTAAAACTCTTTTATAAATTCTAAAAAAAATTATTTTATGTTATTCTAGTAGAAAAGTTTAACATAAAATTTTTAGTTTTCCAAAAATTATTTATTTAATATATATAATAAATATTTCAAGTTTATTCTATTTTATTTATAAAATTCTATAAAAATATCAAAACTATTATATAAATTTCCACCAAAATTATTCTAAGATTATATAACATGAAACATTTCTGAAATGATTTTTATTTCTGAAAAAATCATTTATTTAATATTTTTAATCAATTTTTGTTAGTTTTAATCATAAATAAATCATAATAAATTCATTTTTCAATATTTTTGCACCAAAATTTTATATAAATTATTTCTATTTATTTAGAACAGAAATAAAATTTTTAATTTAATAATTCTTTAATTTTAATATTTTTAAATATTAAAGTCATATTTTGACAATTTAAAATAAATAGATTAAATATTCTATTTTAAGAAAATAATTTTATAAAAATTATTTTCATACTTAAAACTTTATGATGTGACCATGTTTAATCTAAAATTTACAAAAAGATTTTTGTTTATTTATTTATCAAATTTCTCTTATTTATTAAACATTTTATTTATTAATCAAACGAATACTTATCCCCAATTCGAAACCCTAGAATATACTTGTAGACTAGATAGACTTAGACTTACCTGTTACCTTATACATAGGGTAATACTTGGCAACTTTGGGGCTACACTTATACTTTTTCTCGAGACTTAATACTTTGCTAAGGTGAGTTTACGTAACCATGTTTATGCAATTCTTTATACTTGCAACATTATACTTAAGCAATTCTACATACATGTCTAGTTGTAAACTTTAATGCCTCATGATTTAGACAACAAAAACAGTTAGACTCGTTTCAACAATACATAATCATTAGCTATGGCCAAGCCGGCGATACTCAATAATAGATCTATTGGATTGACAATCCCACCTAGATTCGTTGACCATCTTTTATGGGGAGCGCGGGTGATTGTTATCGTTCCAACATAATATTAAGGTGAACCGTGGATGACGGGATGGACCTAAACTAGTCGGAGGTTTGATTATGTCGATTCGACACTTCATGTTTATTCATGTAGACTTAAACTTACGATGGACATATGAATTGCTAAACTTTATTCTTAAACTTAATTGCTTGACATGGCTTATGTATTCTCACCAACTTCTAGTTGACCCCCCCCCCCTTTTTACAACTCAACAGGAAATAATGATGCGTGAAGACTAGAGTGTTAGCATGAGAAGACAAATTGAAGTTTATGCTTATTTGGTTATTTTGATGTATTAGATTTCCATTTAAAACTCATTATGTATCTTCACTTTTGGATATTTGCACTTTAAAAATAATTTCAATTAAAACTTGATTACCATGTGCTACTGTATACTCATTCTTACGTGACACCTCGATGTTTCCGCCATCGGTTGGGGTGTTACATAACCCTCACCATTTCTTTCTCTCTTTCTTTTCTTTCTTTTTTTTTTTCTGTTCTGCCTCCTTTGTCGTCCTCTGCACAACTCCATCTCTTTTCTCTATCAATGGTCGCTTACAACCATCAAGCTGAACCCGTTGGATTTATGGATACTGGCGCTTCTGGCCACATGCAACTAGGTACCCCTTCTTCGTTTAATTTTAATATTTGCACTAACAAACATATAATTGTCGGAAATGGTATGACTATTCCCGTGATTGGACAAGGCAACCAAACTTTACCACCACCATTCCCACCATTTAAATTAAATAATGTCCTCTACGCACCCAACCTAATAAAAAATCTAATTTCTGTTCGTCGTCTCACACTGGACAATCGTCTTTCAATCGAATTTGACCCATTTGGTTTCCTTGTGAAAGATCTCAAGACCAAGGAACCAATCATTCGATGCAATAGCTCGGGTGATCTCTACCCCTTCACCACCAACTTTATCAAGTCTCCCTCAACACCCACTGCTCTCACTGCTACCACTCAAGACCGTTGGCACCAACCCCTTGGACACTCGGGAAACAACCTATTGCAGTCGTTAAAATCTTCCTCCTTTATTAATTGTTCTAAACCAAATAAATTGCTTTGTGAACCAATGTGTTTTTGGCAAAAGTACCAAACTGCCGTTTTATGATTCTATTAATGTCACTCGTTTACCATTTGATATTTATACATAGTGACTTATGGACCTCCCTGGTCCTAAGCACCGGTGGTCATCGGTATTATATTTTTATTTCTTAATGATTTTTACCGATTTCCTATGGAAGTTTCCCTTACGCAATAAATCCCATGTCTACATCACCTTCTCTCAATTCTACCAATACATCCAAACTCAATTTGAACGAAAAATAAAGCAATTCCAATGTGACAATGGCACTGAATATAAAAACAACTTTAAAATGTTTTGCCAACAACATGGAATGCAATTTCGTTTCTCATGTCTACACACATCCTCCCAAAACGGCAAGGCTGAACGCCAAATTCGTACCATAAACAACATGGTTCGTACACTCTTAGCCCAAGCTTCACTCCCACCAAATTTCTGGCACCATGCACTTGAAACCGCAACCTATCTCCTAAACATTCTCCCAAAGAAAAACCATAAATTCCAATCTCCCACCACCCTCCTATACAATGTCCTACCCACATACGAACATCTACGTGTGTTCGGGTGTCTTTGTTACCCCATCCTCCCCTCCACCACCATACATAAACTTGAGAACCGCTCTCAACCATGTGTATTCCTTGGTTATCTTTCTAACCATCGTGGATACAAATGTTTTGATCTTACCACCAAACAAACTTTATCACTCGACACATCTACTGTGAGGAATCTATTTTCCCATACTCTATACAACACCCCACCACACTCCCTACCTATGACTTTCTTTCCCATCCCATCTCTCCTCATCGATGGGAACATATACAACACCCTCCCAACACCACCGGCCCCACAGTTGCTCTAACACCCACTTCTTCTACCCCAAATACCTCTAATCCAGGCCCGTCCTCTACTGGCCCAAATACCTCACCCAATGTTTCTTCACCCACCCCCCTGCCAATTCACAACCTTCACAACACTCTCACCCATCTGACCCTCAGCCCACTATGCCAAACCCCCACCCATAACCTACTCAAGACGCAACCGCACCCATTCCACAAACGCTCCCACTACCCCATTACCCACCCAACCTACCTCTACCATGATTGCCCCCACCATCCATTCCTGAACGTACCATGCGCACACGCGCAATGGACGGTATCACCAAACCCAAACAACTCTTTAACCTTCACCCCACCTCTATTGTCCCTATTCCAAAAAATCCTTAAGTTGCTTTGTCCACACCTGAATGGTTCAAAGCCATGAACGACGAGTTTAGTGCTCTTATTAAAAACAAGACATGGGAGTTAGTACCTCGTCGCCCTGACATGAATATCATTCACAGTATGTGGTTATTAAACACAAGTTCCGATCAGACGGAACTCTGGAATGATATAAAGCTCGTTTAGTTTGTGATGGTCGCAGTCAACAGGTTGGTATTGACTGCGGAGAGACTTTCAGCCCCGTGGTTAAACCAACCACGATCCGGACAGTTCTATCATTGGCTCTAACCCATTCTTGGCCAATACACCAGTTAGATGTCACAAATGCCTTTCTACATGGCCACCTGAACGAAACAGTTTACATGCATCAACTAATGGGTTTTCGCCACAAAGGACTCTTCGGACCACGTGTGTCGTCTCAAGAGGTCCCTCTACGGCCTTAAACAGATACTTAGAGCTTGGTACCAACGTTTTACAGATTTTATAGTTCTGCAGGGGTTTTCTCAATGCAAATAAGACAATTCCCTTTTCATCTACCATCATGGCCATGAGATTGCATATCTCTTAATATATATGGACGACATTATTCTCACCACCTCCACAGATGCCTTAAGAAAGCGTCTCATGTCCACTCTAGCTGGAGAATTTGCGATGAAAGACCTTGGCCCTCTAACCTACTTCTTGGGCATCTCAGTCACTCGTACGGGTGACACTCTTTTCTTGTCTCAACAATCTTATACAAAAGACATCATACATCGTGCAGGTATGGATTCGTGCAAACCCTCAACAACACCGGTCGATACACAAACCAAGCTAGGTATCGACACCAGTCAACCATTTGAGGATTCTACTTTGTTTCGAAGCCTAGCTGGTGCTCTTCAATACCTAACCTTCACTAGGCCAGACATTACATATGCAGTTCAACAACTTTGCATGCATATGCACGCACCATCCCTCGCTCATTGGAATGCTCTCAAACGCATTATACGATACCTACAAGGCACCTCTGAATACGGCCTTCACCTGACTTCCTCATCTACACTATCTCTTCGGGCTTACACAGATGCTGACTGGGCGGGCTGCCCGGATACACGCCGGTCTACTTCAGGGTATTGTGTATATCTCGGCAACAATCTCATCTCATGGTCTTCAAAACGCCAATCAACAATTTCTCGATCCAGTGCCGAGGCTGAATATCGCGGCGTTGCCAACGTTGTGGCAGAAATTTGTTGGTTACGAAATCTCCTTCTTGAACTACATCGTCCTTTATCTCATGCTACACTTGTGTATTGTGATAACGTGAGCGCCATCTACTTGTCAGGTAATCCCGTTCAACATCAGCGCACAAAGCACATTGAACTAGACATTCACTTTGTCCGCGAGCATGTTCAGAAAGGGCTGGTTCGGGTTTTACATGTCCCTTCTCGTTACCAGATCGCCGGCATTTTCACCAAAGGACTGCCCCAGATTCTCTTTGAAGATTTTCGCTCCAGTCTAAGCATTCGTTCTCCTCCCGCTTTGACTGCGGGGGTGTAATGGACACTGCATAATCTTAGGCTCAGTCAAATCACAATCATTGTATAGTCAAACATTCTAGTCAATCATATTCATTGTATAGTCAAGCATTTTTAGTCAATAGTCTAACACACTAGTCAAACAAACATTCTAGTCAATAGTCTAACACTCTAGTCAAACACATTCATTGTAATTATAGTGTCTCCTATTATAAGTCATGCACTGTAAGTATATAAAGGAATGAAATGTGAATGAGAAAGCAAGTTGGCAATTACCTCTCTTATACTCTTTTTCACTAAAATAGTGCCCCATCCCTAAATATTTTCACAACTAATGCCGGCCTCCCAAAATTTTGAAAACTAATGCCATCGTCGTTAGGGAACGACTTTTATACACACATAGGCCTTGTCAAGTCACAGTAAGGGATGTCAGGGAATGTTCCCGGTCAATTCAGACGAAAACAGTGCTAAAGTACACAAGTTGCCATTATCAACTCCAACTTTGTGCAATAGTACACAAGTTGCCTTTACTAACTCCAACTGGCTTCCTACTAAAGTACACAAGTTGCCGTTACTAACTCCAACTTATCTAAGCAACATTTTGTATAACAAAACGCTTTATTTTGATTTAGAAAAAAAAAGATGTAATTGGATTAATCTCTACTAAATTATAAAGAGTGAGCAATGGGCAAAAATGTCTAACTTGGTAAAGTTAAGATGGGATGTGAAAAGTCATGTGCTTCAACTCTCAAATGTCATATAAATCTTCCCCAAATTACCCTTCAATGCATTAAGATACTTGTACCATGTAGTAAAGATAAATAAAGGTTTATTTTCTAAAAAATTAAGTGTTTATATTTGCTCACAAAAATCCGTTCAAATTGTTATATATAATATCATGTGATGTGGTATGACCATAAGCTTCCACTAATTATATTCAACAAATATTAATTTTACATTTTCTTTCTTTCTTTAAAATTGCATATGTTTATATAAATATACAGTGTCGTTCATCATGAGAATTGCTGAAACAAATTACTTTATCTTTATCTTTGCAGAGAGTTAATGGTGGTACGAAGTGACGCACACACAACACCAAGTAGTACGGTACGTTTTGATTTTCTGTTGATAAGGTTTTTTTTTAATTTTAATTATTTAATAAGAACGACAAGGTGCGACCGAGGACGCTGAAAAGAGTAATCATGTTGTAACAAATCTGGCAAAACGTCGACACAATCCGAAAGTGGATTGTATCTGCAAGTTCATATTCCAGGTTAAACTTGATTTGTTTATTAAAATAAATGTGTTGTTGATACTTCTTTACTTCTATGTTTACTTGTTTATACTGATATTGAATGGTTGTGTTTTGCTTTATCTACTCTGTTTTGGTTTCTATGTTCATATTTGGTTTTGAGTTCATGCTTGACAATACGTATCCATATGGTGGTTTGGTCTAAATTTGTGAAAAAATTATATAGAAAGATTTGGGAATAAAAATTATCTATGCTCATATTTGGTTTTGATAACAGTGCCGATGACTGAATTTTGATGGTCAAAGAAGTTCATTTTCATACATAGTGAAATCTTTTTTTATACTTGGGTGTCCTGTGTACACATCATCTCTTAGATGTTGGAAGTTAAGGACATATGGTTGGACAATTTACATAGTGTGGCATGAAAAGTTACAAGAACGTATATGTTGGATATAAAAAAATATAGTTTCTTTTCAAAGTTTAAACAATGAAGAGAAATGGATTAATTTCATATATATCGTTTCGCATTCAAAGACAATTACGTTTTTACACTTTTCCTACAACTTGGTGTGCTAACATGGCTACGCTTGTGCATTGTTCAAAAAAATATATTTATCTTAACCGTCCCGCAGCAACGCGCGGGTTTCCCACTAGTATTACTAGATTAGATTCTAACAAATCAATTTATAGAAAAAAAAAACATAAATTTATATTTCTATTCAGGTTGAATCTATAAAACAATGTCTTTATTCATTAAAAATAAAATCTACAGTGCAAATTTAGGAGAGAAAAATATAACAAGAGTTCATAATGCACTTCATGTTATGTGAGGAAAAGGAACACATACTCTCTTGTGACCCACTTAAAGAATGTGGTGATGTTGAATAACTAACTACTTGCGGGAAGTTGTTAGAAACGGCAATTGTGCAGCCTATTGCAGTAAGTTTAAGTTAGTAATGACAACTTGTGTACTTTTGCAAGAAGTTGGAGTTGGTAACAGTAACTTGTGCAGTTTAACCCTGTTTTTGTCCGAACCAGCCTACAACATTCCCTAACATCCCTTATTATGACATGGCAAAGCCTAGGTGTATACAAGTCCTCGTTCCTAATGGCCATGGCATTAGTTTTCAAAATTTTGAGAGGCCATCATTAGCTGTGAAAATGTTTAGAGTGGAGGCACTGTTTTAGCAAAATAAATAAATAAATAAAATAAATAGAAGATAAAAAAATAAAATTAAAAAACTCTTGTTTACATCAGCCTATAGTAAGATCGTCATTGAGCACAATTTAAGGTGTGTGGTTTATTATTAATGTTCTCAAGGTATTCAAGCTTAAGCTAGAGTTAATTACATCGGAAGACACAACTAAGTTATTGAATCGAGTTCATACATAAGCCAAGGCTAAAGTTAATTTTGGCTGTGACATTTGTATCTATAATCTTGATGAGCACACACGACTGACAAGTTTAGAAGAATAATGTTGGTGATTTTGTTATCATCAAGTTATTTTGGTTAATCCAGATTTACAAGTTAGGATGTGTGATCTCATTCCTAGCGCCTTAGAATTCAGTGGCTCAAAGGAGTGAAGCACCCGGTGACTAAAGAGGGGGAGGGGGGGGGGGGTCTAAGGCAGTGGCGAAACTTGACCCGAAGGTTCGGGGGGTCGGAAGTCACCGGGGGGTCGGAAGTCACTAGTTTCGGGGGGTCGAAAACCAGTTTCGGGGGGTCGAAACCCTATATTTTCAAAATTTTCTATATGAATACTATATAATCGGAACTTTTGCGCGAAAATCCGGGGGGGTCGGCCGCCCCTCCCCGCCCCTACTATGCTGCGCCACTGGTCTAAGGGGGCATCACCCCTTGCCAATGAAGAAACACTGGATTAACAAGTATAGTGACGAGCACAGTAAAGAGATAATTTTATTGACATTAGCTGGGCGATTACAAGTACTCGAATATAAATGTTACAATGTTTCGGCTATAATCAAACTTTCTCAACTATCACAGAATTCTCTAAGTGTGTATTTGTGTGTGTAACTGAATGATCCTCCTCCTCAGGGGAGAAGGGGGTAGGCCGTCCTTTGATTGGTTCACTTGAGAATGACAGTTGTCCTATACGTGCGGGTCCCACACGTTTATCAACCGTTGGAGCTTGGCGTTGTCTTCCTGTGATATGTCCACGTGTCTTGCAATCATCCTTTCTGTCATTTCTTTTTGTACCTCGTACCTGTAGGTGATCATGTAGCAGGGAATAATGGCCTCTGATTGGCTGCACGTCCCTTTCTTTGTCGGATCACAGCTGACACGTACTAGGAAACTTGCGCCGGCTTCTAGAAGCTTTAGTCAGCGCTCTGCTGACGTGCATGGAGATGTGTGGCCGTGCACACACACGGGTACATATCTCTTCGATAACTAAAAAACAAAATATTTATGTAATGTGTATTTATGAGGTGAGTCGACAAGTATAATACAGTACTTAATTTGAAGAGAAGATCAATTAACTTAATTTAACTCCACCTGTCTAGTGTGAAAGTCGAGAAAATCCCTCCTCACGAAGATGAAACGTGTGGGACTGTGTGCAACCAAGCATAACACATCGGCCCGGCCCAAACCAAGGTACCATGTTAGAGCTGAAGACGACTACACACGTGCCATCAATGGGCCGAACCACAAGCCGACCATCTAGCCCTTTTTCAACTTTTAGCTCACCCACCACTATACACGTACTCACGACTCATTCCATTTTGAGTAAAGTCCTTTTTGAGTCCCTGTGGTTTGGTCGTTTTAACTACTTGAGTCCAGAATTCAAACTTGTCTCAATCTGAGTCCTAATGGTTTTTAATCTTAACTTCTTGAGTCCAAAAAACAAACTCTGTTAGATTTTCTCAGTTAGATTGTTATGAAATTACCAAAACACCCTTACCATTAAAAATAAAATTTACAATTTTATTATTATTATTTACTATTATTATTAGAGTATTTTATTATTATTATTATTATTATTATATATATATATATATATATATATATATATCTGAACACAACACACACATCTCTCTCTCTCACTCTCTCTATCTTTCTCTCTCTCTCTCTCTCTCCACACCACCTCACCATCACCACTACACCACCCTACAGCCACCACCATCCTCAACCCCTACCCAGTACCCACCATTGTCACATCACCATCACCAATGAGGGCTCCAGCCACCATTCACGGCGGCAACACCATCCTCAACCCCTACCCACCACCATCCTCAACCCCTACGCACCACCCACATCACCCCTCAAGGATTTTAGGAAGAGAAAGACAATGGCAGGAGGCAGTCCCGACACCACTAACTAAGGTGGCCTACGGTGGTTCCTGACAGAATCACGACAGAAACGCCGCCCCGACCACCATCTGACGACGCGTCTCCGATTTGGTTCAATAATACAGATCTGGGTTCGAGTGGGTCTTGACTTGGGTTCAATAGTACAGATTTGGTAACAATTACGAGTTCGTTATGCGAGCAACGGTGGAGACGTTTGGAGATCTAGAAGCTGGTTACATATATATGTTCAGGGGACAGTGACAACGACCTCAGAGGGTTCGATTGAAGGGTCTGGGTCTGGGTTGGGGTTCGAATATGGTTCGATTGAGGGTTCGATTGAAGGTGGCAGTGGTGTTGAGGTGAGGGTGGCTCGGAGGTGGAGGTGCAGTGGGGGTGGGTGGTGGCGGTGAGGCGGTGGTGAGGCAGTGGTGGAGGTGCAGTGGGGTTGCCGGTTGGGGTAGGGTTAGGGAAGAGATCAGTGAGTGCAGGTTTGTGTGTGTGAGAGAGAGAGACAAAGTGAGCTGTATATATTTGTTTTTAATGGTGAGGGTATTTTGGTAATTTTATAAAATCTAACTGAGAAAATCTAACAGAGTTAGTATTTTGGACTCAGGTGGTTAAAATTAGAAACCAGTAGGACTCAGATTGAGACAAGTTTGAATTCTGGACTCAAGTAGTTAAAACGACCAAACCACAGGAACTCAAAAAGGACTTTACTCTTCCATTTTTTTCTTCCCACTTAATTATCTAATTTATTATTCCTCCAAGTCCAATATATATGTGCTTATCCAACCATTTTTTTTTTGTAGTATTATAATCCTTCCTAAATGGCTTATTTTTGTTCGACTACCTATGCCTTCTTATTCGCTATTTTGTTGAAGATTGTTTTGTGTATGTCACGTCGGGTTAGTTTGGGAACAAGATTGTACGCAAACAACAACCAAACATGGTTTCAGATAATGGTACATTCGCATTTGGGTTTGCTCCTTCTGTAGGCTCACAAGATGAACGTTACCAACTCGGCATTTGGTTCGCTGATCTTCCTGGAGACCGTACTCTTGTGTGGTCAGCATATTTGTAAGTTTCGTTACCTGGTTTATATCTTAGGATACCTATTAATCTTTTACCATTATCATCATTTATCAATAGTCGGTTAGTTTTATTATTATCGTACACTAAAAATATTATTCACTTTTTTTTTTAACTTTTATGTTTTCATTTCTTAAATTTGTCAAGTTACATCAAAATAAAGAGTAGACGGGCAACAAGCTGCGCCGCTACCCCTTTCTAATATCATTTTTATTTTTCTTTCCATAGAATCTCTCCTGTCACAAAAGACGCAATCTTGGAGCTCGACACAACAGGAAACCTTGTCTTAACTGATAGCAGCACCACTGCGTGGACCTCAAACACTACACGCGACGACATTCAATCCGCAGAGTTACTTGAAAACGGTAACCTTGTCCTATATACAATCAATCAAAATATAGCATGGCAAAGCTTCTCACACCCATCGGACACACTCTTGCCGGGTCAACCATTGACACTCTCTGCTGAGTTGACTTCGTCAAGGATACCCACTCGAGGAGGCGGTTATTACATTTTAAAAATACTACAACAGCCCACTTCATTAAGCTTAGCTTTATCATACAACCTACCAAAAGAGCCCAATAATTTATCAATAGAAGCGCGGTCTAATTATTCGTATTGGGCAACACCTGAGTTCTCTAATGTCACAGGCGATGTTATGGCGGTGCTAGACGAAGGTGGAAGCTTTGGGGTGGTTTATGGTGGAGGTTCCACTGGAGCAGTGTATGTTTACAAAAATGACAATGACAAAGGTGAATTATCATTAGCTACTAACCAAACAAACAAACCATTAGTTCTTCGTAGACTAATTCTCGAAACTAATGGTAATCTTCGGCTATATCGTTGGGACAACGACATTAATGGATCACGACAATGGGTACCCGAATGGGCTGCTGTTTCGGATCCTTGTGACATAGCTGGAGTTTGTGGTAATGGCGTATGTAAGTTAGATGGAACCAAAACTAATGCTTCTTGTGTGTGTTTGCCTGGTTCTAACACAAGTGGGGACGATTTCCGGTGTAGGGCCAACTCGTCATATACCGGAAATTGCAGAGTTCCCCACGAAAATTGGAATAAATCCCAATTCAAAATTGAAACAGTTCAACAAACAAATTACTATTTCTTACCATCGGGTGTGATAGCAAATTATAGTGATATCCAATCGGTTTCGAAGTGTGGTGATGTGTGTTTATCCAATTGTGAATGTGTTGCTTCGGTTTATGGGCTAAACCAAGAGACTCCATATTGTTGGGTGTTAAGGAGCTTGGAGTTTGGTGGGTTTGAGGATTCGGGCTCAACCATGTTTGTTAAGGTTCAGTCGAATGCTTTTTCTAGCGAAAAAACGGAAGACAGTTCAGGGATGAGCAGCAGCACCCGCACAAAGGTTGTTGTGCCTCCAGTTGTGTTAGGCATGTTTGTTCTTGTTGGACTTCTATGTTGTCTGTTGTACGTTAATGTTCACAAAAGGAGAAGGTTGAAAAGAGCCCTCAACAATTCCTTGATTGTCTCAGGAGCTCCTGTTAGTTTTAACTTTCGTGATTTACAGAATAGGACAAATCAATTTTCAGAGTTGCTTGGAACGGGTACTAATTTATAGTTGCATTGTCGGATAATGTATTCTCAAATTGTTCAAAATTGATCTAATTTCCCTACTTTTTAATTAGGTGGATTTGGTAGTGTTTACAAGGGAAGTTTACCAGACGGGACGCTAATTGCAGTAAAAAAACTCGACAGGATTTTGCCACATGGAGAAAGGGAATTTGCAACTGAAGTAAATACAATCGGTTCAATGCATCATATAAACTTGGTTCGCTTGTTCGGGTATTGTTCCGAAGGTGCACAAAGGTACAATATAGTTATAAGTTGCTAACAACATCCGCATGTAAATAATTTTGTTGTGTGCATTGCATGTGTTAGGTTAAATTGTCGACTTTGTAACAAGATGCATTAATTTTTGCATGCTGATTACATTAGTTGTGTTGTGTAAAAGTATGTACATAAATGCAGGCTTTTGGTGTACGAGTTTATGAGAAATGGATCTTTGGACAAATGGTTATTTGTTTCGCATAAAATTCGAGATAGGATTTTGGAATGGCGAACTCGGTTTCAAATAGCAGTTGGCACAGCACAAGGGATTGCATACTTCCACGAGCAATGTCGGAACAGGATAATACATTGTGATATAAAGCCAGAGAATATTCTCTTGGATGAAAATTTTAGTCCAAAAGTTTCTGATTTTGGGTTGGCAAAGTTAATGGGAAGGGAGCACTCACAAGTCGTGACCATGGTTCGAGGAACAAGAGGTTACTTAGCTCCAGAGTGGATTAGTAATCGTCCTGTAACAGTAAAAACAGATGTTTATAGTTATGGAATGCTTTTGTTGGAAATTATTGGTGGACGAAGAAACCTTGATATGAGTTATGATGCAGACAATTTATTTTTCCCTGGATGGGCATTTAAGGTGTGTGTTTTAACTTTGATGAGTTCAAGAAAACCAAGCCACAAACATAAATGTTAAAAACTTTGAACTTTGAAACTATGGTCTTATATCTTTTCATGATTACGATTGACAAATTATTTACAGGAAATGAGAAATGGAGATGCAATGAAGGTTGCAGATAAGCGACTAGAAGGTGCAGTTGAAGAAGCCGAGCTTTTGAGAGCATTAAAGTGGGTTTTTGGTGCATACAAGATGATGTGAGTATGCGTCCTTCGATGAGTGAGGTGGTGATGATGTTTGGAAGGTTCGGTAGAGGTAAATGAACCACCAATGCCGCAATCGGTGTTAGAGCTTATTGAGGAAGGGTTAGACCACGTCTATAAAGCAATGAAACGAGAATTTAATCAATTTAGTTCTTTCACTGTCACCAATATTACAAGTCAACCATCATCTGGTGCAACATGTAGTTACTCTACAATGTCACCTAGATAATGATGGATAAAACGAGATAACATGGCACCAGATTGCATCTTTATTTTCATCACACTTAATATCTAATCAGTAAAGGCTTCTAGTCTAGTGGTATTGAGGTGTGTAAAGTGGCATTCCCCCTCATGAGGTTGAGAGTTCGAGTCTCATGCATCGGACATTAGTATAGAATCAGGAGTAGGATTACAGGGTGTGTGTTAGCTGTTCTAAAAAAATATCTAAATTTTATTGTATTAAAAATATAATGCATCTGTAATTACGAGCCGATTTAGTGCTATCTAGTATCGACATGATTTAACAAGTATTAACATCTAGTTAATTGGCATCCTTTTATTATTCGTTTATTCTCATTATCATATTTTGTATCATAAAGTGGCGAAGCTTTACCCCAAACTTCGGGGGCCCGTAAGTCACCGGAGGGTCGGAAATCACTAGTTTCGGGGGGTCAAAACCGTATATACCAAAAAATTTCTATACGAATACTATATAATCGGAACTTCCGAGCGAAAATTCGGGGTGTCCGGCCGCCCCTCCCCGCCCTTAAAAGTTGCGCCAATGGTATCATGTATATACTGACTACTAGAAATAACATTTAGTGATCTGGATTGTTTACAATTTGTTGTGTTAATCTTTTACATAGGATAATCTTATCTATACCTATACTATATTATAAAGCATGATGGAAGGATGACTACAAAATTTAAGTAATTACAATATCTTATGCTTAAGGTACAATACTCAAGTAGCTTAGTAAAATGGTAAAATTGTCTTTCCTCATGATGTCAATTGTCTTTCAAATCTAATAATTAGATTTGTTAAATTTCATTAAAACCAAATAGTTTTTATTTAAATTTCAATAAGTGTAACAATAATGAAAGTTAACTCATGACTTTTGGTTAGTAAAAAGTAGTTACAAAATATTAAGCTTAATAATATTAACATAAAACATTTGTTTACCAAGTATATTGTTATTTAATGACATAAAAACTATAATTTTTGCTCACCAAAAAATAAAAAGTAAAAAGTAAATATATATGATATAAAATATTTGATTACTTGATCTTTACAAAAATTATGATTGTTATTTAAAACCGAGCCATAAAAATATCAAGACATGAAAATGAATATTAGCTAAAAACAAAAATAAAAGCTCTCTTTTTCTTTATACATCATGATTAAATTGTCTTTAATTTTATTTAAATTTTAATAAGTGTAATAATAATGAAAAGTTAATTCATGACTTTTGGTTAGTAAAAAGTTGTTACAAATCCATGTTAAAAGTTAAGACAAAGCAAATATAACCGACTAAATAACTAGCTTTTCAATGTCATTACTAATGCAAGTTATTAGTCTTAATAACTTCACAATATATACCATCTTAACCTATCAATTCCCTAATATGGAACATGTTCTCTTGATTGCATTTTTGCTTAGAAGTTCTTAGACATCAAGAACTTATAAATAGTCGTCCACCGATTCCTGCTCGACGACTCATCTCAAACCTCTTATCAAATCGAAACATCAAGTGATAAGTTTCGTACGTTACCACAATATATACATACTAAAATACATATGATTGTGTATCTTCTGGCATATGTTATGCAACATGTTAAAGTTCATTACATAGCATACACTAATATTTTGTTTTCTTGTTTGTATAATTAGATTTTAGTAATGGCGACATTCAATGATCACCACTCGATAAAAATAAAATATTGACCAAAATTAAAGTTTTAACACTATTTAGTTGGGATTTAATATAATCTAAAATTCGAATGCTTTTAAGGGATTCGTTGAGTCAACAAGAAATAATAATCTATATTATCTTATTAAGGAAGAGTGATGGCCAGCATGGTCATTTTGTACACCATCCAATTATTACAGCACCATGTACAAGTAAATCAAGCTTATGTAACAAGGGTATAATTGGAACTTTTTGTAACATTAAGACACTTAGTAGGGTAGTTTAGACATTTCACCCACTTCCTCCTCTACAATTTAAAAAATGTGTTCCATGTTTGCCCTTCCCCTTATCTATTTGTTCACTGTCTTTTCCCTTTCTTCGGGTAACGATCGTTCTTTAAATTCCAAGTTAATGGATCGTCTTCATTGGCCAGTAACATAAATGAGTAATGCAATTTAATAATTGATGGCAATTTGAAACCGTCATTCTTCGATGCTAATTGATAATCGATATTGGTTATGATTTTTAGGATTTATTAATCATGTTAAGTAGGTAGTTATTATCTTAATGTCAATTTACGGTTTCGAATTCAACATGATTTATAAGTATACATTCAAAGAAAAAAATAAGGAAAACCCTGTTGGCCTCTAATCTCTCCTCAAAAGTGTACTGGAATTAGGAGGTTCAACCATTGCTGCCGTCAATAAACAGGATATTTGTCGCCGCCACGTATTCTCGAACCGTGTTCATCGTTTGCTACCCTGCCTGTTGAGTCGTTCTCCATTCAAGGCAACAGATGGGTATATCTGTTCTTCTTTATCCATCAGGTATCATAGCTCCCTTAATTATGTTCCTAATTTGTATTTCTTGACACAAATCTTAAGTAAAACTGGCATTGAGTGTTAAACATTTGATGGATAAATAGAGAAATAGGGAAAACTGAACATACTTGGTTAATAGTTTGTGGAAATTGAAGTTACACATGATTCATGAAGTGGAGTAAATGTTGAACTGAACAAACTGATATTTGAAGTTGTGTTATGTATTTTATATAATCTATTTCATAACAAAAGAATCCTATAGCTAATTTCTAAAAAAGATTAGATCTTTTGTGGGGTTTTGATGATTCAATTAGGTATAACTTGATTGTTTTTTTGTTTTTATTTTTTAAGTTAGGAAGCAAATTAATCAAGCAAATTGGACTTTTCTCTACTGGATTTTGTTATATATGAAGTGGGTGTCACTCTTCTTGGTTCATAATAGTTGAATGTAAAAATCTGCAGGTGGTGAGCAAGACAGGAAGGTTAACTATTGGTGTGATTTCGACCCAAATGTAAGTTTCTTATACGGTTCTCTTTTTTAAGTGCTCATTGAGAACTTTATTAATTGACATATTCCCATTGTTGTTGGTTGAAAGTTGAAAAGAAGGACAATGCAAGATATTGAAGTTTAAGAAATTGGAATTACGCCATAGGCTATAGGCTTCCAACTGGCATCCCGTCATTCAATTTTGGTCTAGAACACACCGCTTGCGCAAAACCACAATCCGTAAATAAGTGTTCCACTGATTCGGGATTGTCTCCACACATCGGACAGGAAGCAGAAACCACACTTATATTCCTGCAGAGCAGCGCGTCTTTTGTAGGCAACCTATTTAAGCCGGATCTCCAACTAACGATCTCCACCTTCTGCGGAACCCATGAATTCCTTCTTAAAACAAATACAGCAGGCACCTGATAAAGGTCTTGCAGCCTACGTTTCAGCTCACAAACAGAAAACAAGCAGTCATTATCCGCGTCCAGCGCCCACACCCACCTTTCCCTATCATCAGACAAAACAGGGACCGAAAGCTGCTGCAGCAATGCAATAAAATCAGCGCCTTCAGACCCCAGAACTGGAGGTCTTTTCCACGCCCAAACCCAACCCGAACCCAAACTATTGACCTGATCCTTAATGGACAAGAACTTATTTGTTTCCAAAGCAAATAGACCTGGGAAAAATCGCAGCCAAAGGTGCATCCCCCAACCAAGAGTCCAGCCAAAAGTAGATGTGGTTTAAATAAGGGATCCAAGTCCTTAAATCTTTTGACATAATTGATGATGAATAGACATCAAACAACATTCAAGATTTAATATTTTGTGTTTCTGCATCTTGGCAGGCCAATAAGAACATCTTGGTTAAGGCAAGTCCTTGACTTTTTTCTGTTCATTACATATTTACATGTGGCCATATAGATTTTCTATTTATTTTCTATTTTTTTTATGCACACTCCAATTGCTTATGTAGATTAGTATGATGACATGGAAATTGTAGACCAACATGGCATTCTTATTTTGACCACGATATGGCTATACGTACTTACTTTATTGTTTAAGTGATGTCGTCCTTGTCAATATAAGTTAAAGTTAGGAGGGTCTTGTTAGATTGAGATTGTGCCAGCTAACAAATATAATATTTAGAAGCAACTAGGCAGAAAACGCCACATAAATTAGGAAGGATAGAATTTAGTAGTCATGAAAAAACCTACAAGCATTTTTCTTTATATTACTTTATTCTGTAATAAGTGACATTAATTAATCATCAGCGAGGACATTATAATGGTTCGATGTACTACGAAAAGTTTCAATCATTTTGGTGTTGTGACAAATATGGAAGTGGAAAAATGAGTATGGTGGAACAATACTAAAACAACTTCAGAGATTGGGTGCATCTCTAGATTGCTCACGTGAGGTAAAAACCAAAAAAAGTTGACCATAAAGTTTTGTTTTTTTTTTCTTCTTTTTTGTTTAAAAATTGGCCAGATTAAGAGTCTTTAACTTTTTGTTATGTTCTGTTTTAGGACAGTGCTTTACAATGGATGAGAAAGGCCAAATGTTGTAACATAAGCTTTTGTCAGGCTTTATAAGGATGGTATTATATATAGGCATTATTAGTGGCGTTAATGAGGTCCAATCCTTCTAATCATCCTTGGTGTTTTGTCTAAGTTTGACCATTGATTTTAGAACGAACTATTTTAATCCAGTTATTTATTTTCAATGGTTTAGGGTATGTTTGGCAAGGAGCTTTTAGGAGCTTCAAACTTCAAGCTTTTAAGAAAAAGCTCCTACTTAATAAAAAGCCTTGTTTGGTTGAAGGGGCTGGAAGCTTTTAAGTTAGAGAAAAAGCTCTACAGTGAAAAACTACTAGTAGTAGCTTTTAAGAAAAAGCTCTACTAGCTACAAGCTTTTAATTAGTAAATGACACAAATACCCATTCTATTTTAAAAATAAAATAAAAACATTCTTTACAAGCTTTTAATTATGACCATTTTGGTCATTTTATACATTTTATTAAAAGCTCCAGCTACTCTGCCAAACACCAAAATATATTTAAAAAGCTTTCAGCTAACAGCTTCCAGCTACCAGCTTGCAGCTACCAGCCTCCAGCTAGTTTTGCCAAACATACCCTTATTCGGATTATGTTATATCTTTATCAAGTCAAGTGTGCTAATTTAAATCATTTAGTTTAAAAGGAAATGGTTCAAACATCAAATTGTATAGTCAATGCATACAACCATGTAAACCACTTTTTTCATAAAAAGTTAGATTAATCTTTAAAAAAAATATGGTTTCGTAATCGATCTTAACACATGAATTATACAAAATTACGAGTTGTTGACCCATAACCAACGAGGTCGGCCCATCTACTTTTCCACCTTTGGTTTTCTTCGCATACGTGTTTATCCGTAGTTTTTTTTTATTCTGCATGTCCTTTTCTTTAAAAATGGCATAACTTTCTTTAAGTTATCATTTAACTAAAATTGGTTTATCTTTTCTCTTCACTTTAGATATTTATGATTAGTCAAGTTAGAATGTGTGTTGTGAACTACAATAATCAGGTATACAATTAGCTTTTCTTTCTTCATATAGTAGCAACAACTTATTTCATTTTGCATAGTAATCGTGTGTTTGTAGGTTGATTATAATGATATTAAAGATAAAACTCTAGGTTCCTGGGTATAAAAACATGGTGGAGTTTGTTGTTTTAACGTCATTTGCCTACCTTTTAGAGAAAAATCTTGGAGAAATTATTCTGGCTACTACTAGAGTTGCACCAATGCTTGGAGATATTATTATTGATGTTCGTCCTGATAACGCGATATACAAACATCTTCATGGTAAGTTATCATGTTTTAACATCAAAATTTTTAATACTATACATCATAATTGAATATGATATAGTCGGAACACCCGCTGCAACGCGCGGGCACTACCACTAGTTATATATAATGAATAAGAACCTACTTATTAGTTTGATTTTTACAATGTGGTATTTCATCATTTATAATTTACTATTCTCGTAATGTATACATTTATGGTCTTTTACATTGTGTTATTTTTCAGTTCATGACGATTTTCAGTGATATTTTAATTATACCTATAGTTATTTTTAAGTAAACCTCAAAATCAAATCTTCATACATACACATCCATATACTCACACACATCTTACAGACACACACAACACACAATACGTTACACACATGATTTTTATTAAACGAATTAAATGACCTATAGTTTCTACAAATTAGTACAACAAGATAGGTCAACTAAACGCATGATCTCTAGATTAGCAACTTAAAAATACGTTAAACTTTAGTTTTTTGTGACGTTTAAGTGGAGACAACTTATCGTTAGATATACGACTCGCCATTAAGGTATAAATTCTAGACTTATCTATTTATAGTGTAATGTTATATTCACTATTGTCATAGTTTATGCATTTTGAATCTAATTTTTTGGGTGATGGTTCAAAATGTTTTTTATAAATATTTTCAAAATATTTGATTTAGATTAATTATATCTTCGTGCATCTCATCGAATTATCAACTACGTAATTATACTTATTCTTGTAGATTGTCCATCCCGCCGCATCGCGCGGGCTCCTTACTAGTTATACTTAAACAGTTAAACCATCCAACTATAGTTTAGTAAGATATAAACACCCTAACTATCTCGAGGATGATATATGTACACATAATTGACTATATATAAATAGCTATCACGTTAATTTTAGACACAATTTCTACCTCCTTAAGATTTTTAAGATTAAAATGGATCATCCCTCGCTACTTCAATCTAGCATATAAAATAGATATCTTCTAACAACCCATGGTCACGGATGACCATAAACAACCGGGAACACAAGTTCTATACACTAAACATAAGTTCCAGTCATGGAACACACGTTCTAGTTCAAGAACACGCAAAAATCAACCATGCTAAAAGTAAACACGAGCGAGCGAGAAAAATATTTTAGTTAAATGAAATGGGGGAGACAATCATCTACCTCCACATAAGCATTTTTATTTACTTATTATCATTACAATATTTCATTTGCATATGACCTTACCAAACATGTGTAGTGAGGAGGTGAAAGATCTTATCCTTTAATGAGGAGAGCGAGAGTAAACTTTGAGTAAACTATTGTGGATTTGTGGGTATTGATGTGTGGGCTTGGTCGGCACGTGCTTGAACCGAACTAGACATAATCTACAACAATTCAAGTTGTATAAAATGTATGTATAGAATACGTTGATATAAATAAAATCAAACCTTTTGTTGTTGTAAACATTGCAAGTTTGCAACTGAAAAGTAAACTTCAAAGCCATTATTTAAACAACGACGGAACTATTATGGGGCGAAAAGGGGTTGTGCCCCCCCCCTAATCTTTCACTAACGATGGTAGTATTATTATTTGTGTAGTGGTATTGGAGATTTTAATCGGTAAATGAAAAAGAAGAAGGAAGGTATTATGATAAGGAAGTAGACTTTGTAAAGAAAACTTCAAAGAAATTAATTGGATTTATAGTCAGGGTCCCCTAAAATATACATGAAGCTCTTATTAAAAAAGCTGTTTTTAATTAATTAGTTTATTAAGTTCTTTTACACTTCAAGCTAAATAATCAAGTTTACTTTAGGGAATTTGTGTTTTTAGGTTTAGCTTCATGTTTTACCGTTTATTATTTGGTGTATCTTAAATCCATCAGTGAATAGCACAAATTAATCATGTATTCTTTCATAGCCGAAAGTACGTTGTTTGGATTTATGATCTTTATTTGGTGGAAAAAAATAGGTTTTTTCACGTGTGATATTTTTGACCCCCAATTTAAATGTTTAAGTTCCGTCACTATATTTAAAGATAAAGTTAAAAAAGAAAAAGCCCAATTTTTTTTTTGAACGGCCAACAAATTGGAATCACTCACGGAACACTGGAGTATCATCGTGCCACCACTGTTGTCACGCGATCATATTCCACCACCAAGTCACCAATTCAGGAGGAAACTCATAATAATTATGAGAAAACCCCCTTTGTGAGATTCGAACCCAGGACCTTATGATACCTAAGTCTTATCTCACCACCAGAATGCCGCTGGGCTATAATGCCTTTGGCAAGAAAAAGCCCAAATAATAAAACGAATATCAAATGAAACATGACATGTGACAATGAAAACATGGGCCATTAATATTTGAGAGACAGTTGGAGGAATGAGTTGCGTGTTGGACCGTACGTACCGGTTTGGTTTACCTAATTTTTTTTTTAACGATCAACTAAAGTATTGTCAGGTATTTTATACGCGGCCCCCAATGGTCGAAAGGGGCCCAGACGGCCTCTAGTCCGTATAGACAGAGCCCTTCAACTCACCCGTCTCCAGTTCCAGGGAAAACCCGGCCCACAAACCCGCCCGAAGGCACGACGGTAGTGAACCGATAAAACCTAGAGGGATCAGGAGTCGAACTCATGACCACAAGGGTCAAGGATCTCTCCATCACTTCTCAACCACCTACCCCACCACAAGAGTGGGGGTATCCATCACATGCCTCTCGTGGAAATTAAACCCGGCTCCTCAAAAAAAGAACTGACATTTTTACCACTAGGCCACATGATCAGCGTGATAAATAATAAGAGTTTTAAAAATTTTTTGAATTATTTCGATAGGCTCTAGAAAGCCTCCATCGGTCTTTCTTTGTTCCATCGATTTCTTCTCCTCCCTCAGGAAACATCGCCTCCGCTTTATAATAATCAGAGCATTCGGCATTTGCTTCTCCCTCAAGAAATCACTTGAAGAAGCAGCAACAACAACCATGGCTCAACTTGTTGCTACAAAGTTGCTGCTTCATTCTTCTTTTGTTGTTGCCAATCCCATTAAGCCTTCCAATCGCCGGATTACCCCCACCCACCGCCGTCTTTCTACCAGGGGAGCTGCTGCTGCCACCCATGTTGATGCTGTTCCCCTCACACCCACCCAAGACACACCTCCTAAGGTCCTTATTTCACTACTAATCTTTATTATTAACCTACTTTTACTTATTATTATGTTATTCTTTTACATCAGACATTCATATCTAATCAACTCATATTTGTTTGATCAGACAGGGGAGAAGAATTACCGATCACCACTGGAAGTTCTAAGAAAAGGCGAAACTTCAGGGGGCAGGTGGTCCAAGCCTATAGTTAGGCGTAAGACAAAAATTGTTTGTACAATCGGTCCATCTACCGACACTAAGGAAATGATATGGAAGCTAGCCGAGGCTGGGATGAATGTTGCAAGGTTGAACATGTCCCATGGAGACCATGCTTCTCATCAGAAAGTCATTGATCTTGTTAAAGAATATAATGCTCAATCTAAGGATAACGTCATTGCAATCATGCTTGACACAAAGGTAGTTTTCCTCTGTTTTTGCTTAAATTGATATCCATCCGTGATCCGTCACACCTTTTTGCTTGAGGTGGCAACTTTAATCCACTTGTTTAGATAGAAGAGGAACTAGCCGATTGAGTTGAAAACGTGAAATGTGTTTGCTCGTAGTGTATGTTCAAGGCACAAACGATACAACCTCGCATATCATTTCACTAAGAGATGTGTTAGTTATATTGTTTTTGTAAAAATGCTTAACGCCCGCCGTGTTTCAGCCAGTACTAGAAATGACCTGTTTCAACCCAAACGGATTCCTAACCCCTTGATCTGCCCATCTTGCCACCTCTACTTTTTACTAACGTCAATTTAATGTCGTTCTCTGGTCGTCCAAATTAACTAATATCACAAGGACTTTGCGTTTTCGGCAGGGGCCTGAGGTCAGGAGTGGGGACTTACCTCAACCAGTTACCTTAGTAAGTGGCCAAGAATTCACTTTCACAATTAAAAGAGGCGTTGGCACTGCAGATTGTGTTAGTGTTAACTATGATGATTTTGTGAATGATGTAGAAGCAGGTGACATGCTTCTGGTTGATGGTACGTTAAAATGAACTTTTACTCCACTTCCAAAATTCTGCTTTGACTAAACTTTAAAAAAAATGAGGCGTGAACCAAAACAGCGTATTTGCGGGAAAAATAAAAGTTCAACCTTCTTGATTTCTTACCGTTGCAATCCTTTTCTTACTTTTAGGTGGTATGATGTCACTCTTAGTGATATCTAAGACAGAAGATTCAGTAAAATGTGAAGTCGTGGATGGTGGAGAGCTTAAGTCTCGACGGCATCTAAATGTTAGAGGAAAAAGTGCAACTTTACCATCAATCACTGGTTAGACTCATTGTCAACTGTTTTGATGGCGATATATATATGTGTGTCATATTTCAAGAATCTAATTTATTTTTTTGTATTATTCTGTATCAGAAAAGGATTGGGATGATATCAAATTTGGTGTGGACAATCAAGTCGATTTCTATGCAGTTTCTTTTGTTAAAGATGCAGAAGTTATCTATGAGTTGAAGAATTATTTAAAAAGTAAGCATGTTTTTTTGTTGAAATTAAACTTTTTTTTATGATAGTTGTTTGAAAAGATTATTGTACATCAAGCTATATTGTTTATATAACTTCTTGTTCTATCTTGTTACCGTCTTGGCAGGCTGTGGTGCAGATATTCAAGTTATCCCAAAAATTGAAAGTGCAGACTCCATACCAAATTTGCATTCAATTATCACAGCATCTGACGGGGTAAATTTATTGTTTTCTCCTTTGTTCATGTTAATTTTTTCCTTAACGATATATATATGGAACTTTGTCAATTAGTGCTGAATGAAAATTATTTTGGTTACTAGAAAACTGTGATACCGAAACCGTTTGTTGGCTAATGTTATGCTTTTTACAGGCAATGGTTGCAAGAGGGGACCTTGGTGCAGAGCTGCCTATTGAAGAGGTTCCATTGCTGCAGGTAATGACTTTCTATCAGTACATGTTACACAAAAAATAATATAAATAAGTAACATATTAAGTATGATTACAAAAAAAAAATATATCATATTTTGGATGTTGTAAGCATTGAATACACTTTGGGCGGCTTCACCTGTTTTGAATTTTAGCCAAGTCTTCATAACCTATTAGGTCTATTTGAGATTAAATAGACGCCCAATTTAACTCATATATACATTTATTGTTTAATGGGTTGACATTGGCCCCTGTATAGCATAAACTTACAGTGATCAACTCAAATTGAATTACTTTCACTAGGAAGAGATAATCAGGACATGCCGAAGCATGGGAAAAGCAGTTATTGTAGCAACAAATATGCTTGAAAGCATGATTGTTCATCCTACACCTACCCGGGCAGAGGTATCTGACATTGCTATTGCTGTTAGAGAAGGTGCTGATGCAGTCATGCTTTCTGGAGAAACTGCGCACGGGAAGTAAGACAGCCTTTAATTACCAAGAGTGCAGTTTTTATAATGTTCATTCTGTTTCATTTTGCCTCATGCTATGTAGGTTTCCACTAAAAGCTGTTAACGTAATGCACACGGTGTCGTTAAGAACTGAATCGAGCATAATGGGTAGTGGCACAGTATTTACTCTTAATCAAGCCTTTAAGGTGTGGATTATCATTCTAACTTTTGTTTGTTAGTTTTTTTTTTTTTTATCTTTTTTTTTTTTAACTTTGTACTACAACACTCATTTAAGTTGACCTCATGAACAGAACCATGTGAGCGAAATGTTTGCATACCATGCGACATCAATGTCCAACACTCTTGGAACTTCAATTGTGGTATTCACGAGAACTAGTTCCATGGCTGTCTTACTGAGCCATTATCGGCCCAATGGCACTATATTTGCCTTCACAGATAAGTAAGTCTCTTGTCTCTTAATTCCTTCAAAAACTTTGTTGGTTTTCTGAAGATTGCTTTATCTTCTTATGTTGATTTTGTTACAGTAAAAGAGTACAACAGAAATTGGCTTTGTATCAAGGAGTTTGCCCCATTTACATGGAATTCTCAGATGATGCTGAAGAAACCTTTGCAAATGCTCTTGTTGTGTTAAAGGTAAGACTTACTCCACCGATCCTTTGTTTAACCTTTCAAAAGGGTGGTTAGATTTGAATAGTACATCTGTAGTACTCTTGATACTGAAAGGTTGTTTGTGTGTACAGAATCAAGGGATGATGAAAGAAGGTGAGCATGTAACTCTTCTGCAGAGTGGCAGACAACCCATCTGGCGGTTCCAGTCTACCCATAATATTCAGGTCAGAAAGGTGTAGCCGCCGTGAAAGATTCATGCTTCCTTGTTATGATGATTTTTTGGTCATTTTTAGTTTCGTCCGAGATGTTTTTCTTCTTCTCTGTTTTTTGTCACATGGCTGCCATTGATTCAGTTTCTTAAAAATGTGTAGACACTATATTATGTATCAGATTGACAGTTCCATCAACTTCTGTATTATTACACAAGTTTATAGAAACATTGATATCGTCATTATTGGCAAAATGTCATCTGTTTATTTTCATTGACTTGCACCATGTGTGTGTTACAATTCATTTGACTTGCATGGAGATATCATTCATTTGACTTGCACTATTCGTGTTCATTTGTTAAGGAAATGAACGTGTTCATGTCGGTTACCAAATGTTCATGAACATAAATGAAGGAATGCGGCCTCTGTTCATGTTCTTTCATTTATTAAACGACCACAAATGAACTTCCCTTCGAACGGTTCATGAACACTACCAAGGTTTGATTTTGGTATCAGAGCCGTATATAGTAAAAGTCTTCCTCAACCCAATTTAATCATATGCGAATTTAAACACATTACGTCCATTGACACCTGACTGCATCAAATACATCTTCTTAAAAACATTTTCTTGACTTGCTTTTCCATTAAACATAATCACAGAAAGGTTCTTTAATTTTTTCCATCTCTTCGTGAATGTTGAACACTGCACTCATCAGCACTAAGTACATGTTTTTTGCTATAATATGGCAAAGGCCTTAATCTGCAATACACTATGATGTTTACTCTCATGTCTTCAATGGTATTGTAATACTCTTTTTCTCAAATCCAGCAGTTTCTTATAAAGTTGTTGACATTTAGCCAACTAATGATGCTTGTATCTTCAATGTTTTAGCGGTTTGCTCATTTTTCCTGCCAATATCCTCTTTCATTTTTCTCAGATCCTCTAATTCTTTAAAAATTTTCGGCAATGCTGATAGCTTTGTAAATTTTATTACCAGGCTAGACTCTGCAACGGCTAGCTTCTTTGTTATTTCTTCTACGTTAGTTGGTTATATAAGGCTTTGATGTATCAATTCCTGTTGGGTCAATATGCTCTTGAAGGTTTACTTGCTAGTGAACACTTATGTGTTTAGCAAGTTCAATCAGATTTGCACAGCGGAATAAGTATAGAAAGTTACACTATCAACAGGAGTTATTACTCCCCCTGGATGTTTGCAAATTAAAGACAAGTTAATGAGAATCTAAGTATTGAATGTGAATGACAATAAATACTCAAATAGATTCTCAGTAAATGAAATGAAAATAACAATAATGAGCTTTGAAAGATTTCAGTTTCAATTAAAATCAATGTCTAAAACAGAGGGATGAACTCATCTATTTATAGACTTACAAATGCATGAACCTTGATCAAAAAGCAAGTCTGCAACAAGTTGCATTCTTGGAACTTGTACAAAAAGATAAAGTAATAATAAACAATTAAACTACTGAAACATAAGGGCGGTGAAAAGATTCCATTACAAGTGCTGATGAATGACAAACTACCGATGAGTAGTTTGTCTTCAGTAGTTCTTCAGTGGACTTGTCTGGTTTGACTTCAGAACTTCTGATCTATCTTCTTCAGTACTTGTTGAATCCTTCTTTAATACTTTTGTCTTCTTTCTTCAGTAGTTCTATACTTAGAATAATTTGCAGAAGTATGAATTAGACTAAGGTTTACAAAAGTGGTTTCCTCAATCCTTTCTGTCCTAACAATGCCACGTTGAGAATAAACTTAAATAAACTCGTTCTTTAACTGAGATGGTGTAGTTTAGCCATAAATTAGAAAAAGAAAAGAAAATAATGAAAAAAAAAAAAACGAAAAAGACACGTGATTGGTTGATCAATGGTGACCCCCACTTTTGCAACGACTAACGTCCGTGAAGGGCATGGGGCTCTCTTAGTTAACCCTCCCTTTTAACGTCCTTAGGGCAGTGTTTAGCCTTGTTAACACCTGATGTGATAAGGGTGTGAACTACGAATAAACAATTTTTCCCAAATACTCATAATCGTACTTGTACCGGTTTTGGGTATTCGGTATAGGTATTGGTATCCAGGTGTGGCGGTAAGTGGGTTTAACGGTGATGGTGGTGTTCGAAATAGGGATTGGGGCTGCAGAGGTGTTGTTGGTGATGAAGGTTATCAGGGTTGCAAGTCATTGGGTTGATGTTGTTGTTATTATTATTATTACAAGTTTCGATCTAAGCTATCAAATACCTAAAACATGAACCATATAAAATTTTAAAGGAAATAGAGATTGGGAAAATGTACGGATTTAGATCCATGATGATGGATTAGATACAAAGATGAATGAACTCGAAGTAGGTGTAGTAAAAGAAGCAGAGGTTTGTTAATTGTTATGATATTTAGGGGTGCAATCCTTTCAGGATCTTGTCGAGACTTTTAAATCGGTCAGAACAGACTTGTATTCTTTTTAGTTTTAACAACAACTACTACTACTACCATTACCACTACCACTATTATTATTATTATTATTATTATTATTATTATTATTATTATTATTATTATTATTATTATTATTATTATTATATAGACGAGATTTGAATTGACAACTTTGTCCCTCAGTTAACTTAGATTGACTAGACACTTGGATGGAACCAGCAAGAATTTGAAAACTTTTGGATTCAGATCATTAAAAATAAACATTTGAATGAAATAAGCAAAAAAATGCCAAACATCAGGGACGAAAATGGCATTTAACTATTTTTTTTTTTGCATATATTTGAGCCAAATCCAATATCTTTTATAAGAAATCGGAGGAAGACCCTACGATTTTTTCCAGGAAATCCCAACGAAAGATACACACTATTCCGCCTTTTATATCAAATCGATCATAACCACTACCTACATTCCACTATGTATAAAGCTATAAATACATTTGTAATTTGAGTCTATATTTATGATTAAATATATAATAAATAAATAAATATTTAGTCAAGCCGAGCGAGCGGACCTTTGCTCGTGCTTGGCTCGTTTACAAATCGAACCGAGCCGGTCGACTCATTTACAACCAAGCAGAAGATCGAGCGAGCATTTTCTAAACGAGTGAAGAACAAGTCATAAGCAACAAGCGATTTGAACACCCCTTAATGAGCACGAGTACGACAATCTCATCAAACGCACAACGGAGTATATGATTGATTCATTAAGTAAAAACAGAAAGTTAGAGTCAACACGCGGTTTCTGCCCCCCTTGAGTTTGGAGACCCTCTCCTCTTCTTAGCAATGGATTACGATTTCAGGAACAGGTTGAATAATAATAATCCAGGCTACAATCCACAGTCCTCCTCCTCCTCTTCCATGTACGGACCGGCCTCGCTCTACCCTAAGATCGGTCAGTCTGGTGGTGGTCACACCGTCGCCCCTCCGCCGCCCAGGAATAACACCTCATCTTCCTGTAACCTCTCCATATTATTATTTATCCAATTTTATAATTTCACTACCATTTATGATCCATACATCAAAATTGCTGATTATGCTATTTTATTTTATTCTATTTTAGCAGGATTGGGGATTAGGGTTACATTAAAACCGGAATTTCGGATTACGCCACCGGTATTGTTCTATACTTTTTTCAAATTCGTTATGATAATCACTGTGTCCAGTTCCTTGTTTCACATACTTCTTTATTGTGAGGTCATAACAACATTAACTCTTGATCTTGAAAATGTTTTGACTAACTAATGGATTGTAATGCCTAGCACTCCACCCAACATAGTGATATTGTGTACCAAGCTAGTAGATTTTTCGTCTATTGTCGTGTTAAGTATAGGATGAGCCTGCCATAGTTATACAAGCTACTTTATCAGCAATGATTGCTTAAACATGTGAAGCTGATAAGATTGTGAGGAAGGACCCCAAATGTAAGAGACGAGGAGGTCGATGACAAAGTAGTATAACTTGTGCTGTTTAGGGTAGTAGGGCAAACCTCATCGAGGATGAGGAGTCCCACAAATCATGATTGCAGTTACATCTTGTGGGCGTACAATATCACTATTTTGGTTGCCGTGTCACGAGAAAGTGGCTTTTTAGGTTCTTTCGGTAGGAGTTTGTTGCTTAATATGTAGGTAGGCTTATAGCACATGGAAACGAATTGCGATAGTAGTATGTTAGTGTTTTCATGGTCGATAATGACTACTAAAATCTTTGAAGTTAGATTAGTGATTCGAAGTATGGTCTTATAGTCTTGCTAATTTAAAGAGGTTATAAAGGTAAATTGTTATACACATTACAGAAATATAGAACCGCTGCATATGGACTTCTTTCAGTGAGAAGGATGACTTTAGACTTTAGAGTATTATATATGGGTTAACGGTCAACCCATGTTATAACATAGTGTCACTAAATTTCCAAATTCAAGAAACAAAAAATTTTAGACCCAGCCCTCTTTTCTATTATGTTACCCACCATCCACCCCTTCAAGTCGTTCTTTTCGTTAATATTCACACATCTATAATTTTTTGTCTTATTCATCAACTGATTGCACGGATTGGAAAGGTATTCATTTATTTCTTATCGACCCTTCTAGTTTTTTTCTTTGTTACCTTATGGTTTGTGGATAACTACTTCTAGAATGGAGATATTTTATTAATTGCTACTCTAGACCTAGTTATAGGATCTTGCATCTATATATGTGATGTAAAACATTGTAATACACGAGCCTCTTTATTGTCTTTTCTAACTAATTTTCGACGTTATTTGGTTCTTATCATGTCTTGATAAAAATTCTCGTATTGTAGCCCCAGTTGTCCCCACACATCGGAGAGATTCCTCGAAGCACATTTCAGTTCGACTTTGAACTAGAGAGGAAGATACTCGCTGAAGCAGAGAAGGAAAACCCCGATTGGAGCAAACTTGGGCTGGAAAACCTTCCCCGTCAAACTGCAAAACCAATATCTCGTGCGGTATATGCCACTTTTCTGACTCATACTTGGTTTACCACTTTACCTTGCAACTAGCCTGAAAAATATTATGACCTAGTATTTGATGACCGACCCTACACAAGGAAGAGATATTAGTTTCTTCTTTACCAGATGGAGATTGGTTTAAAAAGCGTGTCAAGGCGCTAGGCGCCCTAAGGTGCAGGTCTTAGTGCCTCAGCATACACAAGGCGGCAGGCGCGACTAATGCATGAGGCGCACCTTAGGCGTGCCTTTTTGGCAAAAAAATCCTCCTGAGGCGTGCGCCTCACGTATTTATCATATTTTTTGTGCGGCAGGTTATTATACATGTTTTTTGGTTTGTACATGTATGTCATTTCAATATTAAAACATATATGAAGCTTATTTGTGTCTAGATATTAGGTAAATGGTGCTAGAAACCTATCAGAAGTATATCAAATTTGTATGATTATTTGCGTCTCGGCCCTCGGGTACAAAAAGCGGTGTGCTTAGCGCCTTGGTTTTAGACCTTGTCGCTTTTGTGCGCTTCTTGATTTTTAAAATCAAGACTTGGATTGTTTATAACATCATTTGTCCAAGTTACTTGAGATTTCTTAATATAATTCAAGCAATCATATTTCTATACACAGTGGAAAGTCCGTGATTTTCTCTTCATCAGTCCATCTTCGAAGTGAAAAGAAACATTAATGATGATGTACATGTAATATTTCTACAAGCAGTCAAGCACACAAGTTGCAGACATCTTTCGATAATTACCTCTGCTTTGCTGTGAATTTCTTATTCCAGACACTCTTTCTAGTTGTACTGGATCACCTCTTTGTATTAAAGCCTTATATTAGGATTTTCTTTTCTAGTATTTTGTGCACCACAATCACTGTAGATGAGTAGGTGACACGTTCCTGTTGTGATTTGTGGAAGGGTTAAATGCACACGATAGGAATTTACTTTAGGATAAGTCCTGTGTTGGGTTATGTACTTTTTTTACACATTATAGTAACAACATGCTTGGATTTTATCCGCATTAGCACCATTTGATATCCCGGTTTGGCTTAAAGTAAGTTGGCACCTTGGTTTTAAAAAGCGAAAGCGCATAAAGCGACGATGTCTGAAACCGAGGCACAAAGCGTAAAAGCGGTGAGCTTTTCGTACGCGAGGCGCAGGCCGATTATATAATTTTTTTTATATATTCTATAGGTTTCTAGGATCATTTACCCAATATTTAGACTCAAATAAGCTTTATATATGTTTTAGTTTTAATATTGAAATATCATAAATGTACTACTTGAGAAACATGATGTACCCCATCTGCTGCACATAAATTGGGCCTATACATGAGGCGTGCGCCTCAGTGACAATGTTCACAAGAAAGGCGTGCCTAAGTTGTGCTTTATGTACGGCCTGCGCCTCAGGTTGCATAAGGCGCTGAGCTTGGTTTAAAAAAGCGCGAAGCGCTCTGAGACGTTTTGGTTCCAAAATCCGAGGCGTGAGGCTTACAGCAGTTCGTGTAGTTGAGCGCCTCAGGCCAAAAAATGCGCTTTTTCCTAGCGCCTCGCGCCTCAGGCGCGCATTTTAAAACCAAGGCGCTGAGGTTTGTGCATTGCGCCTAGGCGCGCGTTTTAAAACCAAGGTTAACAGGGTTGAATTTCATTTGTCTTGTGCCATACATAAATGTTCCTGAAATTCTCCAATTCCTGCAGAGCTCTAATGTTGGTGTAGATCCGGTGGTGGGGAAATACATATCGACAGGTCTTAATAGAGATGCAGTTTCTATTGCAGTTGCCAAGTATGGAGATAATCCGACTAAGGTATCTATCTACCTGTCTAGCTTTTTTAATGTTTATTAGCATTCATGGTGTTGAGATAATCCAAATGGCGAAATTTGTAGTTGAATTGGTTGACCTGTTTGAGATGAAATATAAGTGCAATTTTGATTTTACAGGTTAGGGAATTTGTGAATGGGTACATGGTGTTGAGAGAAATGGGATTTGAAGCAAATCGTGTCGCTGAAGCATTATTCGCTCACGACAATGACAAGGAGGCAGCAGCACATTTTCTGACCACTTCTTCGTGAGACTGCCACATTGTTCAACACCTGTAAACTTGCTGTTAAAAGATTGATCTTATAACATTGTCCTAAATAATAATATTAATAAAAGTGTGTAAACATTGTATCTTAAAAGGAGTACTTTTTAGAAAACAATTAAAGTTAATATCGTATTATTCTAATTCCATGCATGTTGCGACTACTAGCATGAAGACAAAAAGGGAACAAAATAATATAATTCATAGACAAATATATTATGACGAGGGCATCAACTGCTACATATAATTAAATCACGACGCTTATACAATAATTTAGTGGCATGTTACAGTCGGTCAACTCTGAATATTTTATTATCATACGTATGCGTCTACCGCCACTGGGATTTGGTTGGCGCACTAAATTTTATCAACATGCATGATAATTTACTTAAACTGTTATGTCCTCTTGGTTATATGGTGAATTGGTGACAATGAACTATCTTGTAGGTTTAGGTAGACCTCAACTTAAATTTCCCAAGTTATTATTAAACACACCATTAGACTTCCTGGATTGGTTTTCAAGCTTTGTGTATTTGTTTATGTTTGATAACATGTTTGTAGTGTACATTTTAAGGTAAAAACACCTAAAAAGGATAAAATGAGGAAGAAGTTTGGGGGTGAATCAAATATGAGACTTTAACTGTAGCTCGTTAAGATGTTACATTATTTTTCAGCCTTTTTTTTCTCCACCACGTTCTTGTCACAACTCATACTTTTCAGATGAAATTTATGATCTTAAAAAAGCATCTAATAGGTAAGGTTGCAAAGACAAAACATTTTAAAAATTTCCTGCTATGTTCTCTAGTTTAATAAGTAACTCGAATTAAATAATAAAAAATGATTTACGAACACTTATAAAAAACGAACCTAATTTTCGTACCCCTACATTTGGCTCATTGGTATCGGAGGCTACCCGTTTCCTGACTAGGGTCCAGTGAGTTATTCATAGTAGTGTCTCGGCTCCGGGTGGGTAATGCTACATTTTTAGTGGGTTAGGGTTTGCCATTCAGAAAAGGGTGGCGACGCAGCTTGTTGTCCGCCTTCCCGCTATCTTGATGTAATTTGTAATATTTTTTTATTTAATGAAATATTAACAATCATCAAAAAAAAAAAAAAAAAGTTATTGAATTATCAAAGTATGCATAAAAAATGTGACAGCCTAAAACAGGACAAAATAACTAAAAATGAAAAGTATTGGTAGTTGGTAGGTGCCTTTAGAAAAGAAAAAAAAAAGAAGAAGAAAATGGCAAAATTGATATAATAATAAAATTATTAATGTAGTTATAGAATAAATGTCACGGGAAGGTTACAGGAGGAGCGGTGTTCGTCGGTGATTACCTTCTTTTTCAGCTCCTCCACTCCACCACAGTCTACCGTAACTTGTATATCACTGCATTTGTTGGTTTTGTGTTGAATTATTATTATTATTATTATTATTATTATTATTATTAGGCTGACTTCACCAGCACGACCACCACGTGCATCTTCCGACTATCTCTCCAATCTCATTCATTGCTATGAAATGATACCCCATCTCATTTATTATTTTCCACCTTTCCTCCATAATCACATTAATTCTATTCTAGCCCCTACCTCTCCATCTCCCTCCATTCATTACTCTCTTAGCTCATCTCATTGCTTCTAAATAGATTCTCACCAAAATCAGGTACCACTACATTTAACTTCTCTTCACTTTATTTTGTCTACTCTTCATTCTTCAATTTTATTTTGTTATTTTGTGTTTGTTTTTATCTTATTTGGTATTCATTCTTTCCTTCATTCTCCATTACAATTTTGTCATTTCCTTAATACTTCTTCTTTAGACTTTATTTATTTAATTTATTTTGTACAGTAACTAGTAGTAAATAAATTCCTTCACTTTAATATAATATAATACAAACCTTGCTAGAAAAGTCAATAAAATAGCGGAAGAAGATTAATAAAAATTAAAACAACCGACCAATAAAAGATGTACGTAATTCATTTACGTTTCTTGTTTGACTAGATCATTTGCTGTCATGTAAGTTAGCTGTACGCAATTTAATTAGATTTATTACATTCAACGTTCATCTCATAATCCCACTTATTATTTATGAATATTCATCCTCACTTCACCTGCACACTACTACTAATCAAACCCTTCATTTTCATCTTATTCTTATTCAGATGACCAGAAACACTTTGTAGAAATATACTACTCAACATCATGGTGATGATGATGATGATGGGCTACAACAAGTTTATATTTTTCGCTGTTTTCTTGTTTGCAACAAGCTGTTTATATTCATATTCGTTAGTTACTGCAGAGCCCTTTGAAGATAAGCAGATTTTAATTAATTTTATTCAAAGCATTCCTCATAGTCGTGCTATTAATTGGGATATGGGTTCTTCTGCTTGTGTTAACTGGACTGGGATTACATGTAACCATGATGGTTCTAGAATTATAGCTCTTCGGTTACCTGCTTTTAGTCTTCATGGGCCTATCCCACACAACACTCTTAGCCAGTTATCTGATCTTGAAATCTTGAGTCTGCGGTCCAACGGGCTAACGGGCCCGTTTCCGTCGGATTTTTCTAACCTTAGAAACTTAACAGCTCTTTACCTTCAGTCAAACGGGTTCCATGGGCCGTTGCCTTTGAATTTTAGTAGCTGGAACAATCTTTCGATACTTGATTTGTCGAATAATGGTTTTAATGGAAGTATTCCTTTTTCCATATCGAATTTAAGTCACCTTACGGCTTTAAACCTTGCCAACAACTCGTTTTCTGGTGAAATACCGGATATTAATATCCCGAGTTTGCAAGAGCTTAATTTGTCGAACAATGATCTCAGCGGGCCTGTACCGCAATCGCTTGAAAGATTTCCTAGCTCGGCTTTTGTTGGGAACGATATTTCGCCTTTAAGTTCAATGCCACCTGTTTTATCTCCCACCAGCCAGCCAGTACTGAAGAAAAGAACAAAACTTGGGGAGCCTGCGATTCTTGGAATCGCGATTGGTGGATGTGCTTTAGCGTTTGTACTACTTGCGTGGATAATGATCCTTCGGTATTCGAAAGATAAAACAGAGGTTTCAGAGAGACCACAGACTGAAGAAAAGGTAACAAAACTGAGATCAGGAAGTCAAAATGTCAATGGGAATGGTAGCCTTGTGTTTTTCGAAGGTAGCAGCCTCGCGTTTGATTTAGAAGATCTGTTTAGAGCTTCGGCTGAGGTGTTGGGTAAGGGGACGTTTGGTACGACTTATAAGGCGGCATTGGAGGATGCAACCACTGTTGTTGTAAAGAGATTGAAGGAAGTTGCTGCAGCAAAAAGAGATTTTGAGCTCCAAATGGAACTTGTTGGGAACATTCGGCACGAGAATGTTGTTACTCTAAGGGCTTATTACTACTCGAAAGACGAAAAGTTGATGGTGTATGACTACTTTGATCAAGGGAGTGTTTCTTCAATGTTACATGGTATGCTTCTATCCAAAATCTTGTACAATTTTCGTGGTTTTGTTTGCGTTAAATTTTATACGAGGCAAAATGAGCAGGTTGAGTAACAGATCAAAACGGGCTATGTTTGTTGCTAAAATATAAGTTACTGTCGCATCAAATTATAATCTATATGTTATTTTGCAGCAAAAAGAGATGAAAACCGGACTCCATTAGATTGGGACAGTCGGTTGCGAATAGCTATTGGAGCTGCAAGAGGGATTGCTTATATCCATGCACAATCTGGAGGCAAATTTGTTCATGGAAACATCAAAGCCTCCAACATCTTTCTAAACGCGCAGCGATATGGCTGCGTAAGTGATGTTGGCCTGGCCACGGTGATGACCCCATTAACGCCACCAGTAATGCGAATTGGAGGCTACAGGGCACCAGAAGTAGCAGACACTAGAAAAGTGTACCAAGCATCAGATGTCTACTCTTTTGGAGTAGTGCTGCTAGAGCTTCTAACAGGAAAATCACCAACTCATGCAACTGGAGGTGAGGAGGTGGTGCATTTAGTGAGATGGGTTAACTCGGTGGTCCGGGAGGAATGGACTGCAGAGGTGTTTGATGTGGAGCTGTTGAAGTACCCAAACATAGAAGAGGAGATGGTGGAGATGTTGCAGATAGGGATGCAATGTGTGTCACGGTCGCCTGAGCAGAGGCCGAAGATGGCGCAGGTAGTGAAACTGGTGGAGGATATACGGAGGACGACGAATACGGGTGCATCGGAGTCGTCGACTCCGGCAACTGAGGTCACGGCATCTCCGGTGGTAGCTCAACAGATAGGATCATCTGTAGTTGCAATGTAAGGTAATACTATTTTTAAAGAAGTGACTATTGTAATATTATATGGGTATTGGTTATTATTATTTTTTTTCTATTGGAATTATTATTAGGGGTTTGTTCAACTTCAGTATACTAATGACAAATCTCCCATTTGAGGTTGGTAAACCAAAACATTTGATTTTCATAGTCTTGAGATAACTTTTTTAAATAATAGTCTTAGGCTGCTTCTTGTTCTAAGTTTTGATTAAAAATATGATTTCGCAAAACTCTGTAACACATTTTGTTTAAATATATTTGTTCCTTAAAATAAAATGTGGTTTTAGAAACGCTGTCAAAATGGATTCGAGTTTGACGCGTCGTTAAAATCACACAACTTGTTTATGTATAATCGGTGTATTTTAGGTACGCTTTATTGCAAATTATTTATTTATTTATTAATTACATTATCAAGGTAGAATTCAGAAAACGCCATGCAATTAAGCTAAAAGATATATAAAATTGTTGATTGAAAAATATCAAATATCTTATATAAATCTTAGCCATATACATTTGACATTTGATGGTGGATGATTTCAATGATAGGTGGAATCTTCACACATACAATTAAAAAAAAACATAGTTGAAACTTGAAAAGGGGGATGGATTTGAGAAAACAAATAATTGGAAATGGGCTTGACATTGATTAGAACTTAATTGGAGTTTTATGATGTAGGACTTAACAGGGAAAGGCCCAAAAAAAAATATGGAATTAACAAAAAAAAAATAGCAACAGCCCACGAAAGGAATTAAAAAGGAAAAAATAAAGAGTTAATTGCCAATTTAGTCCTAAGGTTTGTCAATAGTTGTCACTTTCATCCAAATCTTTTTTTTTGTCAATTTAGAACCCGTGGTTTTATTTTTTTGTCATTTTAATCCCTGAGGTTTGTCAAAAATTGCCACTTTCATTCAAATATTATTAGTTCACACTTCACAGGGACTAAAATGACAAAAAAATGAAACCACAGGGATTAAATTGACAAAAAAAAGATTTGGATAAAAGTGGCAATTTTTGACAAACCTCAGGGACTAAATTGGCATTTAACTCAAAAATAAATTAGGAAAAGCACCAGTTGGGATCACAAAACACAATGTTTTCAGAACAAGACCGAACGTCGAACCGGAGTCTTCACCGGTCCACCGGTCAGGCCGGCCGGCCCAATGAACCAACCCAAAAGTCGAACCAACCCCCCCCCCCCAAAAAAAAAAAAAGAATTAAACCGGCCAAAATCCCGGTCCAACCGCCGGTCCGACGGTTCAACATCCAGTCGTATGCACGAACGGTCTAACGTAGTGACCCGGACCGGCAGGGGGTCTGTTTCCCGGTCGGCAGTTTTGGTGAGAGTTCCATTGGATGCGTGGAGATCACAAGTAGCTTTTTTGTATCAAGGAGTGTGGTAAGGTTTTGCTTCCTCAAATAGTGCGTGTTAAAACCCCCCGTGATGGACTATTATGATGTAGTTATGTAGAAAAAAGGGAGTACATTAAGTGAGCGTCTGAGTTTATTATTCTAAGCAGGGACGAAGCTTCTTTAAGGCTCGAGGGGCCCCCGGCCCCCACCGATTTTAGGCGCAGTGATGGAATTTTATGATTTTCGTAGGTAAATTGAGTTCGAGTTGAGTCTGGCCCCACTGATTTAAACTTTCGGCCACTATCAATCAAAAAAAATTAAGTCTGACCCCCACTGATTCAAAAACCAAGCTTCGGCACTGATTCTAAGGAAAATGATTTGACTGTCGCATTAGTATGTTGATAATTCAATGGAACACCAAATTACTTCGAAAGCCCTTGAGCTATTGCCAAAGATGACTTGTAATGATGTGGATTTTTTTGAATCAAATTACCTAGGGTTGTATAACTTTCTTTATGATAAAAAAATATTAGATTAAAAAATAGCATACTTTATCCTGATTTTATCAAAAGTTTCTATTTACGCCAAGGATTTACAATTCAAAAGGAGTTAAAATATAATAATGAAACCAAGAAATTACTTTATAAAGAAGCAATTCTTAAAATATGTCCTAAAAGCAGTATTGGCAATTGGCATCGGCTAAAACTATTAACACAAGTCAATAGTCAACAGTCAATAGTCATAGTCAAAGAGCTATCTTTATGCCTTTGTAATTATTTAGGGGCTGTTTGGGATTGATTATTGAAAACAGATTATGCGTTTTGGAAAAAACAGGGGTGGAGCTGCTTATAGATTATTGCGTTTTGATAGCCTAAAAACTGATTATCTGCGTTTTCAAAACGCAATCCAAACACTAAAAACTGATTATCTGCGTTTTCAAAACGCAATAATCTAAAAATCAGTTTCAAAACGCAATCCCAAACACCCTCTTAGTCATAGTCAATATTCTTAGTTAATAGTCTAGTCAATAGTCTTCCTAGAATCAAGTCATTGTATTAATGTTGTAGCCACTATATAATCTTCTGTGAATAATGAGAAAAGAACATTCAATCCAATTCACTCTATTACCTATTACTCTATATGGTATCAGAGCCTAAAGCTCCCTTGAGCCAACCGATCCATCAACTAACCCCTCTTCTACCACCTCTACTCGCCCACAATGGTCTCGCAATCCTAACCCAAAATATTACAATTCCAACTTCATCAACTCCACCACACTTCACCCATTTCCTCCATCCATTGAGCACTCTACTCACATCCAAGCGATGAAAGATCCACAATGGCGACAAGCAATGGATCTTGAATACAACGCTCTTCTTCAAAACCATACGTGGGAGCTTGTCCCTCATACTACCCAAAATCCAATCGGATGCAAATGGGTATTCTGAACCAAACGAAAACCCGATGGAACTATTGATAAATTTAAAGCGCGCCTAGTCGCTAAAGGGTTTCATCAACAGTACGGTAAGGACTATTTTGATACCTTTAGTCCGGTAACGAAACCTGTCACCATTCGTACTGTTCTTTCCATCGCACTCTCTCGAGGGTGGTCGTTATGCCAACTAGACGTCAATAATGCATTTCTTCATGGCACCTTGCATGAGGATGTGTATATGATTCAACCACCCGGATTTGCAAATTCGGCGTTTCCTAATCACATTTGCAAACTCAAGAAATCTCTCTACGGCCTTAAACAAGCCCCGCGGGCTTGGTACAATGAATTAACCGCCTTCCTCATTAGCTTCGGTTTTAAAAAATGTCTCTCTGATGCGTCTCTTTTTGTCTACAACACAAATGGTAACACTTGCTACCTACTCGTCTACGTTGACGACATTGTCCTCACTGGAAACAATAATCCATTCATGGACATCTTTGTTCAAGCCCTAAGCAAAAAAATTTCGATCAAAGACTTAGGCCCTCTACATCACTTCCTAGGAATCGAAGTCATTCCAACTCCTCATGGTCTATTCCTCTCCCAACACAGGCACATTCAGGACATCTTAACCACTTTCAAAATGGATGGTGCCAAAGAGGTCCTCACTCCTCTAAGCGTCTCTGAACCGCTTATCCCTTCGGATGCCTCTCCACCCGTTGACCCAACTCCTTATCGCAAACTTGTTGGCACACTTCAATACCTTGTCTTCACCCGCCCTGATATCTCTTTCGCTGTCAACTAACTCTCCCAGTTTATGCACCACCCAAAACAGTCACACTGGCAAGCTCTCAAACGGGTTCTCCACTATTTGAAAGGAACATTGCACCATGCGTTATTGTTAAATAAACAGTTCTCACTTGATTTAAATGCTTTCTCAGATTCTGATTGGGGAGGCATACATGACGGAGGAAGATCTACTACAGGTTATATATCATATCTTGGATCCAACATCATCTCCTGATGTTCATCAAGACAAAAAACGGTCTCACGCTCATCCACTGAAGCAGAATACAAAGCACTAGCAAACGCCGCAGCTGAAATCTTATGGGTTAAAAATCTTCTCCAAGAACTCGGTCTTCGCACGACACGTACACCATCTCTTTTCTGTGACAACACCGGCGCCACCTACCTTTGTGCCAACCCGGTGTACCATTCTCGCATGAAACATGTTGCCCTCGACTACCACTTTGTTCGTGAACAAGTCAATGCCGGTCACTTAAAGGTCTTTCACATTAGCTCAAAGGATCAACTGGCTTATGTCATCACCAAACCACTTCCAAGATCACCGTTTCTTTCCTTTCGCTCCAAGATTGGCGTATCCAATGGATCCTCCATCTTGCAGGGGCGTATTAACACAAATCAATAGTCAATCGTCAACAGTCAATAGTCATAGTCAAAGAGCTATCTTTATGCCTTTGTAATTATTTAGTAATAGTCAATATTCTTAGTCAATAGTCTAGTCAATAGTCTTCCTAAAATCAAGTCATTGTAGTAATGTTGTAGCCACTATATAATCTTCTGTGAATAATGAGAAAAGAAAATTCGATCCAATTCACTCTATTACCTATTACTCTATAAAAACTTCCCTTAAACTCCAAGCCCAGTTTATTAACTATGGTTCATCATGCAACCTAGGGGTGTACAAAATAACCATAACCAATTATTAACTAAAACCGTAACTGATTATGAAGGGATATGGTATTAAAGCACTACAAATACCATACCATCGCCCACTTAGAACAGGCCCCGCCAGAAGCTCATCCGCCCGTTTTACGTCAGCGATGCATCTGTCGTCCGACGTAAGCAGCGATACTCTCGTGCTACGTCGACGGAACACCTGGCGTCACCCGCCCGTTTTACGTCAGCGGTACATTTAACGCCCGGCGCAAGAACGACCGCCCCTTCTCACATCGGCGGGCCAAATATACATCAAAACTTCCTTGGCAAGCTTCACTACAAGTGGAAGATACCTTTTGGGGCAGCTTTGGGACTCACCCCTGCCCCAAACAAAATATCTCTGACATGACAGGCGGCCCGTCATTGTTCCCTTCCAATCAAAGACTGTTCCCAGTCTGACGAGCAGAAAGGACGATGACGTGGCAGCCTCCCAGCCAAGATATCTTTCTGACAAAGCAGACTTTCTCTACCCCTCTCGAAGTCCTGGAAAGCATAAACTGTCCACCGCCTTTCTCCACCAATAGGCGAGCACCACGTGTCCACCACCCGTCAGCGTCCACTCACTGGGCGCCACGTGTATATGCGCCAGGACGGTAACATCCCCCCTAGCATTCCACTTTTCCCTACTTTACTTAAACCCACTTGCACCAAATGGGCCTAAGGGCTTGGGCCGGATTATGGAGACACCTCTACCTGGGCCGGGCCCCGTTAAGGGTAGAGGATGGGCTGAGAAAATAGGATATCTTGGTACTATAAAAGGAGGACTCCCTTCTCCTTTTATTGGCATCTAATATCTCACATACTTTCACTCAAAAAGAATACGAACTCTCTCGTACCTTCTTCAACCCTCTGTTTATTATACTAACAGTTAGAGGCTCGGCTCTTCTAATTGGTAGTCTCTTAATTCCTTGGTCTTGCCTTTAGACCTTCACGTATTTTATAATCACACTCTCTTTATAAAATACAGTAGAATCACCTCTCGGATCGCCTTTCGTTACCTGATCTTAGATTCGTGTTTCTTCAGATTAATAGATCGAGGAGTAATCTATTAGTGTTTATTTTTAACTAGTTTATAACCGATTTATTCGTTAAGCGGGAAAAAAACCAAAAAAAGAGAGGAAAAACCACTTTATTGATTGGAAATAACTAGTTATTAATTGAACCCGTCAAAGTGAATAACCAAACAAGTTAAAGCAATAACCATTGAAGCAAAACAAGAAAATAACTGTGTGTACCTCTAATCCAGCCTCAGAGACTGGGTTTGTTCCATTTCGTTAGGGCCCAATTACTCTTTCCAGATTCATTTTATTGGGCTTTTGTTTAGTTTTGCAGCCACTGCCCAGTGGTGTTTTGGTTTAATTTAAACCAATGGGGCAAGTCGGCAACTACCGTGTGTCGAACTGTATTAACATAGATTTTTATACCTGTTTACCTCAGATATAATCTATGTGATATGTTTATTAGTAACAAACATCTATCCACATTTCTTTTTTAGAAGACATTATAACATAGACCATATAAATTTACACTTTAAACAACTTAAACTACAAAAAAAAAAAAATCTCACAAACACATAACAAGGAACTAGATGCATTGATGAGAAAGAGGTAAACCGTCATTAGTGACATCACAAGGAAATAGAAAAATATTCACCAATAATATATATGCATGTAATATATTTTGGTTATCGACAATTTCTGATCTCTACTAAACACTGTGTGTTCTATTATTAATATTTGATTATTAATTAACTAATAAATGTGTAAAGACTAAGGCTAAATTTAAATAATCAATAAAAGTATCAACTATTTTAAATTTTATTTCTTGATGCTCATGTCTAGTGTATTAAATGAGAAATTGTCATTGAAAAAGATACTGTTAAACAAACAAATACACAGCTCGTAGGTGAATGATGCTTCATGATGTCAGTTTTGTGGTGCTATATATCCATTTGAGTTAAATGCCAATTTCGTCTAGTTTACCACTTTAGAATAAAAAGTCTTTTTTTTTTTTTTTTGGCAATGGAACCCCTGAGATTTGGATTTTTTGTTACTTTCGTTCTTTTCACAAACTGAGTTAAAAATTAACGTTAAGGTCGGGGGCAGGCTTATCATTTTACCTACTTAATGAGGGACAATTTAAGACATTTATGATTATTTTAATAAAAAACCATAAGTCATTTTCTACCCCCTTTAAAGGATAAAACCCTAATAATGTCACAACCCACTCTCTCACACACACACACACACACACACTCTCTCTCTCTCCTTGTTTCTCTCTCTAGAATACCCACCACCTCAACCACGTCCACCACCTCCACCATAACCACCATCACGTTCAACCCATCTTCACCCTACCTTCCACCTCTAATTCCCCTTAAATCTCTTCTTCATTCACTGATTTTGTCACACCCTCAAATTTTCACTGCGGGGTTTATACCGCAAGGCGTGTGACATACCAGGATCCCATAGCCATAAGTCACATGAACGACTCTAAATGCCCAAACCATTTAGTTCGTTATCGAAAACAGGTTTACTAGATAATCATTTATTCAAATAGTTGCGGAAGCGAATTTAAAGATAATAGTTAACCATATAGTCTGCGCAAAACAACGCCCTCAAAATCATAATAGATAATTAAACATTCGAAAGTAGTTAAGTGTTCATATCCCAATAACGCTATATGATGCATGCCTTACACGTGCTCTGAAACTAGTGACCAGACTTTCTAATCGTGGCACCGGAAGCTAACTACCTGTAAAAGCATGTATATCGTGTGTCAACATAAAGTTGGTGAGTTCACAAAGTAGGGTAAGTAAAAGTGTAGGTTTCCCAAACCAAGAACGTTTATTAGGTTCCCCGAACCCAAAGTAGTAATCATTAACCAAAACCAAGAACCAAGAAACAAGAACCAAGAACCACTAGTTCAGCGTATGCCAAGGGTAGCTAACCCATTCATGATAACTAAACAATGATATACCGAATTGCTATTCAAACGATGCTCTCGCCCCGCGAGCTGGTTTTTGCCTCCCATCATTGCCTATCAACAATGATAAAGTCTAAGGTCGTAGTTCACGCCCGGCTCCCAGCACGGTGTGAGGTTTGTCAAACCTAATAGCGCTATCAACTAGTAACCCGCTTGCCATAACCCGATAATTCATTCGGTAAATAGTAGAGGACTTTCGTGATAGAATGCAGTTTAGTTCATCAAGGACACAGATTTTGAAACTAGCAAAGCCCGACCCACACAAGGAGTCATAGCACCCCAAACCCGGGATGTGAAAGTAGTCCCAAACTGGACTAGAAAAGTTAAGTAAGTTGTCTCAAACCCAAGACGCATGCTTTTGAGAAAAGAGTAGTGAAACTCACCTGATGTTTGTGCGAGAGATCTAGCAAAGCAGAGAAAGTAACTATCGTTCCAACAAAGATCTCCCTATGAGCATTAAGACATATTAAACTATGTTCTTGTTTATCACGCAAGTTCGGCACCCACTTTTGTGAACCACATTAAGTTGTGTAGATCATGTTTCATGTATAAGAAGTTTGATCTAAAATGTTTCATGAATTCATGTGTAATGTGTAACCAATTACCTTAACACTAGATAATATAATTGATCACATAGGTGAAACAATATATGCATAATAGAAGCTTGATTACTAAGTGCATAATAATCGTTTATCATTGCTAGTTGAGGGCCGATCTTAATAACCAAAGAGTCTAAGCTTGGGTTCACAATAAGGGCCGATGGAGTCTTAAGAAAAATAAGCGATTAGTACTTACCTTGATGCTAGCTAGTAAGAAAGGGGAAACCTTGTAGACTTGAAGCTTCCTAGTGCTCGATATTCTACTCGAGATGGTGCCTTTTGGCCGAGTGTTTTAGAGTGAGAGTGGGAGGTGATTGTGAGAGGTGTGGTGCAAGGATGAAAGGTTCATGGCACCTCCTTATATAGTGGTTTCTAAGGCAAGTCCCCAACATTCTTTCCTAGCTATGTGTTTAGGCTTTTGGCTACTTTGGTGATTATAAATTAGCAACATGCCTAATGTTTGTTCCATGAGTTGGCCGTGAGTTGGCAACTCATCCATTCTTCCATTTGTGGCCAAGACTAATCATGGTTAACTCCTAGAGGTTCACTAGAGGTACATTATGGTGTAAGTAGGATTAGTTGTCACCTTTTCTTGTCCCTTTCTTGCATGTGGCCGATTATTGTGGGGGTAGAAGGCAAGTTTCCACTTCATGGGTTTCCTACAATTCTTGTTTTGTTTCCAAATTGGTGAATATGCTAACCTCATGAGCTTCTAGATGGATTACATCACTTAACCTCTAGACAATGTGCCTTGTTTTCATTTGTTGGACTAGGGTGGCTTCCTAGGAGTTAGGATGGATTGTGACAACACATGGTTACTAGGCTTGTCATTTAGATGTTTGTGTGATGTCCCTATCCTTCATGTTAGCCGATGAGGGTGTAAGATTGTAGGATGATTAGCTAATGAAAGTGATGGATCATACATGCTTCCTTATGCTAAGATCTATGATGGTGATGGGGGTGTACCTCGGCCGCAAATCAAGAGGAGGGGAGGGCAAATATTCTAGATGATAGTGATAGCTCAATGCCATGTTTTGTCTCACTTGTTTGGATGTTGATGGATCATAGGCTCTAATTGCTAGTGTGGAAGCTTCTTGGGTACTAGGGTCTATGGCCGAAATATTTAAAAAATATTTAAGAGTTTGTCTAGCTAATCTAGCTTAGATATCAAGCATGCTTGGATAGTGACCTATCATAGATCCAAGAATTTCTCCATGTGCTATATAGCTCACTAATTAGTAGAGTAGGAATGTTTGTCTCCCATAGGGTGGCTACTAAAGACAAAAAGAAACTTCCAAGTTTTTAGGAGTGTATGTGTGCATGCGTGTGTTTATATATACATGTATGTATGTGTGTTAGCTTCTAGAAGGTATTTATCAAAATATAGTTTTTCTTATCAAGCCTAGTGTATGTACAAAGCCTAGTGTATGTATTGTGTATATACATATATATATATATATATATATATATATACAAGCATATTTAGAAGTATAAGAGATTCATGTACACACTTAGATTAATATTTATAAACTCTCATAAATTTAATCATGTGTTTATCAATCTATGATAGCCCATAGATACTTATACAACTAGTGTGTGCACGTGCGACTTTCCTAGTTAACTCTAGTCAAGTAGTATGCAAGTAATGTAGGTGCTAGTAACTAGAGTTTAGTTAAATCAGGAACTTGAAATTGCGGGGTATCACAGATTTCACCCAAAATCTCCCTAACCCCTAATAACCCCATTCACATATTCACCCAAATCAATGTCTTCTTCTTCTTAATGGACTTGTTATAGATGCACCTTCATCAACACAGATTATTATTCCCAAACACCCACTTGGTGATTGTGATGACCCAGTTGAGGTTTTTGATGATTCTATTGGTTTTAATGTGTCTCATGGATTAAAATCTGCTGACAGGAAGATTGTTGATTTTGGTGAGTTCAAGCTGTTGTTTAGTGGCTCTTATTATGGGGCGAGTGAGTTTCAGAAAGAAAATGTTTTCAAGTGATGAAGATGGAGGGTTTTTATAAAATTTTTTATTAAAATATTAAATTGTAGGCAAAAGGATAAAATTGCCTCTGACTTAACATCAGTTTTAACTGAGTTAGTGAAAATGACGAAAATAGCAAGAAAATCCAAACCTCATGGGTTCTATTGCAAAAAAAAAAAAAAACTGTTTTATACTGAAATGGCAAACTGAACCAAACTTTAGGGACGAAATTGGCATTTAACTCTATCCATTTGATACTAGGGATGAGCTCGGGACGGTATCGATACCGATACCGATCCCGACAATACCGATCTGAAAAGTCCAATAAACCAATACCGATACCGAACACATACGACACGGTACGGTATTGGTTCTGTATCGGTACGGTACCGGTATTGGATTAGTATTTTACCTTAAAATACCGATACCATACCGATCCCGTACCGATACTGATCCCGAAACCCCTCGGTTTGGTATCGGTTCGGTACGGTATCGGGATCGGGACGGGACGGGATCGGTATTCGGCCTTGTATGCTCATCCCTATTTGATACAAGTTAGATACTATTAACTGAGTTTTATAATATTTCCATCCATCTTTAATTATTTTATTCATATATTTTATATCTTTATTTTATATCATTACTAGTGGGGTGCCCGCGCGTTGCGGCCGAGACCACAACACTCCAATTGGTTATTTTAAGGGTGTGTACAAGTTGTTATTCGGTTCACTTCGGTTTTGAGCCATAACTAAAACCAAAACTTTCGATTAAGATATTTCAAAAACCGATTTGTTTCAATTATTCATTTGTTCCCATTTGGTTAATCGGTTATGAACATCGGTCCAACTGGTTTTCAATAAATAACCAAAAAATTTACTTGAGCTAGAAATGTGGACAGAAGAACCCTTATTAATTAATTTATTTTTTTGTTATTCTCCATTTCTATATATGAATATTTCTTAATATCTTTGTGGGAAATTCATTATGGACATAATCTTTCTTCTCCGATCATAGAATCCGGTGAGCGTATAGCTTAGATCAGATTAGCCATACGTAGTAATTTTAGATTTCAAATCGTTACCTCATGATTAAAAACACGGCTTTCATTATTGATTTCTCGATTTCTATATAGTACTATCAGGTTTATAAAAACTTTAACTTTTATAAAGTACTTAATTGTATGTAAAAGATTATAACAAAACATTTAGTATTATGAATTATTTTTATGTGTTCTAGTTAATGTGTTTGAAACAATTGTAGAATTGAATGTCATGAGGTCTCATAAACATCTCATGACTCTTGATTACCTTTTGATTAAATATGGTGTATAAAAGATAATTTTACCCTCAAAATTTAGTTATTATATGCATTGTGTGTTGTACCATAAGGAATCAAATTTGTACCTCTTAAATTTTAAGAAGACCTTGAAAAATGTTTTATAATTTAGTATAGATATAGATATAGAGGGGAAAGATCCTGTACAAATAGTTTTTTTGGTAAGAACTGTGAGAATCAAAGGAGGGTATTTTTTTTTTTCAAAATTTTTTTCCCCATATTGTTAAACATGTATTATAGTATTGAAAACTAAAAAAATAAATAAATTTGGTGTAGAGTAATTACGTGTAGAGTAATTACATAATTACTTTAGTGTAAACTAATGTATTTACCTTAATGACGTAATTACACTAAAAAAAATTTTTTTATTTTTTTTTGTATTATTCATCTAGAAAGAATGTTTAATCACATAGGAAAAAAAAATTCTAAAAAAAAAATAAATTTTTTTACCCCCTTTGATTCTCACAATTCTTACAAAAAAACTATATGTATTTGATCTTTACTCTAGATATAGATATAGATATAGTATAGATATAGATTAATGGAATGTCACTTGAAAATTAACATACACAGTTGTTCGCCGATCAAAAAAAAATATACGAGGAAGTTAATACGACAAGTAATTAAAAACAATTAAATCATAATGCCATCACATGTCCACCCTTCCCTTGAGTTCTAACTTATGAAGCTCAATAAAACATAGAAACCAAATCCTGAGTTGGAAAACATCAACAAATTTAAGAAGGAAAAAAAAAGAGTTTACGGTTGGACCCTATGGTTTGCTAAAACTTTGGATTTAGCCTCTAGCTTTCCAAAAGTGAACGGATGGTCCACAAAGAATGCACTTTGTATCACATTTAATCTGAACCAACAAATCTAAGTATTTTAGCAAAAAATTTAGGGACTAAATGTGTTACAAAATACAAACTATATATGGACCATTCATGTACCTTTTGAGAAGATTTTGGGACTAAATGCATTACAAAGTGTAAATAACAGGGCTAGTCCCCGTACTTTTGAAAAGTTAAGGACCAAATTCAAAATTTTGATAAAACACATGGACCATTGGTGTACTATACTCTTAGATAAAGATGGAAAACTAGATTTTTTTTTTTGATCAGCAAACAACAAACTTTTTTTCATCACCCAAAGTTTACATACAAGTATATGCCTAGCAAGGTACTAGACACTACATTGTTCCTCAGGTTAACCACTCCTCTATAATAGACAATTACAAAACAGGGACATTAAACAATCTCCAGCTCTCCCAATCCCAGCTATTTCTTTTCACCTTGTGTTTTGCCCACATGTAAACCATGGCTTGAGCTTCTCCAAAGATAACAGCTGGATCCGTCCTTTTCCCGGAGAAGATTAGAGCGTTTCGAGTTTTCCATATTGCCCAACACACGCCAATAATCACCAGCCTGACCCATTTTCTTTTATTCCGCTCGACTCCAACGGTCTTGTGTACATTTAGGAGGTCCCGAACATTAAACGCGTATACCGGTGGGATTTTACACCATGCACTTACCTGTTGCCATAAACAAGACGCAATGAAACAACCGGTAAAGAGATGGTCTGCGTCTTCATCAGCTTGTCCGCATAGCTTACATGAGGTGGACCCGTGCAAAATACGTCTTTTTTGCAGGCCTAACAGTGTAGGTAATCGGTTTTGTTCAGCTGTCCACCCAAAAATACTCACCTTCTTTGGGGCTCCTTCGACCCATTCAAACGGATAATACGGGACAACAAACTGATTCAGTAACTGTTTACAATAAGAAACAGAAAAGGAAGCGTCTGACCCACCATTCCACATCCATTTATCAATATTTCCAACCGCATGTACTCTTGAAATAAAATCCGATAATTGTGACAGCTCCGAAGTTTCATCAGCAGACATCAGCATTCTCTTCCATCCCCATGAGACTCTTCTACCTGACACCTTGACATCCTTAATACTTTCCAACCTGAACAGTTTTGGAAACTGGTACATTAAGGGTCCATCTCCAATCCAGAAATCCACCCAAAAACGGATCGACTCCCCATCACCCACCACCCCTTTCAGTAAGGTTCGGATATTAATGTTTTTTTTTCCAAAATGTCCTTTTCAATCTTATTAATACCTGCCCAAACGCCGGAGATTCCGGCATTATAGGCAAGTATGACCACCCCCAGGATTGAAATGAAAACTAGATGAATTCCGTTAAATAACCTGTCCACATATTTTTAAAATTATATAATTTGATATATGTATTTCTATATGTCCTAACACACTAGTTAAGATTATAAAAACTCATGGCCGGCCCGACCCTTAAGGGGTGCGGGGAGGACCTTTGTCCCGGGCCCAATTTCTTGAGGGCACATTAACCCTCCGGCAATCCAAGTTTTCTTAACAGTGATGTCCTTAATTTGATGGATTTTTGTATGTTTGAGTCCCAAAATTGTTAATCAAGTATTAATCAAAGCGAATGATAGTTTATATAAAACAAAAAGTAAAGAAATGTTAAGAGAGGTTAAGAATTAAAGAAGAAAATGAAATGGTTTGAGAAAAAAATTTATAGGTTTATTAATGAGCGTTAGACTAGAGAGGATGAAGAAGATGAAATGAAGGAAACTCACACTTAATTGTTTTTGCTTTTTACCTATTGATTTTGACTTCCTCTTTAACTTTTATCTTTGTTTATTCATCGTGTTTATTCATTTCAACAAAAGGGGCAAATTACATAAGAATAGCAGGTAGGCGGGCAACAAGTTGCGCCGCCACCCCCTTCTGGATAGAAAACCCTAATCTAGAGAATACAAAACTTTCATCCATTTATATTTTCACCCTTTGTGGGATTCGAACTCCCAACCTCCTCAATAGGGTTTGTTCCCTCCACCGTTAGACTACAACCTAAGTAGAAAATAAACTTTGATCCATCAATTTGATATTACTTTAATCGTAACTTAAAAAATAGTTTACATTGTTTATTTCGTTAAGGTCTAAAGCTAAGGCTAAGGGGCACACTTTTTGCAGCTTGGCCCGGGCACCTGAATTTTTATGGCCGGCCCTGTAAAAACCGGTCGTAATTAGTTATGCTACCTGAATTTTTTATTTTTTTTTTGGCTATGGCAGGTGGGAAATGCCCGCTCAAAATGATATATAGGGTACCCAAAAACACAACCCAAATTTGTGATCCTACATGTGACACTAGGGCTGTAAACGAACCAAACGAACACGAACAGGGCTTTGTTCGTGTTTGTTTGTTATGGTTTCTTGGACAAACGAACCGTTCACGAACACACTAACGAACATAATTCTATGTTTGTGTTTGTTTGTTAAGAAATTCAGTTGTTTGCGAACTGTTCGTGATCACGGGTCTTGAACACAAACAAACATTTAATATGCAACTAACTAAAAAAACACTGTTAATATTAACCATTAGACAAACTACATATACTAAACGATGTCGATAAGTCAAATTGTACTAACTTAGACATAATTATTTAAAATTACTTAGGCATAGGCATGAATACATGATATTCCTAATTCAAAAGTTCATAATTATCCTAAGTTTTAACTAGTGACCGAACATAAACAAACATACACGGATAGATATAAATAAACGAACGTAAACAAACACATTGCCAAACGTTCACGAACGCAATCGAACGAACGAGACATTTGTTCATGTTTGTTTGTTTAGTTAATCAAACGGAATTTTTTGTTCGTATTCGTTCATTTATTAAACAAACGGACACAAACGAACTTCCCGCCGAACAGTTTACGAACTGTTCACCGAACGTTTGGTTTGTTTACAGCCCTATGTGACACAGCCCGAAACACAACCAACTATAAGAAAAATATCTCACAAGAAAAAATTGGTTCTTCATCCGCGGCCCCATGTACGAAAAGTGATGCATTGGCACAATAGAGGAAGATGGCACATTGGCTCGAGCATGGGTCATGTATCGTGAGATAGAAGGATTAATTTTTTTAAGCTAATACTTGTTTTAGCAAATAACCAAACCAAATCTGAATTTTGGACACACATTCAGAAGGTCTTTTATGAATCTATATGGGAAGTGACTCTCATACCCCCGTCATGATTATGGTCATTGATCCGATATCTGTTGTTAGGTTGGACAATTTGAAAATCTTTACAACATGAATTGGAGCAACGGAGGCCGCCCTCCGCAACACCCCTATGACAATGGGGAGGATGAAAATAAAGTGTCTATATAGCGTCACGCCGCCACGTAATAATATTATTTATTTTTTTCAATGAAGAGTCAACGAATGCCCTGTATAACGCATAATGTGATGACATATGACTGCATAACTCTTTTTTTTTTTTTTTCATACAAGCATGCTGTAACTGGGTGAGTCCTTATTGGGTTCTTTTCATGCTAGGATTTGTTGCGAAATTGGTCATATTGCCCTTATGTCTTTCCAAGTCATATTTCATAAGTGGGCTCAAATATAACAAAATTAAAACAAAATTCTCTATTATTAAAATTTAGGGGTGTTTTAGAATGTTCTTAAACATTGTGAGACCCCAAGAAAATCCCACATCGGTCGTGATCAGCAGAGATCCTTGATTCATATGTAATCCGATGCCTCTTAAATCACCAATGCGTTTTGGGGCTTAATGTTAGTGGATGAGAGGAGAACTCCACAGTTAAGCGTGCTCAGGTGGGAGCAGTACCAGGATGGGTGACCTCCTGGGAAGTCTTCACCGGAGCAACTAAAAACAAATCTGTGAGCTTTGGATGAGCAACCCATCGGGGCAAAGCGGACAATATTGATGGTGAGAGGGGTCGGATGTTACAAACATGGTCGTTCGTGAATCGTGATTTGTAAGGATTGTCATGCAAAGAATTGATATAATAACTAATAGCACTAAAGTTTTCCACAAAAATTAAAGGCCCAATATATTACAGGAGACACTATTTTGTTAACTGATGAAACTGAAAAATTACTTAACAATTACAAAGACACCATGACCTATTTATTATACATGAGACCCAAACTTGAAAAGCAAATAATCTTAAACCAACTTAAAAGGAAACCAAATAAAGAATTTTCTGACATTGATTTCGGCTAGATTTTAGGCGTCCTTTTGTTTTGTTTTTTATGCTATTGGATGTTGAATATGAATGTTGTGTGCTATTTCGGGTGAAATGCTCAGGTAAGTAGGTAACCATTGGCTAAATGGGCTAAGGTTGTACGCTTTCTTTGGCGTTGAATAAAATTGCGTTTGGTTGATAAAAAAATAAAAAATAAATAAAGATTAAATCTTGTTCCAAAATCCTAAAATTATCACTCTAAATAAAACTCTTTAGATTGATAAACCCAATTAAAACACACTTGTACCGTAAATGGGACTAAAGTAGTTGTTTAACATGTTATTACCCGGTGGATAAGTCTAATTACTAAAACTAAGAATTAAAAGATATAATTATTAAGTTGCACCTTTTATATAAATACTTTACGATTATATGAAGTTTATCCTAAGAAAATCTGAAAGTTGTATTGTAAATCATGATGCAATTTGAATTAGGCTCTAGTAAAATGTTCACCCCTCTACAAAGTTGATTCAATAGTTACTAGAAACTTACCTAAACTAGTTTGATAAGGGAAACAAAGCATAAAACATCCACACTTTAAAGGTGCATAACTAGAGTTACAGGGCCCACAAGCAACGGATGAAAATGTCTCGACGACGAGTTGGATCACATGATTTATAAGGCATTGATCTTGTCAATCAAGATTTCTTCCCAGTTTCTTTAATCCTTAAAACTCTCGTTTTTAGCCAAAAACACGTAAATCTTTGATCGAATCAATTTACACATCTAATTAAGGTTAGTGATGGCCACTTCACTGCAGTGGTTAAAGTGTTGTGTTCCAATGGGATTGCCCCTTCAGGGGAATCTACCATGCAAGCTCTTATTGACAAGCACCCCTTTGTCTCGCCTCCTAATCTCCCCTCCCTACCCCTGACCCAACCGGCCTTAACTGTGAAAGATGAGTGTGTTTACCGGTGTGTGAAATCATTCCCGAAAGGGACATCCTGTGGGCGTGATGGCCTGCGGGCTCAACACTTGATGGACACCCTTGGTGGCGAAGGGACAGCTACGCCATCTGGGTTGCTAGCTGCCATCTCTGAATTAGTTAATTTGTGGCTGGGGGGGTGTGCCCCAAGGTGCTCGCAGAATATATTGCTTCGGCTCCCCTCACTCCGTTTCTTAAGCCTGACAATGGAATCTGCCCTATTGCCGTAGGGGCCATATGGAGGAGACTGGTTCCTAAGGTGGCTATGAAGAAAGTGGGGAAAGAAGTTGTTAAATATTTAAGGGACTTTCAGTTTGGGGTTGGAATTCCAAATGGGGCGGAGGCTGTGCTTCATAGTGCTAACAAGTTTCTCGATTCGTTCCATAGTGATGGCTCGCTTGCTATGCTTATGGTTGATTTTTCTAACGCTTTCAACGTTATTGATCACACTGCTCTGTTACGGGAAGTTCATTGTCACTGCCCTTCCATTTTCCCGTGGGTTTAGTTCCTATATGCTCAGCCAGCTAGGCTGTATGTGGGGAATGAGCGTATAGGGGCCTACGCTGAGGTTCAGCAAGGGGACCCTTTGGGGGCCCTTGCTCTTTGCTCTAGCTTTACACCCCCTCGTGCTAAAGGTACAGGATAATTGCGACGTTCCCTTCCATGCTTGGTACTTAGATGACGGGACGATTATCGGGGATTCTATTCAAGTGGCTAAAGCACTTGACATTATTAGCCTGGAGGGGCCATCTCTAAGGCTCAAGCTCAGTATTAGAAAAACTGAGGTTTTCTGGCCGTCGTGTGATGGGGGGAAGAGCCGGCCAGGTCTGTTTCCTAGTGACATTGGCAGACCGGAGCGGAGGGTCAAACTGCTTGGTGGGGCAGTCAGCCGCGATGCCGGTTTCATAAGTGATGTTTCTGCTAAAAGGGCGGCGCGGGCTGTTGACCTCATGGGGCTCCTCCCTAGATTGCGGGATCCCCAAAGCGAGCTTCTATTGCTTAGATCATGTATGGGTGTGGCCAAGTTGCTCTTCGGTTTGCGTACCGGTCAGCCTCCCTTTGTGGAAAATGTTGTCTCCTGTTTCGACAAAGGCCTTCGGGAGGCCATAAAAGACATTGTTGTATGTGGGGGGGGGGGGGGGGTTGGGGACCTCCAGTGGCGGGTTGCGACTTTACCGCTTTGACTTGGTGGGTTAGGCCTCTCCTCAGCCTGGGACGTGGCTGCCTATGCTTTTGTGGCCTCCAGATCCCAGTCCTGGGGGCTGCAAGACCACATATTACGTAACAATGGGGTTTCTCACGTTGACACGGATTATTCTGACGCTATTGACTTTTTACAATGATCCCTTCCTGACTTTGATATTGGCGGTTTTTTTTAATAAGGACATTGCCCCAAAAAAAGCCACAAAAAACTCTGGCGAATGCTCTTTATAACCGAATCGCACAAAGTTTGGAGGAGGATTTCCGTCTGTCCGTCCGTCAGAAGGCCGTCTTAGAATGCCTGCAAAAGCCTCACCCCCAGGACTTCCTTACCGTGTTACCTATCGAAGGCTTGGGGCAACGGATGTCTGCTACAGGGCAATCCTTAAATACCGGCTGATGATACCCATTTTCCCCGATGATGAAAATTTCCCGGTCTGCTGCAAAGCATGCCTTGATAAGTATGGGGAACATGCGTTACATTGTAAGGAATTGCCAGGGTTTAAATATTGGCACGATTTTGTCCGGGATGCTTTGGCAGACATCCTTAGAAGAGCGGGGATCTCCGCAAGAAAAGAGGCGTCAGTTAATTTTCTCACAGACCCCGTGGAGGGGAGGTCCACCTTGCGCCCAGCAGACGTCTTAGTTTTTGGTTGGGAAGGTGGGAAACATGCGTGTGTTGATCTTACCGGGGTCTCCCCCCTTGTTGGGCTTCGGGATAGTGGGTTTGTGGCCAGGCAAGCGGTCATGAGAGCTGAATCCAAGAAAGTGGAAAAGCATGCTAAAGCATGTGAGGATAATCAGCATGTTTTCGTTCCCTTGGCCTTCGACACATTCGGTTCCTTGGCACCGAAGGCGGTGCGGTTTTTGGGTCGGGTTCAACGAGTAGTGCACAACAACTTCTCCACCCCCCAAGGGCGGGGTTTTGTTTTTAGCATATTGGGATTTTCTATTCAAAGAGGGGTGGCGGCGCAGCTTGTTACCCGCCTACCTACCGTCCTTATGTAATTTACCCTTTTTTTGTCAATGGAAGATAATGATTTGTTTAAATTAAGTATTTAATTTCAGTATTTTCATTTTGTATTACAAATTTTGGCATACCTATCAAATTTCGAATCCCACTTTTTCAGGGAACACGTTGTTAACGTTTAATTCATTTACACTGTGTTCCTGAGTTTCATTTAACGAAAGAAAAGAAAGGATTTGAAAGGATTTGAAAGGATGTTTGGAAAAATCGTGTTTCAAAGTTTTTTTTTAAGAGAGAAAGGGAGGGAAACCGAAGGAAAATTTTGGTTCATTAATTTCCTTCATTTTTCATCCTTCCAAATTGGAGAGATTTGAAAGGAAATGATATTTTAAACATAAAATCCTTACTTTTCTCTCCATTTCCTTCAAACTCGGGAACACACTAATTAATTAAATCTTTTCTTTCCACTCTCTTTCTTTTCTCTCCTTAATTCCCTTTCCCTTCTTTTTCTTCATTAATTAAACTCGGGAACATAGCGTTAGAGTTTACAACTTTTCTTTTGAGGAGCATCTTTGTTAGTTTTATTGCTAACAAAAGAAATTACTAAAACTTAGATCGAGAAATTTTGACTCGAGCCATTTGGCTTATACACATTTCTAAGCCAATGTAAGTTGTTTGTTAGCAAAAACTTGATTAAACAAACCACCTAACATAGCCTACATAAGAAGCCCAGCTTCAACAATCGGTATTTATAATCACTTGTGGTCTTGAACCATAATTTCTTATATATCATTTTGCCCTACTTTCAAATTTAGATCTACGATAAAATAGTCGTTACTGTCTTTGGTTGAACACCTCTGCCTTCGATGTAATTTTTCTTTGATCCCTTTATAACGAACGAGGTGGTTAGTGTCTTACTTTTGACACTGTGATTGTTTCAAGTTTAAGTCACTACTTTGTTTGTTATAGGGATGATTTAAATGCCTAGAGTGAGGGAGGACTGACTGACTGACCCACCCTTAATTCCGATCTATCGCATACACACCATTCTCACGCTATTTATTTTAGTAATTTTAAGGGTTTTCTTTTTAAAAACATATAACGTTATAAATTAAGTACTGAAAAGGAATTCTCAAAACATACACATACATGCATGCCCGCGTCCAACACTTGTAGCCCAGTTGGTTGAGAACCTAAAGTTTCCTATGGGAGGCTTGGGTTCAATTCCCACTAGCTACATTTAGAGGACATTGGTGGATGGGAAATGAGGGATGACCCGGCCATTGGGTTGGGTTCGAGTCCTGATCCCGACAGGTTTTACCGACTATTTCACTGTCGTGCCTTCGGGCGGGTGAGTGGTCGGGTTTTCCCGGGAATTGGTGGCAATTGGTGGCCCGGGTACTCTCGTGTACCTGATTCGCCAAAAGGGTGCCCGAGAGTGCTCGGAATTGATTCGTTGGCCGTTCAAAAAAAAAAAAACATGCATGCCCGCCATTAAACGAAGATTTTGACTATATGCACAAGCTAAAGGACACATATATCTATTTTATATTAAACATATATATATATATGGTTTTATTGGGTCAATAAGCATTTATTTCAAAAGCATATAAAATACGTACGTCTCTATCACCCTTGGAAAAGACAATAAACATATCCTACTTTTAAAATATAAATTCTCGATCATATAAATAAATCAAGTATATATATGCTAATTAATTAATACGGTGGTGTTAAAAGATATTGTAGAATTTATTTTGTCCTGGCTGTGGATCATTCATTGTTTTACACCTTTACCTTCATATTTTTACTGCTAATGAATCTTTAAAATCTCTAAATAAACAAAGAAGAACAAAATAATCTAGTTCAATATGTATCGCGCACACCCTTAAACATATGAAGCAAAGTGCTTACTTTTATTAGTGCTACTAAACTGCATGTTAATTAAAATTTTTATGTTGCATGTTCCATGATTTGATTTAATTATTCTCCATTTCCTCTGTAACAATTTATTATTATTTGTTGTTTTCTTTTAGTTAAGATTGTTAACATGTATAGGAAAGAAAATGATCAATGATAGGGTTTGAGTTCAGTTAGATATGATTTCTATTAAATATTAAATAACAAGTTTATTTATTCATTTGACCATGGGCGGATCTTTCTACGGGCCAGACGACGCCTCGGCCCACCCAGCTTTTTCGCTTCGTAGTGAAAATTTTGCCGAGAATTTACTAAAATTTTTATATGGATTGATCGAGTCCGGTCCTACCAGATTGAGTTCGACCCTACAATGTTTTTTGTTCAAGATCCGCCACTGCATTTGACAATTTATAAAAGTTTTTTTCAACAAATTCCACCTTACTCCGTTGTAAGATATAAGTGAATATAATTACAAGGTTTCTTTGCGTTACTATCTGTTCCTATGTTAACTTAAAGTTTGTTTTTATAGTAAAAAAAAATTTATTGTCAATTAACATTATTGGTGTTTTCTAATTTCTATTTCTAAATCTAATGCGTATCTAATAAATTAACAATTTTCAAAATATCTAAAAGGTAATGTAAAAATAGATATAAATATGGGGTAATAAATAAAATAATAACCGCAGGTGTCGGCCAAACAGTGATGGGAAGATCTTCAAAGTACATTAAAAATGATAAACCGATCGTGCTAAGAAGTGGAGAAGTAAGAGGAGAAAACATGGTCCATGAAAATCAGCTTCCTTTTAGCCCATAATTTAATTCTGCGTATAACTATTTATATATATTATCTTAATTAATCAACTTATTATAATATGTTGGCGGACAGACCAGTTGACTCCCACTAATTCGATTATTTTCAGGGTATATAATGTTAATTTAGTGGGATTTTTATGTGGCAAATTGTGGATGTAGCGGTTGTACTTTGTAGAAGCTAGTATGGGCATAACTAGCTTTAGTTAATCTTGTCGATCTACTAATCATTCTTCATTTATTAACTACCTAGTTATATATGTTTTTTTAACATTAACCTTTAGGGCTGCAAACAAACCGAGCAAACACGAACAAGGCCTTTTCGTGTTCGTTTGTTAAGGAATATATGTGCTTACGAACATTTCATGAATACTTAACGAACGAGATTTTCTGTTCGTGTTCGTTTGTTAAGAAAATGCTCTTGTTCGTGTTCGTTTGTTAATTTTGTTCATGAACGCACACGAACACAAAATGGACATCCATGAACACAAACAAGTGTTCATGAAAACAAATGGACACTAATGAACACAAATAAGTGTTCATGAACGGAAAAAAACACAAACTAACATATGTTAACTTTCGAATAAGATCAGTTTCACATATATTAAGACAGTATCTAGAACCACCCAAAATATAATATAATTATCCAAACATACTTGATACTTAACATAATATTGGTAAACACAATAAAGTAGTGTCTCAAAAAACTAAGTTTGTATTTTAAACATGAAGACATCAAATGAACATAGACGAACGAACATAAACGAACACGTTACCGAACGTTCACGAACATAAACGAACGAATGCGGCTTATGTTCATGTTCGTTCATTTATTAAGCGAACAAACACAAACGAACTTCCCACCAAACGGTTCATAAACTGTTCGCTGAAAATTCAGTTCGCTTGTAGCCCTATTAACCTTCATATAAAAAGTTTCATTAGTTAATTATGATTGATTTTATTGGATGAACATAAACATGCCATGTTCCTTTTCCTTTCATATTTAGACGAAGTGTAGTGGCATGTGGATTGGTGTGGAATGGAAAAAAAAAAAAAAAAAAAACCTCTTCAAGCCTAAGGGGGACGGGGCATCACTAGATTTGATCACGGGTACCTTACTATCAGCACGGTAACACCGTCATCAGTATTGTTGGTATAGGTCCCGTGGACCTTTTCCTGGTTGTAATTAACGAGATCTTTCACGGGAGAGAAAGAGTGGAGTGCAATTATTATTGAGAAAGAGAGTGTGAGAGAGGGTGATATTATTATTATTATTATTATTATTATTATTATTATTATGTGTGAAAATAATTAATTGTTGGGCAAATAATCAGTGAAGTGATGCCTTTAAAATACTGTTTCAGTGAAATAAATCAGTGTAGTGATTTGGTAGTGCAGGATTTGTAAGAAATCAGTGAAGTTGAAAAACCACACGGTAAGCACCCCTCCCCCCTAAATACCACCCCAAGGGGCGTGAACAGGGCCGGCCCTGAAAATTCAGGTGCCCGGGCCGAGCTGTAAAAATTTTGCCCACTGGCCTTAACTTTAGGCCTTAACGAAATAAATAATGCAAACTATTTTTTAAGCTATGATTATAGTAATATCAAATTGATAGATGGAATTTTATTTCCCACTTAGGTTATAGTCTAACGGTAGAGGGAACAAACCCTCTTGGGGGAGTTTGGGAATTCCAATCCCACAAAGGGTGAAAATATAAATGAGTAAAAGTCTAATATAAATGAGTGAAAGTCTGGCAATTATAAAAAATGTTTCATAACAAAAATAAAAGATAAAAATGAAGTCAAAACCAACTTGTAAAAAGCAAAAACAACTAAGTGTGAACCCTCCTCATTTCATCCTGTTTTGTCCTACATTCATTTATAAACCGGCAAAAATTTTTTTCACAAACCATTTTATTTTCTTCTTTAATTCTTAACCTCTCTCAACGTTTCTTTACATTCTGTTTTATATAAACTACCCTTCACTTTGATTAACAATTTTGGGGCTTAAACATCCAAAAATCCATCGAAATAAAAACATCACTGTTAAGAAAATTTGGATTATCGGAGGGTCAATGTGCCCCCGAGAAATTAGGCCCGGGCTGGGAGTCCTCCCCGCACCCCCTAAGGGCCGGCCATGGGCGTGAATACCCTTAAAACTCAAATGGCGTAAAAATAGTCACGCTGGACTTAAACGTGAAGCTTTTTTTTTCGATTAACAAATCGTCTTATTGTAATGAATGAAGAGCGATCTAGCTTTGATAAATTTGACGATCAATAGTAAAACACAAAGGCTTTCAATAAAAGATCTAGGTCCACTGAACGTTGCAAGTATGGAAGGGAACCGAGTGAGAAAAAAAATTAAAGAAGCCCCATAAATAAGCAAGAAATAAGGATGTTTTTCAAAGAAAGCTGCAAGCTTATAGCCTTTTCACACCTTTTATCAAATAAACGGCTACTTTTCATGTATAAATAATTCAGGTCTAGTTATCCTATATACAATGTAACAAAACTAGTATGTTTACCCGCGCTTCGCCGCGAGGTTAAGTATGCTAATTATTTGTACTTACACCCCCTCTTTTACCACACCTAGGATTGAACCCGGTTCTTCCATAAGCAACCAATGGCTACTACCACTGGACCAAGACCCAAGTGGCATGCTTATATGAATGTCTAATGTTTCGTTTGTGATGCTTATATGCTTAGTTTAGTGTCTTAAGAATCACATATTTGTATGCTACCAATTGTTTAAAAGTCCATATCAATAGCTATCCGTTCGAAGTCTTAGATGCCACGATTATTGTCCTATGCCACCGTTTGCATACAATGATAAAGTTACACATATCCAAAGCCCGAATGATTTGTCCTTGTGTTCGATATAAAAAAAAGGAAAAGATAACATGTTTTTGACGACATTAGCCTAAAAACTTTGGCTACTTGATCCAATTAAAACTATTTATGTTAACTCAAACACTTGCAAATATTATTACTAATAATCAAAAGTAAAAACCACAAAGTCCTGTCAAATAATAATACCATCACCTAGAGCTGGTAACCCACCATTTATCATCATCTAAACATTAACCTCTATCATATCCTAATTACTATTAAATGAAACAGAGGTCACGGCTTTACCTTCATCGCCGGAGTTCATGTCTGAACCCACCGGAACCCTATGACATCACCTCCGCCAGTGAACACCTAAATCCAAACGCCTCCATTTAATATATCTGACTTGGATGACCCATCTCTGAACCTGCAGTCATCATCGGATCTCATAAGCGACAGTGCCACCGTCACCACCCCGTAGCTGGAAGCGACTACGTCGTCGAGTGGTGGTGGCGACCGCATCGCCGGTGCTACCGTCTGGAAACCATACCCCTTCACCGACACAACCACCAACACCAAAACACCTTCCCGTCACCATCACCCCCTCCCCGCAACAACCATTTACATAAATCACTTGCCCTTACCACCATGAATTTTCAGGTACAAAGATAGCAGTCCCATCGAAAACCACCATCAGAGAGTTACAGATATTAAGAGGGTGTTTGGGATTGAGTTTGGAAATGCAAAAGTGCTTTTGGTCAAAAGTGTTTATTGGCTTATGACTTTTTGAAAAAGAGTTTTAAAAAAGTGTTTGGGTTTGCTTTTGGGATGAGAAACGTCAAAAAAGTCAAAAGATTGTTTTTTTTAAGTGTTTCGCTTAAGTTATTGTGAATACTTGTTGTATGGGTGGTACATTTGTAATTTTATTTTTCCAAAAGTCAAAAGCTAAAAGCCAGGATTTCTAATTTCTCAAAAATAACATTTTCACCCTTAAAAGCCAAAAGCCAAAAGTTAAAACCAAAAGTGCTTTTAGGTTACACAAACAGCTTATTGACTTATTGTCTTCTTGAAAAAGCCAATAAATCCATAAGTTGTTTTGAAACTCAATCCCAAACACCCTCTAAGAATGAGAGAAGAAGGTTGTGTGTGTGGGTAGTTGATCCTTGGAGAGAGACATACATACAGCTTTGAACAATGTCCAATGATACTTCTTTTAGTGGTCAAAATGGAGAAAGAAATTTTTTATTGGCCAAAATGCAAAAGGAAAAAGTAGACTATTGTTAAGGGGCTATGTGTTTTGTTATATTATATAATTAAGAATAATGAGAAAGTTACAAAAAAACACAGTAGATCATAAAATATGACAAAATGAGTCACAAAATATAACATAATGCTAAAGAAAAAAAAATACAATGCTACATAACAGGCACAGTGATATAATGTAAATTCTAAAAACTACAAGGCAAAAATCAAAAAAGCAAAAACCTAAAAACTAAAATCGAATGGTTCGATGCGACAGTTCCAATGACGTTTGAATGAGTTCAATAAGAGTCTGTTTGACATCCTTTCTATGACTTTCTATTTTTCATTCACTGTGTATTGATCCTAACCTCATTTTGATAATCCTTTTGTTGATCATAAAAGTAAGGTAGTGTTTGCATGTGATATGTAATTACCAGGTCATCAAGTCACCTTCTTTTTCTTTTTTTTCCCTTTCATTTTAATGCATATGTGGATATTATAAATATTAGGTCGGTTTTATAAAATGAAGATTTCAAAAAAAAAAAAATTAATTTTACACATTCAAAAAATTTATTAAAACCTGACACATCACCACTGTAACCTGAAAACCTGATATTTAAGAAGTTATCCCTAAATGTGCGTATATTGTTTAGTTTACGTTGTTAAATAAATTGAATATTAACATATAATATCGAGAAAGTATACTGTAAAAAGAATCATAACATAAAAATGATGAGAAAGATTTTGGGCTTTCAATCAAAATAAATCAATGGATGAGACTAAAACAGGATCGAAAAGTATACGTTGAGTTTCTAAAAGAGAAGGGAATGGCAAAATAGGTATAACCTACAATTGTTTAGTTGCATCCCCATTTTTTAAACGTACATAATGTCACACCACGACAAAGGCGGAAACACGTGGCGCGACGGTTCAAAAGCATAAAGTCAAGGTTATGGCTAAACACAAGTAATTTTAAGAAAACGGGTCATTTATTATGACGTCGAATCAGTTTCAAACATTACACAAAAGTTAATTGTTTTTGAAATAAACATAGAGGTTTCTCATATATATCCCAAATGCCTTGGGAAATAAAGGTGAAACCCCACAAAAGCTCGACGTTGCATTGGAGATTCCCCGACCCTGCCTGCCTGATCTTTCATCTTCTAGTTACCTGAAAGATATGTTTAAAAAGTTTCGTCAATATAAATATATTGGTGAGTTCACAGGTTTTCAGTTTCTAAAACTTGAATACTTGGGAATACCATGTTATGACAATATATAGGAGTTGCAAATTCCTATAAATCTACTTGAGACTATAATCAAACCAAGACATATAATAATTGTGCCCCGCTCCAAGTCGTTACTCGGTTTCCCACGACTTAAGTTCAGAATATTTGCACCCCAGGCATAACCTAATGCATAATCGACGCTATCGATTAGGGGTGGGCCTTGTCAGGCACCAATAGTACTATTCGAATATTCCTCCGGTTTCAATTCCCTGAACAAATGATTATAGAGGCGAGGACTCAACCCCGAGTGGCGGTCACACCTCAAGTATTAAGCCCGTCAAACACTATCCCTAACATATCTTTCCCCCGGAAAACGTAAAAATAGTTTAAAATGGGGCCGTGAAACTCACCTGAAACTGCGTCTGGCTCAATAAGGTGAATAGCAAGGGGTGGTCTTGCACCTACAAACGTCCTAAACGTATAAGTCACTATTCCTATAGTGCATGTGCCTTGGCAAGTTGTACACCCAACTCCCGACCACAAGTTGTTCCAAATCCCGTTTAATTAAGCGTGTATCCTAGGTTTCGTTGGCGTTACATTACCCTTTGTGTTACAAGTTATATATTACTCTTGTTAATATTTCCATAACTTGTATCTTATTATCATCGACTCGACTTCACTTAACATATAATTATTTTCCCATTTAAATAATTATACTTAAGATCGCATCGTTCGATATAATATATATTTCAATCCTCGACCCGACTCACTTTGCCACACATTTGTTTTCCCATTTAAACAAATATGCTAAGATTTTGTCGTTCGATCGTATATTCTTAACGTCCGTTTCAACTCACCACACCGTATATTTATTTTCCCATTTAAATAAATATACTAGGATTTCGTTGGTACGACATACACATATATATATCCTTGTCTTCTCGTCGCGGCTTCCCTTCCCGCATATCTACTTTCCCATTAAGTAGATATACTAGAATTTTGCCGAGACGAGCGTACAAGTATATATATAAATGTGTAATTTTTCTTGTTAAGTATATACGTTTGTTTTAACGTCTTATTCGTTTGTGTCATGTGTTTCTCCCACGAATTAATCCTCCAACACTTAGGAAAGTGTTTATTTATTTTCACCCAAAGTATATATATATATTTTACCTCTTTAAAATATATATTTTTCTTATCTTGCCGCAATGGCATTTTTCTCATATTTTGTCCGGTTATGGTTCGTTAACGCGTTTTAGTTCGATATCTTAACTCGATTAGTTAATTTTTCCAAGTTTTTCCCAACATGTATTTTATAGAAATATTTTCCATATTTCTTCCTATTTTCACATGTTACTTGGATGGTTAAAATACTTATGTATTTTTAACCCAACTTGTCAACTTAACTACAAAAATGTTTCCAACACTTTTATATTCCCATTTATATAAAAGTATTCATTTTTGTATAAGTTTCCCAAGTTTGTTTAATATTTTTATAAAATCTCTATTTTATAAAAATCCTTATGTTAAAACCCTTCTTATTTTTATAACTTTCAAAAATACACTTTTATACAAAATACCCAAGTATTTCTACTAGTATTTACAAAAATCATCCTTAGACTTTATTACTTGCATTTTTGACACCAAACTTTCCATACTTGTATTTTTGGACTAATAGTTTCTAAAATGTCCATTTTAGTCCCTTAACTTTCAAAGTTACAACTTTAGTCCCTTAACTTACAAAAGTTGCATTTTTCCACTCTAACTTCCAAAGTTAGCATTTTTCACTTAAAATAGTTAACTTTGAAGATTCAACTTTTTATTGGTAAGTTATTTTTGTATCAAAACACTTATGCTAGTCTTATATTCCATATGAAAGACTAATTATGTGTGTGTTTTATGTATTTCTCCATTTTATCAAAATATCATTCATCCAAGTGAGTTAACTTTAATTTTCCATCTTATTCATTTATGAACTTCTAACATGTTTTACCACATATTATAACTTAAATGATCATAATAAGATGAATTAAAGTTAGTTTTAACATATTCAAGTTCATTTCAAAATCTTAACCAAAACATCATCCTACTTAGTCTTATATGTAACCTTCATATATTTTCAAGACTAATACATCATCATCATCCAATCCATGGTTTACTTTCATATCTTTAACCTTCCATTTTACACATGAAAACCTATTAAAGATTATGTTCAAAACCATTTTTAAACCCTTCATGTACAACTTGCTACTAGGAACACATACATGAATAATAACAATCAAAAACAAGATTAAGAAGCTTACTACTAGCACAAGGCTAGGGAAGACAAAAACCTTGGATTTGAGAGGGGTTTAGTGTGTTCTTCCTAGTGGTTTAGCTCCAAGCTCTTGAAACACACAAAAGGGGTTTGGATGATGGATGATTTTAAGTATTTTGGAGATGTAAAAACTTGAAAGAACAATGTGTGTGTGCTTGTGGAAACTCACGGCCAAGAAGGAAGGAAGAAAGAGATTTGTTTTGCTTGGTGATTCAATCTTCTAACATGTGTTATTATATAACCAACTCATGTAATGATGCTAAAGATTTAGGAGATCTTATGGAAGATTATGAGTGTACTTGGGAGAGATTGAAAAGATGATAAGTGTGGGTGTGTGCAAGATGCCGTATGTATGTATGTATGATGGGAGGTTGCTTGCAATCTTTGGTAAATCCTCATGAACCATCATAATCTTTATACAAGACTTAACCATGCATGTGCACACTTAGGTTATGATTAGCTAGGTGTGGTCTTGGCTTGTCTTGGCCCTTGGCCGAATTTTATCAAAGGGGGGGACAAGGTTGAAGAGCTTTTTGTACTAATGTTTCACTTACACTTTTCTTCCACTTTTGTCTTTTGCATAAAGCATGCTTTATCTAAGTTTATAGGTTATTATTATCAACATAACATGTGGGTATAATAAGGCCTCTTAGGCCGGCCCCTTGTGGGTTTTAAGTGGGGTCCACAACTTCAAATATTTACCCATTGTTTGTTATGTTTAATCCCCCGTCGTTCGGGTGTCGTTCGGGTATTTTTCGGGTTTTAATCACGCGTTATCCGGACATTAAATACACCTTTAATAACCCTTAAATATAGTCTATTTTAAGCGTTGATTGGTTATTTAGGCCTTTACCGGGTGAAATTATGAGTTATACGCGTATCGGGTGCGATACGCGCACTTTATTCGTTACCGGGAGATTTGTACAAGACGTTTTCATTTATGGTTTTGGAGTTCCAAAACTCATTATATCTTATGAAAATACCCTTTATTTTATATCCTGGGTGTCCGGGATTCGTTTCGTTTATTTAATTATTACCGGGTAATTGCCAACGTCCGTACCGGATAGCTTATTCGCACATGATCCAATCATGCTTTACCATTAAACGTATGCATTCCTATGCACTATTTGGAAATTGCTATTCCCTAAGGCCTTGATAATTAAATCACACATAATTGCATTTAATTACGTTAATCATATATTAATTAATTGTACGGAATTACCTTATTTTTGCCGGTTGTTACATTCTCCCCCCGTTAAGAGAATTCCGTCCCGGAATTCACTTCGAGTTCTCCGGTACAGGTGTCTTCTCGAATAGGGCGGGGTATTTTTGCTTCATCCGGTCCAGCCTTTCCCACGTGAACTCCGGTCCACGCTTGGCATTCCAGCGCACTTTGACCAATCTGATCTTGCTGCGCCTTAATTTTTGGACCTTCCAATCAGTTACCTCGATTGGTTCTTCCACAAAATGTAACTTGTCGTCAATCTGGATCTCGTCAGCAGGAATAATGAGAGTTTCGTCGGATAGGCACTTTTTCAAGTTCGACACATGAAACGTGTCGTGTATTCCACTAAGCTCTTGAGGCAACTCAAGCTTGTATGCCACTGTGCCTACCCTGGACAAGACTTTGAATGGTCCAATATATCGCGGGTTCAGCTTTCCGCGCTTCCCAAAACGCGCGACACCTTTCCAAGGTGACACTTTCAATAGGACCCTGTCTCCGACTTGAAACTCTAAAGGCTTTCGCCTCATATCAGCATAGCTTTTCTGGAGGTCCCGGGCCGCTTTGAGGCGTTCCTTTATCAAAAAGACCTTATCCGTGGTCTCTTGAACAATTTCGGGCCCGGTGAGTTGCTTTTCTCCAACTTCCGCCCAACATAATGGCGATCGGCACTTGCGTCCATATAAAGCTTCAAACGGTGCGGCTTGAATGCTCGTATGATAACTGTTGTTATAAGAAAATTCTACCAATGGCAAGTGCGTATCCCAATTACCTCCGAAATCAATCGCGCATGCCCGTAGCATATCTTCCAAGGTCTGGATGGTTCGTTCACTTTGACCATCCGTTTGGGGGTGATATGCGGTACTCATGTCGAGGCGAGTACCGAGGGCTTCGTTCAAACTTTCCCAAAATCTTGACGTGAAACGACTATCCCGATCGGAGATGATAGAAACGGGTACACCGTGTTTAGATACCACCTCCTTAATGTACAAGCGGGTCAGTTTCTCCAACCTGTCCGTTTCACGTATCGGGAGGAAGTGTGCAGATTTCGTCAATCGATCTACGATTACCCAGATCATGTCATGGCCGCTTGTTGTCTTAGGTAACTTGGTAATGAAGTCCATGGTGATTCGTTCCCATTTCCATTCCGGTATTTCCGGTTGCTGGAGCAAACCGGAAGGTCTCTGGTGCTCAGCCTTGACCTTTGCGCAAGTCAAACATCGCGCAACATAGGCTGCTATATCCCTTTTGAAATTCGGCCACCAATAAAGTTCCTTCAAATCGTGGAACATCTTGTCTGCACCCGGGTGAACCGAATATCTAGAACTGTGAGCTTCGGCCAATACTAGCTCACGCAAACCACCATATACTGGGACCCAAATTCTATTCATGAAATACAATGTCTGGTCCGCTTTTGGTTCCAGTGAATCAACCATCTTTCGTAACCTTTCACCTTTGACATTCTCGGGTTTGAGGGCGTTAACTTGAGCTTCACGAATTCGTTCAGTCATATTCGTGTGGATAGTCAGTCCCAAAGCTCGAACACGCAATGGTTTAACCCGTTCCTTGCGACTCAAGGCGTCGGCTACGACGTTCGCCTTACCGGGATGGTACTTTATCTCACAATCGTAATCGTTTAATAATTCAACCCATCGCCGTTGTCGCATATTCAAATCCTTCTGATCAAAGATGTGCTGCAAACTCTTATGATCAGTGAAAATCGTGCACTTGGTTCCGTACAAATAGTGCCTCCATATCTTGAGAGCGAACACCACTGCACCTAATTCCAAATCGTGTGTAGTGTAGTTCTTCTCATGGATTTTCAGTTGCCTGGAAGCATAAGCTATTACTTTTTCCCGCTGCATCAGTACACAACCCAAACCTTGATGCGAGGCATCGCAGTAAACCACAAAATCTTCCGTACCGTCTGGAAGTGACAGTATCGGAGCGCCACATAACTTGTCTTTTAACAATTGGAATGCTGCCTCTTGCTTTTCCGTCCACTCAAATTTCTTGTCCTTCTGGGTTAGCATGGTTAAAGCTTGTGCTATCTTTGAAAAGTTCTCGATGAACCTTCTGTAATAACCCGCGAGGCCTAGAAATTGTCGTACTTCGGTAGGAGTTCGAGGTGCTTCCCAATTTTTAATCGCCTCGATCTTGGCTGGATCAACGTGTATGCCCTTCTCGTTTACCACGTGGCCTAAAAAATGAACTTCCCGAATCCAAAAGTCACATTTCGAGAATTTAGCATAGAGCTTCTCCTTGCGTAACACTTCAAGAATTAACCGAAGGTGATTCTCGTGGTCTTCTTTCGTACGTGAATAGATCAAAATATCGTCAATGAAGACAATGACGAATTTGTCCAGGTATGGCTTACATACGCGGTTCATTAGGTCCATGAAAACCGCTGGTGCGTTGGTCAAGCCGAACGGCATTACCAAAAATTCGTAGTGTCCATACCGGGTTCTGAAGGCCGTTTTTGGTACATCTTCTTCTTGTATACGCAACTGGTGATAGCCTGACCTTAAATCGATCTTGGAGTAATAGCTGGAACCTTGGAGCTGATCAAATAAATCGTCGATCCTGGGGAGAGGATAGCGATTCTTGATGGTTAGCTTGTTCAGCTCTCGATAGTCGATGCACATGCGGAATGTGCCATCCTTCTTCTTCACAAATAAGACGGGAGCTCCCCAAGGTGAGAAACTCGGTCTTATAAAACCTTTGTCCAATAATTCTTGTAGCTGGCTGGACAGTTCCTGCATCTCTGATGGAGCTAGGCGGTATGGCGATCGTGCCACAGGAGCTGCTCCGGGAACGAGGTCGATGCGGAACTCGACTTGTCGAGGTGGCGGCAACCCCGGCAAATCTTCTGGAAATACATCCGGAAAATCTCTGGCGACTGGAATGTCTTCCAACTTTCGCTCGTCGGCCTTCTTGTCCACTACGTGTGCCAAGAATGCGACAAGCCCTTTTCTCAGACACTTACGAGCCTTCATGCTCGAAATAATCCTCAGTGGCGTCCCGTGTCTTTCCCCTTGAATTGAGAGAGTTTCACTGCTTGCGAGGGGAACTTGAATAACCTTATCGTTGCAAACCACAATGGCACGGTGCGCGGACAACCAGTCCATGCCAACAACGATGTCAAAACTTCCCAATACAACCGGTAATAGATCAATCCCAAACTCGTGCCCACAGAGTTCTAACTTACAATCTTTTGCTACCTCTCTCGTTTCAATAGTTTTACCATTAGCCAGTTCTATAGAGTAGGGTGTATCTAGTTTGCTAGTTTTTAAACCAAGTAGTCTTTTAAACTCAATGGATATGAAGCTAAAGTCAGCACCGGTATCAAATAATACAGAGGCATAATGACCATTTAGAGGAAACGTACCAGTGACCACATTGGGGTCTTGCCGTGCGTCACCGGCTCCAATTACAAATGCCCGGCCACGGGCCTGATTGTTGACTTTGGGGCAATCTTTCTTCCAATGGTCCAATGACCCGCATGCAAAACAGGGTCTGGCCCCTCCATTCTTTGGTGCTCCAGATCGGCACTCTTCAGTCTTGTGCCCGGTGCGGTGGCACTTCCCGCAAGTTAATCCATTGTTTCTCCCCTGGTTTCCCTGCTTGTTATTGTTATTGTTACCACGTCCCGTGGCGGCATAACCCTTTCCTTTCTTGTTCGAGCTACCCGACGCTCGATCCCTTTTCCCCTCATCTCTCTTCCTTTTCCCAAACCTCTGCCCGTTACCCTGATCATTAGTTGCAACCGCTGAACTTGATCCCTGTTTCTTGGCCTCAACACTACTTGCTTCAGAAATTTTTAACCCAGAAACTTGGCGGATTAGGGTACCCATGCGGATAGCATCCTCAGTCAGACTTAGTGCCAGATCAATTGCCTCGCGCATGGTCGTGGGTTTGGAAGAGGTGACCATGCTGCGAATCTGTGGTGCTAGCCCGAATAGGTAACGTTCCACTTTGTTCTTCTCCGGTGTAACCAGACGAGGTACCAGTCGTGCGAGATCATGAAATCTTGACGTATACCCAGTGACGTCTGCTCCTACCATGGTGAGGTTCCAGAATTCGGTTTCCAACTTCTGAACTTCACTTGCCGGGCGGTATTCGGCAGTCATAAGTTCTTTCAGTGCCGCCCATGATAGAGAGTATGCAACATCATCTCCTAAAGACTGTACTTGGCCGTTCCACCAAGTTAGGGCTTGATCTAGGAACAGATTGGTGGCGTACATGACAGACTGTCGCGGGGTACACCCGCTGATGCGGATAACTGCCTCGGTCTTTTCGAACCATTTGACCAGGCCTATGGAACCCTCAGTGCCGCTGAAGCTTATTGGCTTACAGTCCAAGAAAGCCTTGAAAGTGCAGCCGCGCTCTCCCGAGGCTGTCCCTGTAATAGTAACATAGTATGTTATTATGGGATAGGAGTTTGTGAAATATTCTCCCATCGCTTTTTCATTTATTTTTAAACCTCTTACCACTGGGGGAGGTCTCTCGTCGCTCGCTCCCTGTCCTGTCATGGGAGTGCTCAGAGCGTGCGGCTTCGTGTTCAGCGATGGCACGAGCTATGCGTTCAGATATCATAGTCTCGAGTTCGGCGGGTGTTGTGGGCAGTCCGTCTGCTCCACTATTGCTTCGGGTGGCAGGTGCCATTTTCTTCAATAATAATTATCAAAGGTTAATTTGGCAAACATTTATACAATACAAAGCATAAATAACAAACCAAAGCATGAACACAATAATCAACACCATGTCATCACACAACATACCAACACGTCATACATAAATATAAATAGAAATCAACACAACATCACCACACAAATATACAAACCACAACACATGGAGTAAGCAATAATAATCATAGACAACAACATATTTCACCATAATAATAAGATTTTTCATTAATTTCAATAATGTCAGTACAATGCTTGTTCATAATACAAAATGGAGAATATATTTCTCATACAATACATTGCTTTTGAAATAATAAAACATCATATCATACGCCGTAATACCCGTACGGCTAGGCAAAATGCAGACGAGTGTCATAACCCGTGCTGTACTACCATAATGCTGCTAATATGTACATAAGCTGGTGTGTCTCCTGTGCATCCCCGGATACATACTACTGTGGCGGTGGCGGTGGATACTGGTACTGCGGCGCATGCATGCTAATCGTCATGCTGATCTCTGAGATGCGCTCGTACAAAAACTGTCGATGTGCCCAGTGTGCATCCCCAGTAATCCCGCTCTGCGCATCCATGCGCAAGAGCTCCTCTGCGTAATGCGCCAAGGCATCACGAGTGTCAATCATCCTAGCCCACATCAACCTCGTCTGCTGTTCAACCTGATTCACGGTGCGCTGCACCGTGTTGACTAGAGTCTGAAAATCCTGCTCTAAAGTGATGGTCGAGGTCTGGGCTGGTCCAGAGGGGGTGTCATCCTGGGAAGGTGGGATGGTCCGGGTACATCAGGGTGTGTGGATGGGAAGGGCCCGAAGGGGAATGGTACTGGTATGTGTGGCAGCAATGGAGTGAAACCGGGTGGCCTGATGGAAAAGTAGGGTGACATCAGATAAGGGTCCCCTGCACCTAGAGGGTATGGTGCAGGTGTCATGCTGGGAATGGTGGGGATGGGTATAGTCATGGCAATGGTGGGTGGTGGCATAGGCTCGGCCAGTGGGGCTACCAGAGGCTCTGAAACAGTGGCCCACTCTGGGGTGGATACCACGACAGTGGGGGTAGGAGGGCTCGCGGTGGCGTATGCCGTCACGCCCGCCCGGTGCAGCTCCGAGCTGCGGGCAGAGCTCCCCTCTAGGATGCGTCCAGTAGGAACTGGCCCATCCTGATGTACGGGCTCGGGTATGGTGGGTAGAGTGGCTGGTGCAGTAGTGGCATGCTCGATCATCGGAGCGACGTGCTCCTCCTGGTCTACTGGTGGGATCGGCACAGCAATGTGCTCCACCGATGCGGTCGACTCATCGTCGGAGTCATCAGAGATCCACCCGTTGTGTCCACGGGGAACGGGCACGAGCATCATGCCCGGGGGTACGGGGATAAGTGGGGTAGGTAAGGGCTCACGATCGATCGGTGCGTGTCGATCATAGGGAGACTCAACGGTCTCTGACTGCGCGGGGACAGGCCTCGATGGACCTGCACAGCCCTCTGGGAAGTCTCTGATGGCCTGGAGGGGTAGTACTGGCAGTGGCGCTGCCTGGACTGGCACTATAGGCAAGTCTGCCTGTGGTGCCTCGGCCATAGGTAGGTCGACCACGTCGCCCTCAGCGGGGGCCCACGCTGGGTCCTCGCTCGGGTCAGTCTCATCCGAGCTATCTCCTCCTGCGCCCTCCACGGCGGCGTCAATCTCCATCTCGTCATCCTCCGGATCGAGTACCACAAGCTCGATCGGCTCTGCTGGCGGCGCTGGGATAATCTGGATACTGCTATCGTAGCTCGGTGCTACGCTCCCTGCGTCTGTGTCTGACATCCCTGGCAAAAGAACCGTACTAACATATATGAATTATTTAAATTAGATAGTTATGGCTTACGTTATCAGTAACCTTCCTAACTTCTAATTTCACGCTAATGCATAACAATACCCATGGCTGGCTTGGTCGGAATCTCCTCATGCCCAATGCTTCTTGAAAATTACTTTATAAAACATCCTTATTTTTCTTTTGAAAACTTTATCTTTAGAACCAAATCCGGTTATAGTCTAGTTTTTAAAGAAAATACTCTAGTTCGCTATAACCTTGGCTCTGATACCACGTTCTGTCACACCACGACAAAGGCGGAAACACGTGGCGCGACGGTTCAAAAGCATAAAGTCAAGGTTATGGCTAAACACAAGTAATTTTAAGAAAACGGGTCATTTATTATGACGTCGAATCAGTTTCAAACATTACACAAAAGTTAATTGTTTTTGAAATAAACATAGAGGTTTCTCATATATATCCCAAATGCCTTGGGAAATAAAGGTGAAACCCCACAAAAGCTCGACGTTGCATTGGAGATTCCCCGACCCTGCCTGCCTGATCTTTCATCTTCTAGTTACCTGAAAGATATGTTTAAAAAGTTTCGTCAATATAAATATATTGGTGAGTTCACAGGTTTTCAGTTTCTAAAACTTGAATACTTGGGAATACCATGTTATGACAATATATAGGAGTTGCAAATTCCTATAAATCTACTTGAGACTATAATCAAACCAAGACATATAATAATTGTGCCCCGCTCCAAGTCGTTACTCGGTTTCCCACGACTTAAGTTCAGAATATTTGCACCCCAGGCATAACCTAATGCATAATCGACGCTATCGATTAGGGGTGGGCCTTGTCAGGCACCAATAGTACTATTCGAATATTCCTCCGGTTTCAATTCCCTGAACAAATGATTATAGAGGCGAGGACTCAACCCCGAGTGGCGGTCACACCTCAAGTATTAAGCCCGTCAAACACTATCCCTAACATATCTTTCCCCGGAAAACGTAAAAATAGTTTAAAATGGGGCCGTGAAACTCACCTGAAACTGCGTCTGGCTCAATAAGGTGAATAGCAAGGGGTGGTCTTGCACCTACAAACGTCCTAAACGTATAAGTCACTATTCCTATAGTGCATGTGCCTTGGCAAGTTGTACACCCAACTCCCGACCACAAGTTGTTCCAAATCCCGTTTAATTAAGCGTGTATCCTAGGTTTCGTTGGCGTTACATTACCCTTTGTGTTACAAGTTATATATTACTCTTGTTAATATTTCCATAACTTGTATCTTATTATCATCGACTCGACTTCACTTAACATATAATTATTTTCCCATTTAAATAATTATACTTAAGATCGCATCGTTCGATATAATATATATTTCAATCCTCGACCCGACTCACTTTGCCACACATTTGTTTTCCCATTTAAACAAATATGCTAAGATTTTGTCGTTCGATCGTATATTCTTAACGTCCGTTTCAACTCACCACACCGTATATTTATTTTCCCATTAAATAAATATACTAGGATTTCGTTGGTACGACATACACATATATATATCCTTGTCTTCTCGTCGCGGCTTCCCTTCCCGCATATCTACTTTCCCATTAAGTAGATATACTAGAATTTTGCCGAGACGAGCGTACAAGTATATATATAAATGTGTAATTTTTCTTGTTAAGTATATACGTTTGTTTTAACGTCTTATTCGTTTGTGTCATGTGTTTCTCCCACGAATTAATCCTCCAACACTTAGGAAAGTGTTTATTTATTTTCACCCAAAGTATATATATATATTTTACCTCTTTAAAATATATATTTTTCTTATCTTGCCGCAATGGCATTTTTCTCATATTTTGTCCGGTTATGGTTCGTTAACGCGTTTTAGTTCGATATCTTAACTCGATTAGTTAATTTTTCCAAGTTTTTCCCAACATGTATTTTATAGAAATATTTTCCATATTTCTTCCTATTTTCACATGTTACTTGGATGGTTAAAATACTTATGTATTTTTAACCCAACTTGTCAACTTAACTACAAAAATGTTTCCAACACTTTTATATTCCCATTTATATAAAAGTATTCATTTTTGTATAAGTTTCCCAAGTTTGTTTAATATTTTTATAAAATCTCTATTTTATAAAAATCCTTATGTTAAAACCCTTCTTATTTTTATAACTTTCAAAAATACACTTTTATACAAAATACCCAAGTATTTCTACTAGTATTTACAAAAATCATCCTTAGACTTTATTACTTGCATTTTTGACACCAAACTTTCCATACTTGTATTTTTGGACTAATAGTTTCTAAAATGTCCATTTTAGTCCCTTAACTTTCAAAGTTACAACTTTAGTCCCTTAACTTACAAAAGTTGCATTTTTCCACTCTAACTTCCAAAGTTAGCATTTTTCACTTAAAATAGTTAACTTTGAAGATTCAACTTTTTATTGGTAAGTTATTTTTGTATCAAAACACTTATGCTAGTCTTATATTCCATATGAAAGACTAATTATGTGTGTGTTTTATGTATTTCTCCATTTTATCAAAATATCATTCATCCAAGTGAGTTAACTTTAATTTTCCATCTTATTCATTTATGAACTTCTAACATGTTTTACCACATATTATAACTTAAATGATCATAATAAGATGAATTAAAGTTAGTTTTAACATATTCAAGTTCATTTCAAAATCTTAACCAAAACATCATCCTACTTAGTCTTATATGTAACCTTCATATATTTTCAAGACTAATACATCATCATCATCCAATCCATGGTTTACTTTCATATCTTTAACCTTCCATTTTACACATGAAAACCTATTAAAGATTATGTTCAAAACCATTTTTAAACCCTTCATGTACAACTTGCTACTAGGAACACATACATGAATAATAACAATCAAAAACAAGATTAAGAAGCTTACTACTAGCACAAGGCTAGGGAAGACAAAAACCTTGGATTTGAGAGGGGTTTAGTGTGTTCTTCCTAGTGGTTTAGCTCCAAGCTCTTGAAACACACAAAAGGGGTTTGGATGATGGATGATTTTAAGTATTTTGGAGATGTAAAAACTTGAAAGAACAATGTGTGTGTGCTTGTGGAAACTCACGGCCAAGAAGGAAGGAAGAAAGAGATTTGTTTTGCTTGGTGATTCAATCTTCTAACATGTGTTATTATATAACCAACTCATGTAATGATGCTAAAGATTTAGGAGATCTTATGGAAGATTATGAGTGTACTTGGGAGAGATTGAAAAGATGATAAGTGTGGGTGTGTGCAAGATGCCGTATGTATGTATGTATGATGGGAGGTTGCTTGCAATCTTTGGTAAATCCTCATGAACCATCATAATCTTTATACAAGACTTAACCATGCATGTGCACACTTAGGTTATGATTAGCTAGGTGTGGTCTTGGCTTGTCTTGGCCCTTGGCCGAATTTTATCAAAGGGGGGGACAAGGTTGAAGAGCTTTTTGTACTAATGTTTCACTTACACTTTTCTTCCACTTTTGTCTTTTGCATAAAGCATGCTTTATCTAAGTTTATAGGTTATTATTATCAACATAACATGTGGGTATAATAAGGCCTCTTAGGCCGGCCCCTTGTGGGTTTTAAGTGGGGTCCACAACTTCAAATATTTACCCATTGTTTGTTATGTTTAATCCCCCGTCGTTCGGGTGTCGTTCGGGTATTTTTCGGGTTTTAATCACGCGTTATCCGGACATTAAATACACCTTTAATAACCCTTAAATATAGTCTATTTTAAGCGTTGATTGGTTATTTAGGCCTTTACCGGGTGAAATTATGAGTTATACGCGTATCGGGTGCGATACGCGCACTTTATTCGTTACCGGGAGATTTGTACAAGACGTTTTCATTTATGGTTTTGGAGTTCCAAAACTCATTATATCTTATGAAAATACCCTTTATTTTATATCCTGGGTGTCCGGGATTCGTTTCGTTTATTTAATTATTACCGGGTAATTGCCAACGTCCGTACCGGATAGCTTATTCGCACATGATCCAATCATGCTTTACCATTAAACGTATGCATTCCTATGCACTATTTGGAAATTGCTATTCCCTAAGGCCTTGATAATTAAATCACACATAATTGCATTTAATTACGTTAATCATATATTAATTAATTGTACGGAATTACCTTATTTTTGCCGGTTGTTACACATAACTTTTTTCATATGACATTAATTTAAAAAAAAAAGACACACCATAAAAACAAACATTTTATCAACTTTCATTTGCATACCCTATTACTATACTTTAAAAAAAATTGTTGGGTTGATAACTTATCATGATACAACATGCGTTATAATATATTATTTGTGTTATAATAATTAGTTATACTATGTTTCACAGTCCATACTCTGTTTCCTCTCTACATAATCGAGGCTGCCTCTACCCTTCTGCCTCAATCTTTCTCTCTTTTTTCTCTGAAACTAATAATTTGAAGCTTCAAGATTATACATTTCTCTTTCTCTGGAGTCTTTAACATGAACAAGAATCTAACAAATGGTTTATAGTGGGTTTGATGGCGGTGATGGTAGATCATGGCTCATGTGATGGTGGGATATTGTTGTCGTTAGATTCCCACAACATTTATTATAACATTTTTTTTGGTTATAAACAATATGAACAATCTGTAAACCTGCTTATATGCAATAACAAGCAAACATATGTAAAAACTTGATATTACCTACTTGCGTTTAAATATTCATAAACAATAATAACTTGCGTCTAAATGTAAAAACTTGATATTACTTACTTGCGTTTAAACATTCATAAGCAATAACAACTTGCGTTTGAATGTAACAAACTTGATATTAATTACTTACGTTTAAAGATTAATAAACATCAATAACTTGCGTCTAAATGTTATACAGTTTTAAAAAAATTGTATTAAACACGCAAATTATAACATATTAGTACGCAAGTTATATAATCTGTTCATTTTCCCCAATTTATATCAATCATGTTCCCCTGTTTACGTGAAGCTGGTTCGTCTTCGTTTTCATCATCATCTTCGACTTCGTTTATAATTATTGATTTGCCCTTTGAGGGTGTAGATAAGGAATCTGATGTTAGAGATTTGAGTCATTTTATTGGGTGAGTATTGAATTGACTCTGGTATCATATCTGGTAAATATTTGATAGGAGACATTATTATTAGTGTAGTTGGTTGAGTGGAGATTACGATAAAAGCATAAAGGGGGTTGTTAAGGAGTTAACGATGAAGATAATGTTGATCTTCTTCTTGGGATAACAGATTATTACGAAAGGTTTATTTATTTGGATGTAATTAGGAATTGGGTGTTGTAGTCTATGATAATGTGAGAAGGTTGGTCCCCTTCTACCAATCCTCGATGCTGAATGATGCACACATTCGTTGTTTCCTGGAAAAATAAAATAAAATTAATGACGCAAAAAAAATTACAATCTTGCCCCTGTTTATCTCCTTTAATATGACGGCTCTTGAGGCTTCTTACCCTTCTTACGCTAACCTCCTTTTTACATTAGCCCCCTATAGTATAATACACAATACAATAAATACTTTCAAAGGTCACATACATACACTAATGAAAAGATTACCAAGGAATTCGATGGATAGGGTAAAACAATATCTATAAATGGTGTTTTGGCTTTTATATATTCATAATTAGGGCAAACGGGATGGTTGATGATAAACACTCGTGATGCCTGTAAACATTGCTCCTTCCCTTCGTGATAGACCAAATACACCATGGCTCGTGATATATATCGCGAGCGTGATGTTGATAAATTTAGATGTTCTGGGCTTCAATGGTCATAAGACCGTTGGTAAAAAAGAAAACTAATTTTTCCATATATATATATATATATATATATATATCACATCTTAACCCAATTTTCACACCACTCAAAAACACATACAACACACCCACATTTCAACCAAAAAAATAAAATCAAATGGAGTGTCTGAGTACGTTTCAACCCGACTCATCTAGTTCGTCTGACTCGACGGGTTTTACTCTTGATTTTTTTTGCATATATTTCCAAAGCCGCAAAACTTGAAGATCAGGACGATCAAAGGAAAAAATTGTCCAGTGTGATTGGCTAGGGGCGAATGAGGTTCTAATGAATGTTTACTTTGTTCAAAACCTAATGTACAATGCCGAGATGTTTAAAAAAGTTACAAGAATCAATGGGAAAAGGCGTTGAATGAGTGTTTGGTGTTTTAAAGGTAGATGGCGTATAATTGATCGACCGGTACTTGCAATTAATCAAGGGAAAATAAGGAGTATTGTGTACGCGTGTATCATATTGCACAATATGATCTTAAAGGAATATGGGCGCGCAATATGATATTTTGGATTTAATGAATAAAAACATAACTTTCGACTATGATTTAATCTAACGAAACACGTTAGTGGTTTAGATATTCAATTACCTGATTCCAATGATGAGTAGTTTTTATGTTAGTTATAAATTTGAGTATTTTTTATTTAATTTTATATTTTAATTTAATTTTTTTTATTTTAATTAAAAAATGTTGGATTTAGTTTATTTAATCATTGTTTATTTAAAACAAAAAAAAAAGAAACAATCGTTAGTGATGGATGTGATCACTACATCTTGTGATTTAAGATGGATGTAATAAAATGCGAAGAAAGGAGGTGGTACATGTTGATTGTTTGAATGTTAGCGAAATAGTGATGGTGTGATGGTCACCCTTTATGGCCTTAATCAACTTCGATTGAATGGTTTGATTTCTAGGTTAATATAGTAGGTTGGTTCAGTTAATTCGAATAATTATTAGTTCCATGGCTAGCTCAACTAAAGTTTAGTTAATTAACCGATTGAATCATGTTTTGAGCAAAATGAAAAAAAAAATATCATTTACAAAAACAGACAACTAACATAATATTTACAACAAAAGTTTTTAGAATATTATCCTATCTATTAAATTTCAAACAGGGATAAACAGTAGCTTAACTTCATTACTAAGCTGCTGGTAAAGTTAACAACAGACCATTAGTCTATGCCAGTTGTTGGGTTGTGGATGTGTGCACGTGTAGGCATGGTTTTTATGCTGAGTTTTTTACTTGTTACTTTGTTAGACTATTATCTCTCTTTCTGTATATATATATATATTGGTAAGGTTCATGTGCAAAGTACATTTTTCATACAAAGTGTGAAAAGTATATACTCTTTTGGTATAGTGTTATATATCCTATCTATTAAATTTCAAACAGGGATAAACAATAGCTTAACTTCATTACTAAGCTGCTGTTAAAGTTAACAGCAGACCATTAGTCTATGCCAGTTGTTGGGTTGTGGATGTGTGCACGTGTAGGCATGGTTTTTATGCTGAGTTTTTACTTGTTACTTTGTTAGACTATTATCTCTCTTTCTGTATATATATGATAAGGTTCATGTGCAAAGTACATTTTTCATACAAAGTGTGAGAAGTATATACTATTTTGGTATAGTATTATATAAAAAACACACAAAACATAACAATTTAAACACTATTTAATCTATTCTCAATATAAAATCTAAAACAGCATACAAAGAAAGTAATCAGTGTGTTTTAAATTTCGTGTCTATAATAAATTTGATTGTGTTTTAAAATGTTACCTTTGGTGTTTTTCTATATAATATAATGCAAATGTAATAAAAAAATATCATAGCTAAAATTTAAAACACATTGCTTACATAGACTTTTCACACTTTGTACGAAAAAATATTCTTTGTATAAGAACATATATATAGTATAAGGTCATAATGGAAACCCTTGTTATAGTGAAAACCTTGGAAACTCTATCAAACTCTAACTTCTCGACTTTTTTTAATGAAAATTTTAGGGTATGTAACATACATGATTTTAAGCATTTTGAGCCAAAAAATCGAAAAAGCGCCGAGACGTTTTTTTTTTTAAAAAAAAAAAACCGTCTTTGGGTAAAAAATGGGTAACAAGTGTTAGTTTGGCTTAACATGTGTTAGTCGAAATTTTATTTTTTATTTAAAAAAAAAAGTGCTCGGCGTTTTTTTTTATTTTTTGGCCCAAAATGGTTAAAATCATGTATATTACATGCCCTATTTTTTTCAAAAATAAAATAAAATTGGGAAGTTAGAGTTTTCTAGAGATTTCACTATAAGAGTGGGTTTCCACATTATCCTTACCCCATATATATATATATATATATATATATATATATATATATATATATATATAACCCATCTCTATACATATAGCTTACATCATCATCATCATTATCATCATCATCATCATACTAAGTTAATCCCACTAATAGCAAAAGCTAACGTAGGGTCTGAGGAGGGTAAGATATAGACAGTCTTACCTCTACCCTGTCGGAATAGAGAGGCTGCTTCCAGTGAGACCTCCGGCTCAATAGTGGTTTTGTATCAAGCCTTAGACAATAAGACACATATCACTTAGCAATTGGGACAAACCCGATTGGTGCATGTACCCCCTTGTCTTTTGGCTATCAACGTCACTACCTGATGCATGATTAACCGTCCATCATTTTTAACGTTATTTTCATTAAATTAGTAAAATAACGTTAAAATTAGTGCAACTTTACTTTTTATCCCCCGAGGGCCACACATATATACATTATATGCGCACAGCCATAAGCGGGGCGTATATACGTATAGCTTAAAAAAGAATTATATAAAATATTGGTTTTTTATTACGGCTCAGTTCAATTAGTATGGGGTCAAACCGAATACACATATAAGTATAGTTTTTTTTAACGACGACTTTCATTAAACAAGACAAATAAACATATAACTATACCTAAACTAAAGCATAACCATTTGATTTGCGACTGTTTGATTTCCTTACAATTTTTATTTTATATATTCTTTTTTTTTTCTACTCACCTCTAACGCATTCTTTGAAAGCCTACGATCGTGTTTATTATAAATATGTAAAGCCAGGTGATGTAGTTCAAAATTAGTTACTTTGTAACTGAAGTTAACCGGTTTTTTTTACGAAACGTACGTAGTTCTTTCGGTACTTTCTCAAAACAAAGGACTTATTATTATAATGATTAATGAAAAAGATACATAATAGTTTAAAATAGTTTAAAAGTTAACAATGATTAATAAATTATTCTACAACCATGATATCATCAGAGTTCATGATCTGTAATTTGTTTTATTTGTAATAATAAGAATACTTAGTAATAATAATAATTAATAACGAAAAGAAGGTGAAAGTGGTGGCATATGTAGGGTTTCAAAAAGAAAGACCAAATCCTGTGTACATTCCACAAATGAATCAAAGAAAAACTAAATCATATTAGTTTAATATATTTATTTTAGTTAATTACTTACATCTGAACCAAAACAACCCTTATTTTCAGGCTTCAACCTTTCCATATCTCACTTCCCTTTGTTCCAGGTATCTTTACAAAACTAAGAGGTTTAGGTACGTCTTGTCTTGCTACTTTATAACCTCTTATAATAAGATAATTTTAAATAATATTAGACACACGACTTATTTCTTTTTTTTTTTTCTGTGGTTAATCACATTAGTAATTTTAATTCTGATCGATTTCACGTAACGTTTGAGTTCTCGGTGTTTGATAAATATCTCACAAGCTAGCAGAAATGTAAATGATGTTAGCAATATAAAACAATTTTAATTCTGATCGATTTCACGTTCGACAACTCGTTGTTTGATAAATAATCTCCCAAGCAGAAATGTAAATGATGTTAATTAGCAATATAAAACGCATTTTAAGTTAGTAAATTTAAGTTGAAATGTTAAGTATCTCATTGTAGTTGTATGTAGGCTTGTAAACAAAACGGATAAAAATGAATGGGTGTGTCATGTTCGCTTGTTTAATTTTAACAGAACAAACGAACATGAATATATAACACAGACACTTGAACAAACGAATTCTCTTGATCATTTTGTCCGTTAAAGAAAAATAATGTATTAGTGTTCGTTTATATTCATACGTAAATATTTTATATGCACGATTAACAAACATAAACGAACACCTACTAAAAGTAAATGTATAACCAAGTTAATATCTAAAATACCATGATCATTACATCCTAACCAAAGTAAACAAAGATACCAAAATAAATGTTATTAAAAAACGAAATTCAAATTGATTTTAATTTTGCCTTAGTAATAACTATATTCAATCAACATTTCATCGAATGAAGATAAATGAACAGATAGATTATAAAAAAACATAAATGAACAACCATAATAACACGTAAATAAACGAGCAATCACAAACTTAAATGAGTGAGTGGGACATATGTTCATGTTTATTTGTTTATTAAAACTTCTCACCAAATGATTTTCACTAAACATTTAAATAGATAAGCGATAATTTTAATTTGGAAAATATATGAAATTGTGCAAATAATAAGGGCTAGACGCTTAGGCCATGCATGGGTTATACTCTAACGCCTTCATGCGTTAAAGATGACATGTGTAGTTAATGGCGTTAAATACCACTCTCGCATAGGCGTAGAGAGTGTTAAACGTTAACGCGTTAATAAGCGTAAAAGAATCTTGGGTGGGTCCTCCATACACAATCAATTTAACATTTATTTTTGAGGGACGTTAATGGAGGATGGACCAGTTCTTTGAGGGCCGTGAAGAACGTTATGGGTGATCTGAGTGTTAAAGATGCTTACGTGGAATGAATCGAATGGCCTTATATGTGTAAAAAAAGGCTTATAATCGTAACTGTTTTAAATTTAGCCATTTTTCACTTTAGATATATATTCCTGAAAACATTTAAACTCAATCAACTTTTAACAGTGTTCAGTCGGCATCAGAATTAGTCACAAACGTGAATGGTGCTTTGTGTGACTCTACACCAATATTTGTTTTGTGGCAAAACTGACTTGGACTCAGGTTTTTGGGTGGTCCATTCCCATTCCCATTCCCGGGACATACAACTCACTTGTTTCCATTTTTTTTAAACGGAAAAAGGAAAACCAATTTGTTTTCATTTCAAACCACGTGAATAATCCTTGTTTTGATGCAATATTCCTATGAAATCTTTCATATTGTCATTACGGCCACTTTTGTGTATGTGTGGCTGCAGTGCAGAAACACATGTTAATTCTTGTACGTTGGATCGATCCATTGCTTCCACATTTGGTTAGATTACAACACTAATTTGAATAGTTGTTGTACAGTTAAGTGCGAAAAATGGATTGCAAATCCTTATGTTGTGTGTCCACTATGTTTGTAAAGGGTTGGGTTATTCTACAAAGGCTACAAAAAATGAGAAGGGTGAGAAGCCACTAGAAAATGACATGTGTCCAAAGGATTAACAAGTGGGAGGGGTAATTTTGTCAAAAACATATGCACATGCAAGTCACATGTCATTTCCACCTTCATTTTTAAATGCCCGTAACTTTTTTATACGTCATCCGTTTTTAAAAAAAATTATACCATAAAATTGAGCGTCTTTTTATCTTTAATATTAGTACCCTATTGCTATACTTTTGAAAAAAAAATTCAAAACCCACTTGTGTAAGACACAATGGAATGTAAAACACAACGGAATGTAAAACACAATGAACCCCAATTAAATATAGGGTATAAAACACAATCAAGAGTCTAGTAAAACACAATGGACGACATACTAAAGACACAATGAATAGAAGATTAAAACACAATGAATACTTTTGAGAAAAAAAAAGTTGAAAACCCAGTTGCGTAAGACACAATGGATGACATACGAAAGACACGATGAATAGAAGACTAAAATACAATGAATACTTTTGAAAAAAAAAAAAGTTAAAAACCCAAATGTGTAAAACACAATGGACGACATATAAAAGACACAATGAACAGAAAACTTAAACACAATGAATAATAGACTCTACACAATGAACAACATAATAAAACACAATGTACATCTAAATACAAAACTCATTTGCGTAAAACACAATTAAAAGCATACTAAAAACACAATGGACAAAGTTAAATCATGTGTAGACTAAAAAAACATAAATAACATATTTATAAAGCACACATGCATACTATAACACAATGAACGAGCAGAAAGACACAACGGAGAAGAAAACCCATTTAGCACAAAAAAAAATTCAATTTTAATGTAGCAATGTGGTACTCATATTAAAGATAAAAAAAACGCTCGTTAATATGGTGAAATTTTTTTGAAAAAAAAAATGTCGTATGAAAAAGTTATAGACGTTTTAAAATGATGGGGGGAATTGACATGTGCATTGCATGTGGAGAGAGAGAGTCAACAAATGTGGTTTTCCTTTTATGTCCTTCCTCTAATTTATTATTTATTCTTTTCAAACAAACTAATCTCAACCCTTTAAATATATGATCAATAGATCACAATCCTTCTCACCCTTCCTAGAAAAAGTGTTTTGTGTATTTGATCCTAACCCTGTTTGTAAAATAGTGTGTTTTCTAGCTATCTTAGATTGTTCAGTTTGTACCCTAGCTTCTCGTTAAATTTGGTTTTATCACGTATGAGAATTGAGAAATGAGGAATTTCATATATCCCCTTAATTAAGTTTGTAAAATATTTTGTTTATTAAAACCAAAACTTTCAAACATGATTTAAGAAATATATATCTTATTTGGGGGCCTTACTCCCGAAGCAATCCGGTTTTTAGATCGAGTTTAAAAGGTGATGTAAAGTAAATCTCCTGCGGCCAAAAACACAAAGCTTCATATTTAATAGAGTTTGCTTTACCATTTAAAAAGGGGTTGCGGCGCAGCTTGTTGCCCACTGCTCACTTGTAATTCTTGTTGGTTGCTTAAAGTGAAATGAACCTTATGAAAAAAAAAAGATACTCCATACTCCAAAGAGATTAACTAAAAACCATAATAACAAGTAGTTAAGTTCTTCATCTCAATATTAGTTTTATTTTAACTTCAAAAAAAATATATGAAATTGCCCTGGTAATATAGGGTTGGGTTATTCTACAAAGGCTACAAAAAATGAGAAGGGTGAGAAGCTACTAGAAAATGACATGTGTCCAAAGGATTAACAAGTGGGAGGGGTAATTTGTCAATAACATATGCACATGCAAGTCACATGCCATTTCCACCTTCATTTTTAAATGCCCGTAACTTTTTTATACGTCATCATTTTTTAAAAAAAAAATACACCATAAAATTGAGCGTCTTTTTATCTTTAATATGAGTACCATATTGTTATACTTATGTAAAAAAAAATTCAAAAACCCATTTGCGTAAGACACAATGGGTGTAAAACACAATGAACACCAATTAAATATAGAGTATAAAACACAATCAAGAGTCTAGTAAAACACAATGGACGACATATTAAAGACACAATGAATAGAAGACTAAAACACAATGAATACTTTTGAAAAAAAAAAGTTGAAAACCCAGTTGCATAAGACACAATGGATGACATACGAAAGACACAATGAACAGAAGAGTAAAATACAATGAATACTTTTGAAAAAAAAGTTAAAAACCCAATTGTGTAAAACACAATGGACGACATAATAAGCACACAATGAATACTTTTGAAAAAAAAAAGTTGAAAACCCAGTTGCGTTAGACACAATGGAGATAACGTACACAATCAGTACCAATTAAATATGCAATGAACAATAGGGTATAAAACACAATGAACAGTCTAATAAAACACAATGGACGACATATAAAAGACACAATGAACAGAAGACTAAAACACAATTAATAATAGACTTAAACACAATGAACAACATAGTAAAACGCAATGTACACCTAAAAACAAAACTCATTTGTGTAAAACACAATGAAAAGCATACTACAAACACAATAGACAAAGTTAAATAATGTGTAGACTAAAAAAACATAAATAACATATTTATAAAGCACACATGCATGCTATAACACAATGAACGAGCAGAAGACACAACGGAGAAGAAAACCCATTTAGCACAAATTTTTTTTTTCAATTTTAATGTAGCAATGTGGTACTCATATTAAAGATAAAAAAATGCTCGTTAATATGGTGAAATTTTTTTGAAAAAAAATGTCGTATGAAAAAGTTATAGACGTTTTAAAATGATGGGGGAATTGACATGTGCATTGCATTTGGAGAGAGAAAGTCAACAAATATGGTTTTCCTTTTATGCCCTTCCTCTAGTTCATTATTTATTTTTTTCAAACAAACTAATCTCAACCCTTCAAATATATGATCAATGGATCACAATCCTTCTCACCCTTCCTAGAAAAAGTGTCTTGTGTATTTGATCCTAACCCGGTAATATATATACTCTTATTGTTGCTAAAAGAGTATGAATAATAGTCATACTGAGTGACAACGCAAATGGATTGAATTTTAAAGAAAAGTAATGTAGCTAATTTAGCAGTGAGTTAAAATGATCCCTGTTAAAAAAAAAAATTATGGATCAAGACTAATGAAGAAATGCTCAGGACTAATTAAAAGGTACAGAAATAAATACGTTTAATTACGTGACGATTTTTTATACAAGAGTAGGCTATGTGGTTTACGGGAAGGGAAGGCCGATGTGGCCATTTCCCCACCATGCAAGAACACTGTCCCATGCATGTATGTAGGAACGGGAAGGGGAAGGGGAAGGGGCACATCTCTACCGTTGTGGTAGCGTTCTTCATGTTTATGTTTATTAATGCCTTTTTATTAGTTATTTTTAAAAATGATTAAGGTAGTTACAGTGGCGAAGCTTGACCCTAAGGTTTAGGGGGTCGGAAGTCACTAGTTTCGGGGGGTCGAAAACCAGTTTCGGGGGGTTGAAACACTATATTTCCAAAATTTTCTATACGATTAATATATATTCGGAACTTCTGCGCGAAAATTCAGGGGGGGGTGCCTCCCCTTCCCGCCCCAACTAAGTTGCGCCCCTAGGCAGTTAGAGACCATCCCATTTTTCAGTAGTAACATTTTTCATTTTTTTTTCATTTTTGTAGCAACGTTTTCTAAATTTCGTAAAAAATAAAATTTTCCACTAATTTTCCAATAGGCGCGTGAAGTTGAGCCGCAACGTACGCGACACCTAGTCCCATACTATGTCTGCCCCTGGAGATAGAACAATTAAGTATTAACTAAAAGGAAAACCCCCAAATTAGTCTTTAACCAAACAAAAGAACGAGAATAACAAATGTTTTTGTGACAACCCGGGTAAATCTCTCTCTTTTGGTTTCTATCTTTTGCTTGTTTCCTTCGTTATTTCTCTTGTTCTTTCTGTACTTGTACAAATTTTCGGGACGAAAATTCTTTTAACGTGGGGATGATGTGACACCGGCAAATTCTGGTTAACAACGTTGTCTAGATGAAAGTCTACCTTAGCGAGTCACGCGTATATTGTACTTAACTGGGTTAGTTAAGTCGGGTTATGGGAACTATTGGTTAGCCTAGAAGATCATTGGATGTTGGTCTAGAGGTTCATTAGATGTCGGTCCTTAACAAGTGTACAAACGGTGACGATCGGTAGGATCGTCAGGGCATACGGAACGTACGAGTCTCGAGTCCCGGGAATTGGTGAACGAGTGTAAATATGTGTATTTACTGGTGTTATGTGTTTACAATCATTATGTGACTTGTCGGTACATTAATATGTGTTAACATATGTTAAAACGGGGTTTAACGCGCAAAACACACAAAAGGAACCCCTACAGGCGATTAGGAAGCCTAATCGCCCATAGGGGAGGCGAGTAGGGACATTAGACACGAGTAGGAGGCTACTCGTGTATACATAGGGGCGATTAGGCCCAATCTCATGCGATTAGCAGCCCTAATCGCATGTAATTGCTGCATACTCGCCTATAACGTGCTGGACGACTAGAAACGCCTATAAATACAATACTTAACCTCCTAAACTCCCTAATATCAACCCTAGTCGTCCCATAACCGCCCCAAACACTTAAACAACCTCTGGAAGGCGATTTTGATCAAAAACACAAGGTTTCAAGGTCTAACCATCATCCTTTTACAATTCCAAGGTTTGATTCTCATCCATAACACTTTGTAAACGTTTTTAATCAATCCCTAATGGTCCAGACCTGTTCATAAACGAAAAAGCTTTCTGAAAATCGTCAATAAGAGTTATTAATCGGATTATAACTAATAAACATGCGTTATGGGTATGTATGATTAGAAAGATAGGATTTTTATGAATCTTGATGATGTTTTGATGTGTTATCATGCTAGGTCAGAATTAATATTGTTAGTATGATGATAGAAATCTCAGTAATTGGATAATAGGGTTATGATTACATGCGTTAATTGAATGTTGCATGCTATGTGTATGTGTTTGGATTGCTTTGGTTGCATGCAGGACTGATTTTACGAGGATGAACGAAGGGCTTTGGGTTAAACATGTTTAGGATAGTGTTTGGGATGATATTGGGTAGTTACACACGCTCTGGATCCGATTTGGAGCGTTAAACGCGCGAAAAACCGGAACAGCAAGGTTACAGGCGAGTAGCCTTGCTAATCGCCTGTGCTAGGGGCGAGTAGGCCCTACTCGCATGACATTAGGGGCGAGTAGGCCCCACTCGCATAACCTTAAGGGCGAGTAGCCCACTCGCATGACAGTAAGGGCGATTAGCCCAATCGCCTGACAACAGGGGCGAGTAGCCCCTAATCGCGTGACTTAAGGGGCGATTAGCCCTAATCGTGTGACTGTTCATGCGATTAGCCTCCCTAATCGCGTGTACTGCTGCTGTAAGTGTATATTAGCATTCCGAGACCCGATTTGACATATAGTAACATGCTAGGAACCTCGTAACATGTCTAATAACTTGGTAACATATATTTGGATGTATTTCGGTGATACGTGAACTATGTGCTATAATTTGTTGTACGTTAACCTGTGTTAAGTGTAATCGCGTTATTGTATGGTTTGGAGCGTAAACATAACACGGGGGTCTCGGGTCACCAATGGGATGTCGAGTCTTGTACTTTGGGTCAGTTAAACAGTCACGGTGTTTTCAAACGAACTTGGTTATGGTCTGGACATCTAGGGACTAATTAACCTGCGGGTTATTAGTCTAAGTACTTGTAACTGTCGTATGTTAGGTCGCCACTTTACGGGACTAGCATAGCAGCTGAGTTTACTCGGGTTAAGGAGTAAAGGAACTTAAGGTGAGTTTACGGCCCCTCTTTTAAACTGGTTTTATACTTTCGGGGGAGAAAACATGTGTTAAAACTATATTTGGTAACTACTGTCATACTATGGGTTTCTCTTGTGTACTACACGATCTTTGGAAGTCCCGGGGGGAACCATGAATGTGCGGGTTTGCACAACGGGGAAATGTGAATAGCGCTATTGGGAGTGACCAACCCCGCTCGTCGACTTGGAGGGTCGGCGGGTGCATATTGTCTCAAACAGGAACAACAGGAACATACATCGGGCATACTTTTGGTATTCGAGTTAGTAATGGTTTTCCAATCGTGGTAGTAACAAAACGTACGCCTAGTTAGCGTATACTGGTTTTCTATTTGTTATAGTGTGGACAGGTGGACTTGGTACTTGAACTGCAAACCTGTAAACTCACCAGCATTTTTGTGCTGACGTAAACTTTTACATGTTTTCTCAGGTCGCTAAGGTAGCACAATGGAACTAGGGCGCACGCGTCTGCACGGCGTCTAGATAGAGTTGCATGATTTCACAAACATTGAACTTGATTTATTTATGTTGGATTTTATTTGAATAAGCTTCCGCTGTAAACGGGAATATTAAACTGTGTTTTGAAATTACATTTTAATTCATTTAGACTTGTTTATTGTGATCGTTGGTTTGGATCCTGGTTTGTCATGCGCCTCGCGTTAAAACTCCGCAAGTGGATTTTGAGGGTGTGACAGATGATGTGACACCCGGCAAATTCTGGTTAACAACGTTGTCTAGATGAAAGTCTACCTTAGCGAGTCACGCGTATATTGTACTTAACTGGGTTAGTTAAGTCGGGTTATGGGAACTATTGGTTAGCCTAGAAGATCATTGGATGTTGGTCTAGAGGTTCATTAGATGTCAGTCCTTAACCAAGTGTACAAACGGTGACGATCGGTAGGATCGTCAGGGCATACGGAACGTACGAGTCTCGAGTCCCGGGAATTGGTGAACGAGTGTAAATATGTGTATTTACTGGTGTTATGTGTTTACAATCATTATGTGACTTGTCGGTACATTAATATGTGTTAACATATGTTAAAACGGGGTTTAACGCGCAAAACACACAAAAGGAACCCCTACAGGCGATTAGGAAGCCTAATCGCCCATAGGGGAGGCGAGAGTAGGGGACATTAGACACGAGTAGGAGGCTACTCGTGTATACATAGGGGCGATTAGGCCCAATCTCATGCGATTAGCAGCCCTAATCGCATGTAATTGCTGCATACTCGCCTATAACGTGCTGGACGACTAGAAACGCCTATAAATACAATACTTAACCTCCTAAACTCCCTAATATCAACCCTAGTCGTCCCATAACCGCCCCAAACACTTAAACAACCTCTGGAAGGCGATTTTGATCAAAAACACAAGGTTTCAAGGTCTAACCATCATCCTTTTACAATTCCAAGGTTTGATTCTCATCCATAACACTTTGTAAACGTTTTTAATCAATCCCTAATGGTCCAGACCTGTTCATAAACGAAAAAGCTTTCTGAAAATCGTCAATAAGAGTTATTAATCGGATTATAACTAATAAACATGCGTTATGGGTATGTATGATTAGAAAGATAGGATTTTTATGAATCTTGATGATGTTTTGATGTGTTATCATGCTAGGTCAGAATTAATATTGTTAGTATGATGATAGAAATCTCAGTAATTGGATAATAGGGTTATGATTACATGCGTTAATTGAATGTTGCATGCTATGTGTATGTGTTTGGATTGCTTTGGTTGCATGCAGGACTGATTTTACGAGGATGAACGAAGGGCTTTGGGTTAAACATGTTTAGGATAGTGTTTGGGATGATATTGGGTAGTTACACACGCTCTGGATCCGATTTGGAGCGTTAAACGCGCGAAAAACCGGAACAGCAAGGTTACAGGCGAGTAGCCTTGCTAATCGCCTGTGCTAGGGGCGAGTAGGCCCTACTCGCATGACATTAGGGGCGAGTAGGCCCCACTCGCATAACCTTAAGGGCGAGTAGCCCACTCGCATGACAGTAAGGGCGATTAGCCCAATCGCCTGACAACAGGGGCGAGTAGCCCCTAATCGCGTGACTTAAGGGGCGATTAGCCCTAATCGTGTGACTGTTCATGCGATTAGCCTCCCTAATCGCGTGTACTGCTGCTGTAAGTGTATATTAGCATTCCGAGACCCGATTTGACATATAGTAACATGCTAGGAACCTCGTAACATGTCTAATAACTTGGTAACATATATTTGGATGTATTTCGGTGATACGTGAACTATGTGCTATAATTTGTTGTACGTTAACCTGTGTTAAGTGTAATCGCGTTATTGTATGGTTTGGAGCGTAAACATAACACGGGGGTCTCGGGTCACCAATGGGATGTCGAGTCTTGTACTTTGGGTCAGTTAAACAGTCACGGTGTTTTCAAACGAACTTGGTTATGGTCTGGACATCTAGGGACTAATTAACCTGCGGGTTATTAGTCTAAGTACTTGTAACTGTCGTATGTTAGGTCGCCACTTTACGGGACTAGCATAGCAGCTGAGTTTACTCGGGTTAAGGAGTAAAGGAACTTAAGGTGAGTTTACGGCCCCTCTTTTAAACTGGTTTTATACTTTCGGGGGAGAAAACATGTGTTAAAACTATATTTGGTAACTACTGTCATACTATGGGTTTCTCTTGTGTACTACACGATCTTTGGAAGTCCCGGGGGGAACCATGAATGTGCGGGTTTGCACAACGGGGAAATGTGAATAGCGCTATTGGGAGTGACCAACCCCGCTCGTCGACTTGGAGGGTCGGCGGGTGCATATTGTCTCAAACAGGAACAACAGGAACATACATCGGGCATACTTTTGGTATTCGAGTTAGTAATGGTTTTCCAATCGTGGTAGTAACAAAACGTACGCCTAGTTAGCGTATACTGGTTTTCTATTTGTTATAGTGTGGACAGGTGGACTTGGTACTTGAACTGCAAACCTGTAAACTCACCAGCATTTTTGTGCTGACGTAAACTTTTACATGTTTTCTCAGGTCGCTAAGGTAGCACAATGGAACTAGGGCGCACGCGTCTGCACGGCGTCTAGATAGAGTTGCATGATTTCACAAACATTGAACTTGATTTATTTATGTTGGATTTTATTTGAATAAGCTTCCGCTGTAAACGGGAATATTAAACTGTGTTTTGAAATTACATTTTAATTCATTTAGACTTGTTTATTGTGATCGTTGGTTTGGATCCTGGTTTGTCATGCGCCTCGCGGTAAAACTCCGCAAGTGGATTTTGAGGGTGTGACAGATGATGTGACACCCGGCAAATTCTGGTTAACAACGTTGTCTAGATGAAAGTCTACCTTAGCGAGTCACGCGTATATTGTACTTAACTGGGTTAGTTAAGTCGGGTTATGGGAACTATTGGTTAGCCTAGAAGATCATTGGATGTTGGTCTAGAGGTTCATTAGATGTCAGTCCTTAACCAAGTGTACAAACGGTGACGATCGGTAGGATCGTCAGGGCATACGGAACGTACGAGTCTCGAGTCCCGGGAATTGGTGAACGAGTGTAAATATGTGTATTTACTGGTGTTATGTGTTTACAATCATTATGTGACTTGTCGGTACATTAATATGTGTTAACATATGTTAAAACGGGGTTTAACGCGCAAAACACACAAAAGGAACCCCTACAGGCGATTAGGAAGCCTAATCGCCCATAGGGGAGGCGAGTAGGGGACATTAGACACGAGTAGGAGGCTACTCGTGTATACATAGGGGCGATTAGGCCCAATCTCATGCGATTAGCAGCCCTAATCGCATGTAATTGCTGCATACTCGCCTATAACGTGCTGGACGACTAGAAACGCCTATAAATACAATACTTAACCTCCTAAACTCCCTAATATCAACCCTAGTCGTCCCATAACCGCCCCAAACACTTAAACAACCTCTGGAAGGCGATTTTGATCAAAAACACAAGGTTTCAAGGTCTAATCATCATCCTTTTACAATTCCAAGGTTTGATTCTCATCCATAACACTTTGTAAACGTTTTTAATCAATCCCTAATGGTCCAGACCTGTTCATAAACGAAAAAGCTTTCTGAAAATCGTCAATAAGAGTTATTAATCGGATTATAACTAATAAACATGCGTTATGGGTATGTATGATTAGAAAGATAGGATTTTTATGAATCTTGATGATGTTTTGATGTGTTATCATGCTAGGTCAGAATTAATATTGTTAGTATGATGATAGAAATCTCAGTAATTGGATAATAGGGTTATGATTACATGCGTTAATTGAATGTTGCATGCTATGTGTATGTGTTTGGATTGCTTTGGTTGCATGCAGGACTGATTTTACGAGGATGAACGAAGGGCTTTGGGGTTAAACATGTTTAGGATAGTGTTTGGGATGATATTGGGTAGTTACACACGCTCTGGATCCGATTTGGAGCGTTAAACGCGCGAAAAACCGGAACAGCAAGGTTACAGGCGAGTAGCCTTGCTAATCGCCTGTGCTAGGGGCGAGTAGGCCCTACTCGCATGACATTAGGGGCGAGTAGGCCCCACTCGCATAACCTTAAGGGCGAGTAGCCCACTCGCATGACAGTAAGGGCGATTAGCCCAATCGCCTGACAACAGGGGCGAGTAGCCCCTAATCGCGTGACTTAAGGGGCGATTAGCCCTAATCGTGTGACTGTTCATGCGATTAGCCTCCCTAATCGCGTGTACTGCTGCTGTAAGTGTATATTAGCATTCCGAGACCCGATTTGACATATAGTAACATGCTAGGAACCTCGTAACATGTCTAATAACTTGGTAACATATATTTGGATGTATTTCGGTGATACGTGAACTATGTGCTATAATTTGTTGTACGTTAACCTGTGTTAAGTGTAATCGCGTTATTGTATGGTTTGGAGCGTAAACATAACACGGGGGTCTCGGGTCACCAATGGGATGTCGAGTCTTGTACTTTGGGTCAGTTAAACAGTCACGGTGTTTTCAAACGAACTTGGTTATGGTCTGGACATCTAGGGACTAATTAACCTGCGGGTTATTAGTCTAAGTACTTGTAACTGTCGTATGTTAGGTCGCCACTTTACGGGACTAGCATAGCAGCTGAGTTTACTCGGGTTAAGGAGTAAAGGAACTTAAGGTGAGTTTACGGCCCCTCTTTTAAACTGGTTTTATACTTTCGGGGGAGAAAACATGTGTTAAAACTATATTTGGTAACTACTGTCATACTATGGGTTTCTCTTGTGTACTACACGATCTTTGGAAGTCCCGGGGGGAACCATGAATGTGCGGGTTTGCACAACGGGGAAATGTGAATAGCGCTATTGGGAGTGACCAACCCCGCTCGTCGACTTGGAGGGTCGGCGGGTGCATATTGTCTCAAACAGGAACAACAGGAACAACAGGAACATACATCGGGCATACTTTTGGTATTCGAGTTAGTAATGGTTTTCCAATCGTGGTAGTAACAAAACGTACGCCTAGCTAGCGTATACTGGTTTTCTATTTGTTATAGTATCAGAGCCAATGGTTATAGTGAACTAGGACTGCATGTAGAGTCTAGTCTATAGCCGAGTCGCACACACTAGACGATCACATGGTACTAAACGTTATAGTGGTTACGTATGGTCTTGTCGGGGTGTCTCTAAATCGTTGGTCTTTCTACGTTACATCATCCGTTCTATCTTAGGTTGGGTTACTTGTTATCTAGGCAGTGTAGTCTATTGGAGTAACTCGTGTGCTCTTGAGAATTGTCCAAGGCTCGGACATCTCCCTTTCGCACTCCAATAGAAACACTTGTCATGAACTACCGTAGTATTACGGTGTGTAGCTAAGAGTCTATGTTCGGTGATTTGAACTTTGAACTAGGAGAACACTTGGAGGACCATGTAGAGTGTTTTATCATTTTGGGTGCACACAAAATCATAAAACGAAATGCATGGAAGCCCTAGTGAGCTCTGGGTTTGAAGGGATAGTCCTGGATTGGATCTAGCTTTGATCTTGTGAACATTAGTGGTTATCTTTAACTGCGAAACTAAATTTTCTCGTTCTTTCTGCCAGAATCATGTCTGGAGTGCGTGGAGGACGAGGAGGTGGTCGCAATGGTGGACGCGGTGGTGGTCGCGGTGGTGCTGGTGGTCGTGGTGGAGGTATTAACCTATCACAGGCTGATCTGAATAACTTGCTCCAGGCTGCCTTTCAGTTAGGGCACAACGGTGGTGGTAAGTTGTTTTATCTGTTTTCTTTGCCTCATTGGTGAACCTTGTGTACGTTATTCGTGGTTTCTCATACGTTTCATTTCAGGTGGTCCTGTTGACCCACCCCCACCCATGTGCACCTACAAGATGTTCCGGGACTGCAAGCCCCAGGAATTCTCTGGCACCGAGGGTGCGGTCAGTTTGCTTAGGTGGTTGGAGAAAGTGGAGTCGGTATTCCTGATGTGTAACTGTCTCCCAGAAGATCGGGTGAAGTATTCGGCTGCGTTATTTCAGGACGTGGCATTGACTTGGTGGAATGGTATTACCCAGAACATGGGTATTGGGGAGGCATATGCTATGCCATGGGAGAACTTTGTGCAGTTGCTGAAGCGGGAGTATTGCCCGAGGGAAGAGGTACAGAAGCTGGAGCATGAGGTGTGGAACCTCAAGATGACTGGGTCGGAAATTGAGAAGTATACCGTGAGGAGAAATGAGTTGGCGGTGCTATGTCCCGATTTGCACGTGCCGGAGTATCGTAAGATTGAACATTATGTCTCAGGGTTAGTGCCGGAAATTGCAGGGTTGGTAGCTGCTGGAAATCATCCTACTTATGCGGAGGTAGTTCGATCGGCCCATAGGATGACCAACTTAAAGGTGAATGAGGGGATTTTGCCTGCGAAGGGTTCAACAGTTAAGGCTCCAGAGAACAATAAGCGCAAGTGGGAAAATGACGGGAAAGGGTCTGGGTCTGCACAGCAGGGTAAAAGGTTTGATAATGGGGGTTCATCGTCTTCGGGTAACAAGCAGGGTGGTTATGCGGGAAAACTGCCCAAATGCAACAAGTGTGGACGCCATCACCAAGGTAACTGCGACAGTAACCGTTGTCACCGCTGCCAGCGAACAGGGCATTATGCTAAAGATTGTCGGGCTACACTTCCATCGACTCAGGCTCCGACTAACAGCTCAGCTCCGACTACTCAGGGGACTACAGGGAAACAAGGATGCTACAACTGTGGTGACACTGGGCATTACAAGAAGGATTGCCCAAAACTGAAACAGGGTGGGAACAACGGGAATGGTAACAACGGGGGCGGCGGCAGAAATGCACGTGCCTTCGTCATTGGAGCTGCTGAGGCTAGGCAGGACCCTGATACAGTCACCGGTACGTTTCTTCTCAATAATCATTCTGTTAGCGTGTTATTTGATTCTGGTGCCGACAAGAGTTTTGTATCCAAGGATGTTAGTCGACTGCTAGATGTAGCACCCGTACCATTAGAAACCAAGTATATTATTGAATTGGCTGACGGTTAAAACGATTGAAGCTACTAGTGTTCTTCGGGGAGTGTCAATTAGAATTGTCGGGTATAACGTTTCCCATCGACCTTATGCCGGTACCATTGGGTAGTTTTGACGTTGTGGTAGGAATGGATTGGTTATCTTTGTATCGCGCGGAGATTGTCTGTTACGATAAGGTTATTCGGATTCCTCTCCCTGATGGAGAATTTCTTTCTGTGTACGGTATCAAGGGTGGTGTTTCGCTAAACATCATCTCTAGCATGAAAGCCCTTAAGTGTCTTCGAAAGGGTTATCCAGCCGTATTGGCGCTTTTATCTGTTTCCTCTAGTGATGAGAAGAAGATTGACGACATTCCGGTGGTACGCGAGTTTCTTGATGTTTTTCCCGATGATTTATCTGGTCTTCCTCCTCATCGTCAAGTCGAGTTCGGTATTGATCTCGTACCAGGGGCTGCTCCTATTGCTCGGGCCCCCTACCGTCTTGCACCTCCCGAGATGCAGGAATTGTCTAGCCAGTTACAGGAACTCTTGGACAAGGGTTTCATCCGACCAAGTTCTTCCCCTTGGGGAGCCCCGATTTTATTTGTCAAGAAGAAGGATGGGAGTTTCCGATTGTGTGTAGACTACAGAGAGCTGAACAAATTGACCGTCAAGAACCGTTATCCTCTTCCACGTATCGATGATCTATTCGACCAGCTTCAGGGTTCTAGTTATTATTCCAAGATCGATTTGAGGTCCGGTTATCACCAGCTGCGCGTCAGGGAGGCTGACGTTGCAAAGACTGCTTTTCGAACACGTTATGGCCATTTCGAATTCTTGGTCATGCCTTTCGGTCTCACGAACGCACCGGCGGTTTTCATGGACTTGATGAACCGCGTCTGTAAACCGTATTTGGACAAGTTTGTCATTGTGTTTATTGATGACATTCTGATCTACTCCAAGAACGAGACCGAACACGGGGAACATCTGCGGTTAGTTTTGGAGCTCTTGCGACGAGAACAACTTTACGCCAAGTTCTCAAAGTGTGACTTTTGGTTACGCGAAGTTCAATTCCTAGGACATGTGGTTAATGAACTAGGAATTCATGTCGATCCCGCTAAAATCGAAGCGATCAAGGACTGGGGAGCACCTAAGACGCCAACTGAGGTGCGGCAATTCCTAGGCCTTGCGGGCTATTATCGTCGTTTCATTCAGGGGTTCTCGAAGATTGCTCAACCCCTCACCACTCTCACTCAGAAGGATAGGAAGTTTGACTGGGGTGAATCACAAGAGTCCGCGTTTGAGGAACTGAAGTCTAAACTGTGTTCTGCTCCTATTTTGTCTTTACCTGAGGGTCCTGATGACTTTGTTGTTTACTGTGATGCTTCCATTCATGGACTCGGTTGCGTGTTGATGCAACGCGAGAAAGTGATTGCGTATGCTTCTCGTCAACTCAAAGTGCACGAGAAGAACTACACAACTCATGACTTGGAGTTGGGTGCTGTGGTATTCGCGTTGAAAATTTGGAGACATTACTTGTACGGTACCAAATGCACCATCTACACCGATCACAAGAGTCTCCAACACATTTTCGACCAACAACACTTGAACATACGGCAGCGCCGTTGGATCGAACTTTTGAACGACTATGATTGTGCTATTAAGTACCATCCTGGCAAGGCGAATGTTGTAGCAGACGCCTTGAGCAGGAAGGAATCTTCTAAACCTCGTCGCGTTCGGGCGTTGCAGCTCACTATCCATTCGTCGTTACCTGATCAACTCCGTTCTGCCCAATTGAAAGCTTTGAAGGAGGAAAACCTTAAAGCTGAAACTATGCACGGTGCCGACAAGCACCTAGAGCGAAGGCCGGATGGCCTGCACTACTTCGCAGAACGCGTATGGGTTCCTTTGTTCGGGGGACTACGGGGGCTTGTCCTTGATGAGGCTCATAAGTCTCGGTATTCTATTCACCCTGGTTCGGATAAAATGTACCAAGATCTGAAGGTGCTTTACTGGTGGCCAAACATGAGGTCGGACATAGCCTCATACGTGAGCAAATGCTTGACCTGTGCTAAGGTCAAGGTGGAATACCAGAAACCGTCGGGTCTCCTGCAACAACCTGAAATTCCGGAATGGAAATGGGAACGGATTACTATGGATTTTGTCACACAACTTCCTAAGTCACCAAGCGGGAACGACAAGATATGGGTGATTGTCGATCGGTTGACGAAATCAGCCCATTTTCTTGCTATTAAGGAGACCGACACCATGGATCGTTTGGCTCGTCTTTACTTGAAAGAAGTTGTTTCTAAGCACGGGGTACCAGTTTCTATTATCTCGGATCGTGACTCCCATTTTACTTCTCACTTCTGGAAGTCTTTGCACAAAGCTCTGGGTACACAACTAGACATGAGTACGGCTTACCATCCACAGACTGACGGTCAGAGTGAGCGTACGATTCAAACTTTAGAAGACATGCTGCGGGCATGTGTGATCGATTTTGGCAAGGGTTGGGAAGCTCATCTTCCGTTGGTAGAATTCTCGTACAACAACAGTTATCACACGAGCATCAAGGCTGCTCCGTTCGAAGCACTGTACGGACGGAAATGCCGTTCTCCTCTTTGTTGGGCTGAAGTGGGTGAGAGTCAACTCACTGGGCCTGAACTAGTGTACGAAACTTCGGAAAAGATCGTACAGATTCGAAATCGGTTGGCGGCGGCACGGGACCGGCAAAAGAGTTATGCTGATCAGCGTCGCAAACCACTGGAATTCCAAGTCAATGACAAGGTACTTCTAAAAGTCTCACCGTGGAAGGGCGTCATACGCTTTGGGAAGCGTGGCAAACTTAATCCGCGATATGTCGGTCCATTTACGATCCTGGAACGGATTGGGCCGGTGGCATATCGACTTGATCTACCGACGGAGCTCGGTAACGTACATAACGTCTTTCACGTGTCAAACTTGAAGAAGTGTCTGGCTGACGAATCTCTCATCGTTCCACTAGAAGAGATCAAGGTTGATGATCGTCTTCGGATTGTGGAAGAACCTGTGGAGATCCTTGATTACAAGATTCGTAGCCTACGTCACAGCAAGATTCGTATCGTTAAGGTTCGGTGGAACTCGAACCGGGACCGGAATATACGTGGGAACGGGAGGATCAGATGAAGTCTAAGTATCCTCATCTCTTTCCTAAGGAAGCGTTCGAGTCGAGACATGTCTCTTCGGCAGCTGAATGAATCTCGGGTCGAGATTCCTTTTAACGTGGGGATGATGTGACAACCCGGGTAAATCTCTCTCTTTTGGTTTCTATCTTTTGCTTGTTTCCTTCGTTATTTCTCTTGTTCTTTCTGTACTTGTACAAATTTTCGGGACGAAAATTCTTTTAACGTGGGGATGATGTGACACCCGGCAAATTCTGGTTAACAACGTTGTCTAGATGAAAGTCTACCTTAGCGAGTCACGCGTATATTGTACTTAACTGGGTTAGTTAAGTCGGGTTATGGGAACTATTGGTTAGCCTAGAAGATCATTGGATGTTGGTCTAGAGGTTCATTAGATGTCGGTCCTTAACCAAGTGTACAAACGGTGACGATCGGTAGGATCGTCAGGGCATACGGAACGTACGAGTCTCGAGTCCGGGAATTGGTGAACGAGTGTAAATATGTGTATTTACTGGTGTTATGTGTTTACAATCATTATGTGACTTGTCGGTACATTAATATGTGTTAACATATGTTAAAACGGGGTTTAACGCGCAAAACACACAAAAGGAACCCCTACAGGCGATTAGGAAGCCTAATCGCCCATAGGGGAGGCGAGTAGGGGACATTAGACACGAGTAGGAGGCTACTCGTGTATACATAGGGGCGATTAGGCCCAATCTCATGCGATTAGCAGCCCTAATCGCATGTAATTGCTGCATACTCGCCTATAACGTGCTGGACGACTAGAAACGCCTATAAATACAATACTTAACCTCCTAAACTCCCTAATATCAACCCTAGTCGTCCCATAACCGCCCCAAACACTTAAACAACCTCTGGAAGGCGATTTTGATCAAAAACACAAGGTTTCAAGGTCTAACCATCATCCTTTTACAATTCCAAGGTTTGATTCTCATCCATAACACTTTGTAAACGTTTTTAATCAATCCCTAATGGTCCAGACCTGTTCATAAACGAAAAAGCTTTCTGAAAATCGTCAATAAGAGTTATTAATCGGATTATAACTAATAAACATGCGTTATGGGTATGTATGATTAGAAAGATAGGATTTTTATGAATCTTGATGATGTTTTGATGTGTTATCATGCTAGGTCAGAATTAATATTGTTAGTATGATGATAGAAATCTCAGTAATTGGATAATAGGGTTATGATTACATGCGTTAATTGAATGTTGCATGCTATGTGTATGTGTTTGGATTGCTTTGGTTGCATGCAGGACTGATTTTACGAGGATGAACGAAGGGCTTTGGGTTAAACATGTTTAGGATAGTGTTTGGGATGATATTGGGTAGTTACACACGCTCTGGATCCGATTTGGAGCGTTAAACGCGCGAAAAAACCGGAACAGCAAGGTTACAGGCGAGTAGCCTTGCTAATCGCCTGTGCTAGGGGCGAGTAGGCCCTACTCGCATGACATTAGGGGCGAGTAGGCCCCACTCGCATAACCTTAAGGGCGAGTAGCCCACTCGCATGACAGTAAGGGCGATTAGCCCAATCGCCTGACAACAGGGGCGAGTAGCCCTAATCGCGTGACTTAAGGGGCGATTAGCCCTAATCGTGTGACTGTTCATGCGATTAGCCTCCCTAATCGCGTGTACTGCTGCTGTAAGTGTATATTAGCATTCCGAGACCCGATTTGACATATAGTAACATGCTAGGAACCTCGTAACATGTCTAATAACTTGGTAACATATATTTGGATGTATTTCGGTGATACGTGAACTATGTGCTATAATTTGTTGTACGTTAACCTGTGTTAAGTGTAATCGCGTTATTGTATGGTTTGGAGCGTAAACATAACACGGGGGTCTCGGGTCACCAATGGGATGTCGAGTCTTGTACTTTGGGTCAGTTAAACAGTCACGGTGTTTTCAAACGAACTTGGTTATGGTCTGGACATCTAGGGACTAATTAACCTGCGGGTTATTAGTCTAAGTACTTGTAACTGTCGTATGTTAGGTCGCCACTTTACGGGACTAGCATAGCAGCTGAGTTTACTCGGGTTAAGGAGTAAAGGAACTTAAGGTGAGTTTACGGCCCCTCTTTTAAACTGGTTTTATACTTTCGGGGGAGAAAACATGTGTTAAAAACTATATTTGGTAACTACTGTCATACTATGGGTTTCTCTTGTGTACTACACGATCTTTGGAAGTCCCGGGGGGAACCATGAATGTGCGGGTTTGCACAACGGGGAAATGTGAATAGCGCTATTGGGAGTGACCAACCCCGCTCGTCGACTTGGAGGGTCGGCGGGTGCATATTGTCTCAAACAGGAACAACAGGAACAACAGGAACATACATCGGGCATACTTTTGGTATTCGAGTTAGTAATGGTTTTCCAATCGTGGTAGTAACAAAACGTACGCCTAGTTAGCGTATACTGGTTTTCTATTTGTTATAGTGTGGACAGGTGGACTTGGTACTTGAACTGCAAACCTGTAAACTCACCAGCATTTTTGTGCTGACGTAAACTTTTACATGTTTTCTCAGGTCGCTAAGGTAGCACAATGGAACTAGGGCGCACGCGTCTGCACGGCGTCTAGATAGAGTTGCATGATTTCACAAACATTGAACTTGATTTATTTATGTTGGATTTTATTTGAATAAGCTTCCGCTGTAAACGGGAATATTAAACTGTGTTTTGAAATTACATTTTAATTCATTTAGACTTGTTTATTGTGATCGTTGGTTTGGATCCTGGTTTGTCATGCGCCTCGCGGTAAAACTCCGCAAGTGGATTTTGAGGGTGTGACAGTTTTAAATACTGGTTGGTCAATAATACAGGTAATATTGGCCGCCGGCCTCGAGCTCGATACGATAAGGGCTAGTTAAACTAACATATGGTAACTAGTTATGTGCCGGTTGTAAATCCGGTAATACCGATTCAAACCGTTGTGCCGGTTTTATTAATCTAAAAATGTGATTTTTAAATTTTAAGTTTTTAATAAAATCCCAATAATTCCGAGCTTTACTTACCATATTTCAGGAAAAGGACGGGAAAAAATTGGCGATCAATGATCGCTGGATGGAAACAGCCTCAGGCTTCCCATCAAGGCTACCTGTCTCTTTTGTTGTTGCGTTCCAAGTTCAACACGGAGAAAGCGTTTATGTAAGACCCACCGTAGTGGGGCTCCATTGGGCGCCATTTTTGTAAAATACAGCCCCCCACACCGTTACGGGGGGCTTTATATTGAAAAAAACCTTCCAAGCGTTATATATAACGCCACAACCCATTTGAGCCAAGCAATCAATTGTTGCCACCTGTATGTTTGTTATTTATCAGTTTTTATATATATATATATATATATATATATATATATATATATATAGGGGCAGGATCAAATACAAAGTAATATAAACGTGCGAAGGATCACTTTGTACATGATAATTACGTAATGATAATTACGTAATGCCTTCATGAACATAAATGCATGATAATTACGTAATGATATTTACGTAATGATAATTACGTAATGCCTTCATGAACATAAAAAACATTACGTAATGATAATTACGTAATCCTTTCATGAACATAAAAAACATTACGTAATTATCATTACGTAATTATCATTACGTAATTATCATGTACAAATATCCTTCGCACGCTTCACACGATTCTCTATTTTTGTAGAATAACCGCCCCCTATATATATATATATATAAATAGTGTCCCTTTTTTTCTTCCCCCTCTACAGCTTTTTTTCACTTTATCTCTCCATGTTGACTCAGCTGCCACGTGAACCAATCAGAAACAAGGGCTTTATAAATAAAGCCCCCTACTACACATGATCTAATATTTTCGACTTCTATTTTCCCGCATGACATGCTCTCTAATTAGTGTATTTTGTTTTTAAATATTTATTGAGCGAAAAAAATTACGTCTATTTTTAAAAGGGTCCGGTTATTTGCACAACTAGGGTTTTTATTTGCACAACCCCTCCACGGGTCGTCGAGGCCTGGACAGCCCGTGGAGGGCCAAAAAGGCAAAAGGACGGGTCGTCCAGGCCCAGACGGCCCGTCTAAAGGCAAAAGGACGGGCTGTCCAGGCCCAGACGGCCCGTCTAATGGTTTAAATCCAATCCAATCATTGGTAATCATTGGCAATGATTAGGTGATGATTATTTGGTTTTTTTAAAAGTGTAGTGTGGATGTTTAAAATGGGTTTGAATGTTTGGTTGTTATAGATGTTTGGTTTTTTATAAATGTTTTTTTTTATTTGTATAATATGATCTTTTTTATATAATTGTGTATATGAATATGAACGAATGTCGTTTATGTTGCCGAACTAAACAAAACCAAAATACGAACAATAAACCATAAATAAGCATAAATATTCCAAAAATTTACATAAACTATGAGTTCAATAAACATCTATAAAAACCAAACATTCAAAACGAACAATAAAGCATAAATAAGCATAAATATTCCAAAAATTTACATAAACTATGAGTTCAAAATGTACAACCAAAGAAATATAACCCACCCGTCTAACCCGACCCACCCGGCTGATCCGACCCACCCGGCTGATCCGACCCACCCGGCTGACTGGTGGACGCCCCACCATGCTGACTGCTAGACGCCCAATCTGGAAGTGGACGCGGCTCCAAACCAGCTGCTCGTCGTCTCTCATTCTCGCTCTCTAACAGCCACCGCATGTTACCCCGCATCGACGCCATGTCACCCCGCATCGACGCCATGTCACCCCGCATCGACCCCAACTGATCCAGGATCTGCTGAAGTACCTGGGTCGTGCTATCATGCAACCTGACAGCATGATAAACGCGGGCAGGACGCTGTAGCTCATCAACGGGGGGGTCTGGCATCTCTACATCCACCGGTGGGTCGCCGTCGGCAACGTGTGGCATCTGGACCTCAGGGGCAATCGGCCCATCGAGATGTCTGAGCGGCTCTGGCACAAAATGCTCGCCACGGTCGCCAGGAGGTCCGAAGGCACGCTGGTAATAAGCGTGTGGGTTGCTGCGAGGGACCCGTGCTGCCACCTTCATCTGCGTCATAGTCCTAATATTTAACGGCCTGAAATGCAAAACAACAATAATAATATTAAATAATAATATATAAAATTAAATAATAATAATAAATAATAATAATAATAATATTAAATTATAATATATAATAATAATAATATTACCTGGCCATCATCGGACGAGGTAACGTGTTCTCCTCAGCATGCGTCCACAATTCGCCCGGGCAAAGACGCAACGCGATGGCGGTGACTATCCCACCAATCGGAATCTCCCCCGCCGGGTGCCTATGAGGGTAGGTCGCGATGTACTCGGCAAAGCACCTGTGTAGCGCAACCGGCCTACCCCTCAAGATGCAGTAGAGGTAGAAAAGGTCAATCTGCTGGACCCTCTCGTTACAGTTACACCGTCCGGCAATCGACCAGCTAACCAAACGGTGTATGTAACGGATCAGAGGGTCCCGGATGTTGCTGGACCTATCCATCCTGCACAGAATAATAATAACATTATAAAAATTTCGGCAGAGTTTCCTCTGTTTTTGTACGAACCAGACAACACAAGTCGTCTACAAAAATCCAAAAACAAACAACCTAAACTAACTAAAATACAATAGTAATTAACTAAGCGAACTAAATAACAATAATAATAACGAACTGAACTAAATGAAAACAATAACAATAATAATACCTCTCGCCGCCGTCCTCCCCATACTTTCGACCACCGATAGTGGGCCACCAGGCCATCAGCATGTCGTCTGGCAAGGTCGTCAAGGCCGTGGTGTACATATCCTGGACAAGCTCCTCCTCTCTGTACCAGCAGCAAGTAGTAGCCCACTGGTCGATCGTATATGCGTAGAGCTGTCCGAATAATCGGAACTGTACCTCAGGCTCAGGCTCGCCGTCAGGACCTACTGGAGGCTCAACACCTGCTGGATGCGGCGTGTAGCGGAATGTCGAGATGAACTCGATCGTCAGTGGCCGATACGACTCATGGTCGAGGTCAGCTAACATCCGCCCCCAAGGGCTGTCGTCTGGGATCCACTCCTCAAACCTCTCCGCTCCACCGATCGCGCGTAATGCGGACCAGTCAACACTGCGCGATCCGTGTATCGGACGCAGCTCCATCTGACCCCAGCGCGCGATCTCGTAGTCGTCGTTATCGTGCCTGTAGGGCCACTCTCTCAAGTCGCCACCTGCAAGAGGATTCCCGTCCGCAGGCTGGTTACGGCGTCTTCGGTTGTTTCTGTTTGCCATATCTGCAAAACAAAAACAAAACACTTTAGGCGCGCGTTTATATTAAAAAGGAACTAAACAAAACACAAGAACAATAACACTTTAGGCGCGTTTAGGTTTAGGCGCCTAAACACAAACGCGCGCCTAAACATAAAGGCGCGCGTTTATGTTTAGGCGCCTAAACCTAAACGCGCGCCTAAACATAAAGGCGCGCGTTTAGGTTTAGGCGCCTAAACACAAACGCGCGCGCGTTTAGGTTTAGGCGCCTAACGCGCACAAATGCAAACCAACCACCACCCAACCACCACTGACCACCACTGCCCCACCACCCAACCACCACAGCCCTCCACCCAACCACCACAGCCCCACTGCCCCACCACCCAACCACCACCCAACCACCACCACCCTATCCCCTACCACCACCACCACCACCACCCTATCCCCCTGCCCTTCACCACCACAGCCACCAACCACCACAGCCCCTCCACCAACCACCACAGCCCCTCCTCCAACCACCAACCACCACTGACCACCACTGCCCCACCACCCAACCTCCACCCAACCACCACAGCCCCTCCACCCAACCACCACAGCCCCACTGCCCAACCACCCAACAACCACAGCCCAACCACCCAACCACAACCTTAAAAAAAAAAAAAAAAAAAAAACCCTAAAACTAATAATAACAATAATAATAACAATAATAATAACAATAATAATAACAATAATAAAAAGATACCCGATGGTGGTTGTTGTAGGAGAGATAGAGGGTTAGAGAGAGAGGGAGACGGTGGTGGTGGTGGTAGGGTCACTGTGGCTTGCAGAGGGTTAGAGAGAGAGGGTGGTGGGTTGGATGGTGGTTGTGGTGTCGTTGATCGGTGGTGGATGGTGGTTGTGGTGGAGGAGACGGTGGTGGATGGTGGTGGTTGGGAGGAGGCAGAGGGTTAGAGAGAGAGGGAAAAGAGAGACGAGAGGGAAATAATGGGGACGAGGGGCAATCAGATCTGATAATGATCTGATTTAAAATTTTTGAAACGGGCCGTCGAGGCCTTGACGGACCGTCTAAGGCCAATTTTTGTCTTGGGACGGGTCGTTGAGGCATGGACGGTCCTAAAATAATTTTTTTTTTAATTTAAAAAACAGAAGCTTCTCATGGAAGCTTTGTGTTGGGACGGGCAGTCGAGGCCTAGACGGGCCGTCTAAAAACCAATTTTTTGCCCTAGACGGCCCATTAAGGCCTAGACGACCCTAATTTTTTTTATTTTTTTTTTAAATTTTTAGTGTATTTTGTATATTTTAAGCTTGGTATTTGTATTTTTTATAAAAAAAAAAGGGAGTATATTTTTATAATAAGTATAAATGAACACATACAACAAATTTTTCCGTTCGTCCGGTCCGGTTACATACGATAAGCTAAGTTAAGTCGAAGTATTGAGGTGATCGAACATCAACCCTTTGTATACGGTCGTCATATACCGTCTCCCACTCACTTGCCTCTTCATATCGCCACTTACGCCATGACGGATTCAGTTTTGGCATTGGGGCGCCTTCTGCCAACTCAATCTTGATGAAATGATTTTTGTTAACAAAAGCAAACGATACGAACGCATGTTCTTCAACGCTGTGTGGACCATCGAACATAGGGAAGTACGTCTCACTTTGATCATACGGAGAGAGAAATTGAACAACCACCTTAAATTTCTGAGCAATCAGTAATCCTGAGGCGGGCATCTCCATCCATTGGTCGTGCGTTGCTGGTCCCACTCCAATGTGATCGAATGAGTTGGAGACTCTGTCGTAAGTATCGTAATCCACTTCGTTTAAAATTAGCCTCCACCGGTCTTCATTCTCGACGATCTCCTCCTTAAGCTGTTTGCGGATGAAGTACCACATATCCTGTTGCCACCCTAAGCACACAGCTACGGATCGAAAGCCACAGTGACCGTCTCCATGGACATCCCGAATGTCTGTAATGTATCTATGATATGCAGGTGGAAGCCATTTCTTAAACCTTTCGATCTCCAGTTTGTACCTGTACCCATCAAAAAGTGAGATTTAATATGTGTATAAATATGTATGCATGTGTGAATTTATATATTAGTAGTTTGTACCTCTCCCTTTCCAACAGTGGAAAATCTTCATCGTAAACAATCGGTTTGTCCCTTGATTGTTTACCTCTTCTAGAAGGCTTTTTGCCCTACGTGCAAAAAATTATATAACAACAACAACAACAACAACAACAACAATAATAATAATAATAATACGAACCGCAGCCTTATCTTCCTTTTTTTCCTTTTCACTTGTTGTTGGCCGACCCCGAGTATCGGTTTGTACCTCAGGAGGTTTATGTTTAGTCATAATCGGATTCAACACCTCCTTCATCTTCTGCAACATGCTTTTTTTCACTTGCACCGGTTGCGACCTTAGCTGCTCAGCGAATGCATTCATTTGGTGCTGAAAGTCAAACTCGGGATTCTCAGCTACTTCTGGCATAAAGTCAAGTCGTGTCCAGAAGACGTCGATATCAGCCAGTGACACTCGTGTATCTGATATATATATTCAATCACAACAACAACAAATCAATAATTTTATAAAAATTTGGCAGAGTTTCCTCTGTTTTTGTACGAACCAGACAACACAAGTCGTCTACAAAACGCTTCAAACATTTATAATAAGTCTAAAAAATGATGTTACCTTTCGTATCAAACAATTGCAATTGACAGGAACAAGGCAATCCATAAGTCTTATTGAGTCGGTGTTCACAAGACCTCTTTTGTTCCATATAATAATTTATCTTGTTGACCCCTCCGAGCATCAAATTAAGCGCTAGATGGGAAACCCTACCGATTACGTCTTGAAACAACGGTAGATCATGTTTCCACATTCTTGTTGATCGGCTTTGTTCGAAGGAGTGCTTTATCGCTACGCGCCGTGATTCCATAACTTTGTCTATTTGCATCACAAGCGCGTGGAGCGAGCTGTTCGGGCCTTTTATGTACATCTTAATCAGAGCATGCTGACTCTCAACCCTGTTGGTCGTAGTCTGACCGAACGTAAGGTTTTCATTTGCCCATGCTTCCACAAACATTTCTTTATAATCTCGGAGCCAAACTGACTCCATGTAGTCATAAACCTCTGTAAAAAATAGAATAGTGACGTCAATACAGAAAATATGTACGCTTGTAAAGCAAAATAAAAAATAAAATATATACCCGTTCGATCCTGCCCCCAAAGTCGTCTGTAGAGCGCTTCAAGATTGAATTCGTAAGCCTCTTTGTCAGGAGATTTACACAGTCGACCAAAATACTGCAAAAATATTTCCCATTCTTCTTTTGGAAATCCTGCTTTATGATATTTTGCAATATTTCGTTGAATATGATACCTGCAAAACAACAACAATAATATTAATAATAATAATAATAATAATAATAATAATAATAATAATAATAATATTTCGTTGAATATGACACCTGCAAAGCAATTTCGTAGCATCCGGGAAAACTGAAGCACATGCACTCATCAGAGCCAGATCTCTATCTGTAACAATTACACGTGGCTCCATACTCCCCTCCAGCAAATCTTTGAGCCTCTCAAGCACCCATGTGTAGTTACTCGTTTTCTCTTTAACGATAAATGCATGGGCGATACAAAACGACTGGTTTGTCGACGTCATACCCACAATTTGAACAAACGGGATTCTGTACTCGTTCGTTTTGTAGGTGGCGTCGATCAGCATCACATGTGGAAAGGCACGCCAGAGATTGTACGAGACCCGGTGTGAAAAGAAAATATTCTCAACAGCATCTGTCTCTGGATTCTGCTTGGTGAAATAAGTAAATTTCTTTTCAACCAGGATACTCTCGAGTATCTGCATAACAATAATAATAACAATATTTAATATTTAACAACAACAAAATTAATAATAGTCTATGACAATAATAGTAATTAATAATAATACCTGCATTGGGGTTTTATCGCCGTAAATTCTATGTTTAATCTTGCTCACTGTATTGTGTATGTCTCTTAGAATACATTTATTATTCGGGTTTTGTGCTCTGATGGCCAAATGTATGTTTGCCGGTTCCAGGCCTTGAAAATAAAGTGTTTCCACCATTTCTTCTTCCTGTGGTGTCAGCCGCCTAGCAAAAGCGTGACCCTCAACATGTACAAAAGGGTCGTGGTTATGATTCGCGTGTTTAACCTCCAACTTCCAACCCTCTTTGCGTAGCCTCCCTATTAACATAAATGGACAGTTAATCTTTTTGCTACCCGTAGACCTTACTGTGGCTGTAGTATGGTATTCGCCAGCACGGTCGCATCTCAGGTCTATCCTAATTTTTCTTGCATTATTTCCACTGCCTTTTGAAACAGAACGTCCTGTCACTAGGACGTAACCGCTAGCAAGGGCTCTATCGTAAGCCCATTGTTTCATCTCTTCAACAGACCCGAATACCTGAAAATTTACACAACAGTCTAGTCTAAATTCATACTACTCTAAATACCTGAAAATATATACTACTGTAAAGATATACTAGTGTAAATAAATAACGCACCTGCTCGGTTTCATACGAAACATCCGGGTTAGGTTCAACTTTTATGTTAGCATCTTCCTGGTTGTCATCATTAGCACGATTCCCGCGCGAATGGTAACTCCCGTACGTGTACTGCGGGTAGCTTGGTGGCACGAAAAAAGACTCCTGTTCCTCTACATATTCCTCGTTGAGATCGGGCAGCATGTTCCCGTCATTACCACGAACCCCGGATTTAACCTCATCTTCACCAACTTGAACCTCGGGTTCATACCCTACGCTTTCAGAGACGTAAGACTCGTTCTCAGACAGGTCAACGGTTGAAAAGCTTTGTAAATATGTCATCGTGAGACCGGGAAGTCGAAATGGGTCGAGGGTTTTGGTGGTGGTGATGTTTTAAAGTTTGGTTCAAATGGGGAAGAAGCTGATCGTGTAATGGTTATATCAGGAAATGTCGACGGGCCGTCGATGCCTAGATGAGCCGTCTAGGGATTAAATGCCCTAACCTAACACGTTTCAACGGGCCGTCGGGGCCTGGACGGCCCGTCCTTAAGCACCTTTTTCAGACTTTTCAGTCTGAACTGCCTGCTTTTGCAGGAGTTCAGACTGATCACCTCGTACCTCGTACTTTTACGGGCCGTCTGGGCCTCGACGGCCCGTCGGTTTTGTCTTTTCTGTAAACAAACGGCCCGTCAAGGCCTGGACGCCCCGTCCTGAAACCCTAATTTTTCTTAACGGCCCATCTAGGCCTCGACGACCCGTCCTAAGGTTGTTTAGGGTTTTTTGTTGGTTGTGTAAATAGTATCACCCTTTTAAAATCATGAGGAAAAGAATAAAAGATGAGGATAAACATCTTTTTAATCTAGTCACTAGCTGTGTGACTGTGTGTGTTGTTTGTGTTTACCTTTGTTGCTCAATGCTCATCCTTTTAATCATACAATACTATATGCCTTAAAACATATTCTAAGTATATTTCAGATAAATTCTTGGTCTTAATCCAACTGTGTGTGTATTTTTTATCAAGTATACATTAAAATAGTTTCTTTAAAAGGGGGTAAATCGGTGATATAAAGTTGAGGGGAAAAGGGTAAAGAGGCGAGCACATGAAAGCATGTGTAAGTGGAAACACGTGCAAGGGTGGACTTGTATGGCCGTGAGGGCCGTGAACGGCGCCGGTAACCGGTTAAACTTAGACTATGGGGTGTGGTTCCCCTTCCCCCTTCCTTCCCCTTGTCCACCTCAGCGCCACATCATTTTCCCCTTTTCTTCCCCCTTCTAGGGGAAATGGTTCCCCTTCCCCCTTCCTTTTTTTATTATTTTTTTTTTGATTTATTTTATAGACTTTATTTTTCATTAATTTTTTTTTTCATTAAAATTAAAAAACAAATTACATGGAAATTAAAAAAAAAAAAACAAACCTAAACAAATTAAAAAAAAAACAAACCTAAACAAATTAAAAAAAAAAACAAACCTAAAGAAAGTAAAAAAAATACAAACTACTCGTCACCAACATCATCGACCCGAAAATTGTTCCAAATATGGTCGATTAGATCCGTGCAAAGATTGTTGTGCACGGTACTATCCTCTAGTGCCCACCGGTTCGATTGTTGTTGTCCCTGGTCAACCGGCTCGATATTCTCTTCAACGTCATTCGGGTCATACTCACATATAGCGCGGCCTTCATCTTCGATTATCATGTTATGTAGTATCGTACAAGCGTACATAATATACCTCAAGTTTTCTGGATGCCATGCACGTGCGGGCCGCCCAATAACATGCCATTTAGCCGTCAAAACACCGAATAACCGTTCAACGTCTTTTCTCGCCCCTTCTTGGCATTTCGCAAACTTTTTTCTTTTCTCATCCGTGGGGATTTGTATCGTTTTCACAAGAGATGAGTAACTTGGGTATATCCCGTCTGCTAGATAATACCCGTGCTTGTATTCTACCCCGTTGAGCACGAAAGAGTCATCAGGACCGGTACCTCTAATGATGCGGTCGAAAACCGTGGATTTAGCTAGAACATTTAAATCGTTGCATGAACCAGCAACTCCGAAAAAAGCATGCCAAATCCAAAGGTCTTGTGAGCAAACGGATTCTAAAATAATTGATGGCTCTCCAACGTCACCTCGCGTAAACTGCCCTTTCCATGCAGTGGGGCAATTACGCCATGGCCAATGCGTGCAATCGATGCTTCCAAGCATGCCAGGAAAGCCGTGTCTCTCTGCATGGTGTGCGTAAAGCTTTTGGATTTCGTTCTTCGTTGGCCTACGCAAGTAAACTTTGCTATATAAGTTCACGACATCTTCGCAAAACCGATACAAGCACTCCCGACTCATTCTAGCAGACATCCTCAAGTATTCATCCCATGAATCACTAGCAGTCCCGTACGCCAACTGACGAATCGCAGAAGTACATTTTTGTAGAGTCGTAAAACCTCGTTTTCCTCTAGCATCATATCGTAGTGTGAAAAACTCATCATAATTAGCCAAGTCATTGGCAATTCGTTGAAACAATCGGCGACTCATTCTAAAGCGACGCTTAAATAGCTCGTCTGGGTATACGCAGTCCTCAGCAAAGTAGTCAGCAACCAAACGTTCGTGTGCACCTTTAGATAAAAATAAAGAATATAAGAAATAAAATATAATAACAAAAATCTATTTTTAAAATATAAGATATGAAATACAATAAAAAAGTAGTAAAAAAAATTAACAAAATATAACAAAATAAAAGAAATTTAAAAAGTATAAGAAATAAAATATACCCTCACGATCTCTGTTTAATGCGGCGCGTCTTGTTCTTGGTTCCGAATTTGTTTCCTCGTCACTACTGTCGTTTACGAACTCCAACAATATCTTTGCCGTTTCAACCATCGTGCTCGCAAAAAAATTGGCAACGTTTGCCTCTTCTGACGACGAACTCATGCTTGTATAAAATTAGGTGAAAAAGGCTAGAAATTATTATGTGGTTTTATAAAAAATTAGGGTGTAAAGTTTATAAATTATGGAGTGTTGTGTGAAGTAGGTTTGAATTGGTTTGAATTGGTGGTAGGATTTTGAAGTTTTATAATATATATATATATAAAAAACGTTTTTTTTTTTTTTTTTTTTCAAACGGTCAAAACCAACGTCTATAATTTTTTCAACGGTCAAAAAATTATTGGAAAAAGGGACGGGGTGGACGGGGGAATTCTCCCGAGTTCACCGATGCTGCTTCGGGGGGGGGGCGGTGTTCCCCTTCGGGGAAAATGCCAAATCAGCTCCCGAGCTTCTTTCCCGAGCCACACCTCACAGTCTTATGAAAAGGCTTAAAATAAAGTGAAAGACCCTACAAAACCCTTGGACTGGTCACCTAGTGTCGTTAGGTCAACAGAAAAAACTCTGTCACGGCTATTTTGCCCCTGCCCATTCCCGGCCTTTCTAAAAGATTACCCCCACGCCCCTATTTAAAATACTGCTTCTCTACTAAACTAAACGTATCGCAGATTCGTAGACTACCGTTTTCTTCTACCTCACTACTTGGTCAAACTATTTTAAAGATTGCATGTAAAATTAAATACAAGACATTGTCTATTTGGTATGGGGTAACAGAATGGATGAGGGGAATGAAATGGACGAGGTAATTGAATGCACAAGGTAATGGAATGGATCATTACTATTTCATGTCTTGGTTGGTTGTCTTATAGGGATAAAAAAAAAAAAAAAAAAACATTACTTTATGTTGTTTGGTAGGCAGGAAAAACCAAAGGAATAAAATTGGTGGTGAGCGGCGGTGGTGGGTGGGTGAAGGTAGTGGGCGGCGGTGTTTGGTGGTGACCGCAGTGGTGGGTTGTGATGATGGTGGTGGGTGGGTTGATGTGCCGAAAAATTCACATGTTTTACACACGTATTTTCACTTGTTTTCACCCAAAATCGTGTTTTTATCTTAATTTTATCATGATTTATCTTCCTTTGTTGATAATTGCAGGTTTTGAGTCCGAAAAGTTAAAAGAAATGAAAAACGACAAAAAAGGCAAGGAATTGAAGATTTTCAGAGTTGTTTCAGATGCAGCACGACGACGCTCAGGCAGTGCACGGCCGTTTATCTGTCCCGGGTCAACAAGTCAACATTTCCAAGTCAGGAGGAAGCAAAAAGACAATTGTACAAAGTTGCACGGGTGTGCCCACCAATGTGCACGGCCGTGCTCAGGTCAACGTGTATTCAGGAATGTTCCAGAACTGACCAAACTAACAAGACGGTGGCACGAACGGACGTGCACAGGCGTGCCCTCCTTATGGCACGGGCGTGCCAGACCTGAGGACAGAATCTGGACGAAAAGACTCTGCAACAGTACCAATTCTCGAGCAATGGCGTGCCACATCAAGGAGCATGGCCATGCATCACCTAAATTGCCTATAAAATAGAGACATCCACTCCACACTCTGGCAACCCATTCCACCCGAATCTCCCTCACATTTCTGCTATCTTAAGGTCTTGTAAGTTACCTTTGGAGGTTGGGATCACTCCATAAACACTACGAGGGTCTGAGCTTGAGAGAAATCACATCAGATCATCCCGAAAACCCGTTAAATCCTTTAGCAACCCTCACTATGTTTTCATCTCAAAACTAATTTAGTGTGAATGTTGTAGTGCTAGCTCTTGGCTAGGATCTTAGGGTGTTACTAGGGTGAAGATTACTTTGGTATGGATTATATAGTTTATATTTCTTAAGTGGTGTTTTGTGTTCTCGTTTAATTCTTTCTACTTTAACTTTGTTTGGCGAATTAATTAATTTATCATCTAGTATTTGGTCTTGTTGGTGTTTTGATAAGAAGTGGAAGGACTTCTCAGTGTACGCATGGTGTGTAGCAACCCAGGCACTTGTAAGCTAACCTATAGTTCCACGAGTAGTGATTAACCCATTTGTGTTTAGGAACATTCACACTTTTTGGCTTAATCCTCTATTATCAAAATCTCATTTACGGTCGGCACGGTCTTTATACTTGGTCCTAGTGATAAGCCAAGACTTGGTTTTTTGACTTAGCTTCATGGTCTATGTGTTAGCTTTGGCGCAGATCAAGAATTGGTGAACCCGTGTTGGAAGCGAACGGTCTTTATTCACTTCCATTACTATATTGCCTCACAATTAGTAATAGGCCAACCACTTTTCGAAAATTTAACTAATTCAAGTAGAGGATGAGCGTGAGCGGGGTAGTCACGACTCCTCTTTGAGATCAAGTGGTAGCTTGTTCGGCCATGCTCCGGCCGCCGACAAGTTATTTATAAGAGTTTATAGTCGTCTAATGTCAATATCGCGACACTGGCGGGTGGGTTCTTCGGGGTTGGGTATACACAGTCTCGAGTGATCCTCCCCTCATTGTTGAGATCGAGGTGAGCTTACCGGTTTGGCAGACCCTCAATATAACAAATGAGAACACAAATCGTCTTCATAGTTATGCGGTAATACAAATCTTCATAGTTATGCGGTATTGCGCATCTTGAAGTTATGCGATAGTGCGCATCTTGGACACACCACTCAATATATTGAACGTCTACTATTAATCCGTACCAAGGTTAGTTGGATCCCTAAGCAACACTTCTCTTTGGATATTGGTTTTCACGTCGGTTATTCTCGCTCTCTCTCATTTTTATTTATCTTTACTTTTACTTTAGCAACTTAAAGCTGAGTGGGGGAAATCGTGTCTTAGGGTTCGATACTCATCTTAAAGTCTTAAATTAATTTCCTTTTCCACCGAGTTGTTGGCATTTCCACCGGAACTTGACATTTTAAGAAAAAGAGATTTAAGTGCTTTAATCCACACGACATCATGGATGAAGGTAGTAGTTGGCGTTGGTTGGTGACGGCGATGGCAGTGGGTGGTGGCGAATGGTGACGATGATTGTGGGTTGAGGTGGTGGGTGGTGGGTTTAGGTGTTGTTAATGGAGGGTGAAAAAGGGGATGGAAGGAAAAAAAATATAAGGGTGGATGGAAATGATTTTGAGGGAATGAAATGTTTTGTGAAATGGATGATTCCATTCCATTACATTCTATTGACCAACCAAAAACATATTCTTTCATTACCTCGTAATATGATCCATTCCATTTCGCCTTTCATTCCAGTATACCAAACGCTATCTAACAAATTCAATACAAACTACGTAGTTTGTTTAAATATTGCAATGTGGAAGTATAAATTGTGGATTGACCATGTAGAATTGTTTTAATTTTTAAAATAATTTATTGAAGAGTAATCAAGGTGTTTTAGTTATAGACCATTCGTACTTTTTTTTCTGTTCCAACTAGGTCATTTAAGATTCAAATCTAATAATGTAAAATTTTATATATATCAAGAATGAAATGAAGGAGAAGATGTTAGGGTTAGGGTTTGTAAAATAGGTAATTATATTAAAAAAAATAACATGTTAATTATATTAAAATTTACAAAAATATATATATTAGAATCCACGTTACCACTTAACGTGGACATTAATAAAAAGAAAAAAAAAGTCACATTACCATAGTTACATGTGAAATAGGTGAAAAAAAATTCAAATTAATATAAAACATGAATGTTGTGTAATCTAATTGAGACAATAATAATAATAATAATAATAATAATAATAATAATAATAATAATAATAATAATAATTTTAGTGACCTAATTGGAACTCTTTTAAAAGTTAATAACTATTCTACAAAGTTAACCCCATTACAAAATAGTTATCAAGTTTAAAAAGTGTTTCAATTAAGTCACCCATATTAATTTTATTTCCTATTCAACTTAATATGCTTTACTTGGTCAAATAAAACACTTTACAAATTGTTGTTACCAGTAGGTTCAAATTTTATTGAATGAAATATTTACATAACCTTGACTTAATAGAATAAGGTCTTGCTTGGTTCATAGAATCCGTATGAATTGGAAATGGGAAAATTTACGAAAGAAATCATGTTTGGTTGGTACACAATGGAATTTAAGTTGGAAAACATTCCACCATTCATTAGAATTAGAGAATCCTACACTAGCTTAATAGAATTTCAACTTTCCATTGGAATGTTAGACATTAATTATCAAAATTACCCTCCATATTTAATTTTCACGTTTTGTGTGTATCTTTTTTTTAGAAAGTTTCACTTTCATTAAAAACACGGACGGATTATTTTCAAGGAGGAGATAACCGCTAAAACAACTAAAGATTACATAGTCTCAAAATTAAAAGAATACCAACCCTTTCAATCGACCACCACATTCTTACCTCTACTCCTATACCACAAGAAACTCAACAATTTAACGTCGGTTACAATTTGATTCACATTGCTACTAATATTGGAGAACACTTTGCCGTTCCTAGCCTTCCAAATCCGCCAACTTTCCATTAGAATGTTAAGACTTATTTTTTGGTTATTGTAACTATTGGATATATATAATATGTCCGATGTAATTAAAAGTCGAGGTCAATGTAACCCGACCCGGTACGATCCGAAGAGTTACACGTTGGTACACGAATTAGACAAGTTCATGAGTAGGTGGATTATTATTTGTGAAATAATAATAGTTTAGGACTTGAGGGACTTAATATTAATTGGATTAATATTAAGGAATATTATAGTAATATGCAAGGGGGCTTAATGTAAGTTTGTGTTTTATAAAAAGGGGATTGAGGTGCAAACCCTAATCACACTTTTAATCAAAACAACACATTGCTCCCTAAGAAAGAAGTTGCGGCCACTCCATAGGAGCCGCCGCCCCTGTCCGCCGCAAACCACCACACCGCCGCCATCCCTTCTGGCAAAGTGTTGCTTCCGGTTGGTTCGTGCTCGGTTGTGAACTTCCTACTAGCGAGGATTCGTTGTAACCCGCGTGTTACAATTCCGGTGTAGTCGTCAAAGGTTGATTACTAAACCCTCTATGGTTGTTTCTTATTTTATTTGTTTATACGCGTTTAACTGAGATCCTGATTGGGAATATTTTATTAATCGGATTAATAAAATTAACTAACAATATATATATATATATATGTAAATCGGCTATTAAATATATTGTATATATAATCCGTTTTCGTTAAATATATAAATCGCTTCCGCTGTGTATTCGATACCATGATTCCCAACAGTGGTATTAGAGCCACGGTTACGCGCGTATAGATGATAAAGTTATAATTTTGATCTATGTTTTATTTGTCAAAAAAAATTTTTTTTTTTTTGACGAAAGATCAAAAGCTTTTTGTTGTTCAAGGATTGTGATGTGAATCGAGCCCTAGGTATTTTTGACCCTTGTCATGGTTGTGTTTGTGATGTTTTATTTTTTTATTGATTTGTATTTTTATTACGGATATTGGATCCGGTGTAATAGATAGGATTAGATTAGATTAGATTTGTTTTATTTGTATTTCAAATTTATCTGTAATCCTAGAAGTACAAGATCAAGACGAAGATAAAAAAGCGAACATGTTCCATGAAGATAGAGATCTCGGGTCAAGTGGGAGCTATATCAAAATAGTTTTGAAACCCTTTTTTTTTACTAGTTTGTTTCGTTTCTGGCTAAAACGAAACGGGTGACCTATTAGGGGCTCGATTCGTTTAATTTTATTATTATGTTTTGTGGTTGTGTTTTATTTATCGTAAATAATTTAGATAACCCAAAATAAATAAAATTTTCCCAATCATGGCAACGGTTTTATTAAATCAAGTCCATTCGCGATAATACAACCAACATAGTTTAAATAGATATTTAAAACTATACCGTGTCGAGTGTTGAAAGGAGTTTCAATCATCACGAACAATAAAAATTGGATTTTATAAACTATTGTGTGACTCACATCATGCTAACGAGTCATTCAATATATTTATGGTAAATATTAAAATTAAATCCCAAATTTAAATTGATGTTTTATGCCACCCTTAACAAGTTAACACTACATTCTAAATCGAACCCAAATGTTAGTGCTGACCCTGCATCTGGGCGTTGATCGTGAGTGAAGGTAATCATCGCGTTTCCTGTGTAACATAGGCCGGTGTTACAGTTAACAGTAAAGGACCAATCATCGCTTGTTTATCAAGTGGGTATAGTTGGGGTTAAACATACATCGCTTTTAGCGATAACCCCAAATGGAGAGTTGTGTAGTGGACACAATTAACAATCGTTGTTTACCTACCTAATCGTACCAGTGGACAGTGCTAAGCCAGTTCATTGTGTATTGATGAATCGGGATCTCATCCTAATTTATTTTGCTTTTTGGGTCATAAAATAATTAGGATATTTAAAACCTAAAATACTAATAAATTAATTTTGAGCTTTGTAGATGTCAACTGAAAACAATTCCACTTCCCAATTCTCTCTCAAGTCCATCTTAGAGAAGGACAAACTGAACCACTCCAACTTCATGGACTGGCACCGCAACATGAAAATTGTTCTCAAGGTGGAGAACAAATTGTATGTTCTTGAAACACCAGTCCCTGATGAACCCGCAAATTCGAAAAGTGAGGTATAAAACCTGGGCTAAGCATTTTGATGACTCTTTGAAAGTCTCATGTCTGATGTTGGCATCCATGATCCCTGAACGTCAAAGGACCATGGAGGACATGGAAGCATACGACATGAATCAGCATCTGGTGGAAATGTTCCAACAAAATGCTCGTTATGAGAGGTTTGATGTGATGCAATCACTTATAACCACTCGTATGCAGGAGGGTACACCAGTTAGCACTCATGTGTTAAAAATGAAGGCATATGTTGATCAGTTGGCTCGTCTGGAATCCCCCTTAAGCGATGAGTTAGCTGGGGATATCATCCTAAACTCACTGCCCAAGTCATATGACTAGTTCATTATGAACTATAATATGAATGGGATGGAGAAGACACTTGCAGAACTGCATCAGATGCTCAAAACTGCTGAGGTAAACATACCTAGCAAAACTGCACCAGTGCTAATGATCAGGGAGGGTCAAATTAAGAAACCTAAAACCAAGAAGAAGGGCTATCAAGGCAAAGGAAAGGGAAAGGGCAAAGTTGTTGCCAACAAGAAACCTCTGAAAGATGCCAAATGTTTTCATTGTGATGAAACTGGGCACTGGAAGAGGAATTGTGCTAAGTATTTAGCTGAACTGAAGCAAGCCAAGGCTTCTGGAGGAGAGTCCTCAGGTATATATGTTATTGAAATCTTTGTTTTTTCTAGCAAAGCATGGGTGCTTGACACAGGATATGGTTTCCACATTTGTAATGTTTTGCAGGGACTAAGAAAGATTAGAAAGCTGAAACAAGGCGACTTGGAGGTCCATGTTGGCAATGGACAAAGAGTTGCAGTGAAGGTGATTGGAGAATATGTTCTTTTACTTCCCTCTGGTTTAGAACTTGTTTTGAACAATGTTTATTACATTCCTAGTGTGACTAGAAATATTGTTTCATTTCATGCTTTGCGTAGACAAGGTTTTGATTATCGTTTTAATGGTGAATTTATTTCTGCTTATTTTAACGATGTATTTTACTTTGATGCAAAACCTAACAATAGGATCTATGAGATAGAAATCCAAAACGATAACATATTATGCAATATCTCCCATAAACGTAATAAGTTGGACTTTAATGATACGTATATGTGGCATTGTAGACTTGGTCACATAAGTGAGAATCGTGTTAAACAACTCAAAACCGCATGAATCCTAGATTCCAAGGGTTCAGAGTCGTTTGGAAAATGCGAATCATGCTTAAGTGGAAAGTTAACAAAAGCACCTTTTTCAAATGTTGGAGAAAGAGTTAATGATCAGTTAGGACTTGTACATACAGATGTATGTGGTCCATTCAGACTAATGTCAAGACATGGAGAAACATACTTTGTTACATTTACTGATGATTTCAGTAGATATGGTTATGTTTATCTTATGAAGCATAAACATGAAACTCTTAAAAAGTTCAAGGAGTACCAAAACGAAGTAGAAAATCAGCTAAATAGAACTATTAAAATGCTTTGATCAGATCGAAGCGGTGAATATCTTAGTAAGGAATTCATCGACCATCTAAAGGATTGTGGAATAGTTTCACAACTCACTCCACCTGGAACACCGCAACATAATGGTGTGTCTGAGCGGAGAAATCGAACTCTATTAGATATGATTCGATCAATGATGTGTCGAACAAACCTTCCAAAATCCTTTTGGAGTTATGCTTTGGAAACTGCCGCAAGACTTGTGAATATAGCTCCAACGAAGAAGGTTGATAAAACGCCTTATGAGATATGGCATGGAAAGAAACCTCATGTATCCTACCTTAAAGTCTGGGGATGTAATGCTTATGTCACTCTAGAATCTTCGGATAAACTAGATCCTAGAGGCGAAAAAGTGGTTTTCGTTGGATACGGTAAGAAGATCGGTTACCTATTCTACCACCCTACTGAAAATAGGATTTTCACTAAACGCAGAGGCACTTTCTTAGAGGAAGAGCTTCTGGCACAAGGGATTGGAGATAACCATGTGGATCTTGAAGAAATTCAAGAATCACAAGTGAATAAACCAATTGTTCAGACAAAACCAGAAGTAACTGATCCAGTTGTTGAAGTTGAGCCTGAGAGGACTCAAGAAACAACATAAACACCAAGTGTTCGGAAAAGTATTAGGGATCGTCGTGCACCTGTAAGGTATGACGATATCTTCATGATTGATGAAGTTGAGCCTGCTACTTACAAAGTTGCAATGTTGGATTCAGAATCTAAGAAATGGCAAGAAGCTATGAATGCAGAGATGCAATCCATGTATGATAACCAAGTCTGGGATTTGGTTGATCTTCCTGCCGAATGTCGGACTGTAGGAAACAAATGGATCTTCAAGAAGAAGACTGACATGGATGGGAATGTGCAAACCTACAAAGCAAGGCTTGTAGCGAAAGGTTTTACTCAGACTCAAGGAATTGATTATGAGGAAACTTTCTCACCAGTAGCCATGCTTAAGTCTATTAGAATTCTACTTGCCATTGTTGCATATTATGACTATGAGATATGGCAAATGGATGTCAAAACCGCGTTCCTTAATGGACACTTACTGGAAGATGTCTATATGGTTCAACCTAAAGGTTTTGTCGATCCAAAGAATCCTAATAAGGTGTGCAAGCTGAATAAATCCATCTATGGATTAAAGCAAGCATCTCGCAACTGGAATCTCCGTTTTGATCAGAAAATCAAAGAGTTTGGTTTTATCAAGAACGGAGATGAACCGTGTATTTACAAGAAATCTAGTGGGAGCTATATCACTTTTCTTATACTGTATGTAGATGACATACTAATCATTGGAAACAATATCCCTATGCTTAAAGATGTTAAGACCTGGTTGGGTAAATGTTTCGCAATGAAAGATCTTGGTGAAGCCGCTTATATTCTAGGAATAAAGATTTATAGAGATAGATCAAAGCGGTTATTGGGTTTGAGTCAAAGTACATATATTGATAAGGTCTTACGACGCTTCTCAATGCAAGACTCAAAAAGGGGGTTCTTGCCCATGGCACATAGAACCATTCTTATTAACAAGCAGTGTGCAAACACTGAAGAGGAAAAGAAGAAAATGGAAGGTGTTCCATATGCTTCTGCAATTGGTTCCATCATGTATGCCATGTTATGTACTAGACCTGATGTCTCGTATGCTCTTAGCATGACGAGTAGATATCAACAAAATCCAGGAGATAGTCATTGGGCTGCAGTGAAGAACATTCTTAAGTACTTGAGAAGGACTAAGGACATGTTCTTAATATATGGAGGACTGGATGAGGAGCTGTCAGTTAAATGTTATACTGATACAAGCTTCCAGACTGATCGTGATGACTCAAGATCACAAACGGGATATGTTTTCATTCTGAATGGTGGGGCTATTACTTGGAAGAGCTCTAAGCAAAGTGTGGTTGCTCAATCCACCTGTGAATCAGAATACAATGCTGCATCGGATGCTGCAAAGGAGGCTGCCTGGATGAAGAAGTTCATTACTGATCTCGATGTTATGCCTAGCATAAAGAAACCAATCGAGATACTGTGTGACAACACTGGTGCCATTGCTCTTGCAAAGTAACCAAGGTCACATCAGACCGCAAGGCATATACTCAGGAAATTCCACTATATTAGAGAAATAGTAGAGCGTGGAGACATCGTGATGAACAAAGTTCATACAGATCTAAATCTGGCTGACCCTTTTACTAAGCCTTTACCTCAAGCTAAACATGAGGAGCATGCTGGAAAGATAGGGCTTAGAGTTGCTAGACAGTGGGCATGATCTGTAATTAGTATTTGTGTTTTATTTTGAACTTTGACAGTTATATTGAATGTTTATTTGATTTAATGGGTTAAATGCAAATTTAAATATTTATTAACTGTGTTCATTATTTGTATGTTTAAATCCTTGAATAAGAGTATTCTAAATGTCCATAGTCGATCAAATTACATGGGAATGAATTTGAATGTAAGACTATTGTGAATTGAGATGGTTGTATTCATGAGATGAATAACTCAAGGGTTTGAGAATCATAATTCACAGATATCATTACGGAATGATATTGGATGTATCTCGCTTCAAAACGATCTCCATGGATCTGTGTCATGAGATGATTTGATATTGATATGTTCAATCTGTCCTTTTTCCTAAGGCACATATTAAACTACATTGATCAATGACTATCTTTGATATTATCCAACACTATCCTGAAACATGGGTAGCAATAAGGGTAGCGTTGGGAGAAATCCAAGATTAAGAGGGAGTTGTATGACGCTGATGGAATTCTATACTTCTATAGGATTAGAAGTCTAGACATTCTGGCGCCCTCGTAAACTCAAACTGGTATAAACGCGTGGCCACGCTCGGGCTAAGGTAGTTCGTTAGACCATTTTGAATTAGAGACGAGAATAGAGAATGGTTGATCACTATAAGAATGAATGATCCATGTCTTATGATCAACGGATGTCTATACAGAAGGGGCTTACTTGAACTCAAAGAACTAGTTGACGACTGTAAAGTGTCATACTATGTTGGGTGCAGTGCGATGCAGCTAGGCGTCCAACTCTGCACACATTGACTCATTTAATTAAAATCGTCCAAGTGGGAGATTGTTGGATATATATAATATGTCCGATGTAATTAAAAGTCGAGGATAATGTAACCCGACCCGGTACGATCCGAAGAGTTACACGTTGGTACACGAATCAGATAAGTTCATGAGTAAGTGGATTATTATTTGTGAAATAATAATAGTTTAGGACTTGAAGGACTTAATATTGATTGGATTAATATTAAGAAATATTATAGTAATATGCAAGGGGAATTAATGTAAGTTTGTGTTTTATAAAAAGGGGATTGAGGTGCAAACCCTAATCACACTTTTAATCAAAACAACACCTTGTTCCCCAAGAAAGAAGTTGTGGCCACTCCATAGGAGCCGCCGCCCCTGTCCGTCGCAAACCACCACACCGCCGTCATCCCTTCTGGCAAAGTGTTGCTTCCGGTTGGTTCGTGCTCGGTTGTGAACTTCCTACTAGCGAGGATTCGTTGTAAACCCGCGTGTTACAATTCCGGTGTAGTCGTCAAAGGTTGATTACTAAACCCTCTATGGTTGTTTCTTATTTTATTTGTTTATACGCGTTTAACTGAGATCCTGATTGGGAATATTTTATTAATCGGATTAATAAAATTAACTAACAATATATATATATATATATATATATAATCTGTTTTCGTTAAATATATAAACCGTTTTCGCTGTGTATTCGATACCATGATTCCCAACAGTAACAACTTTTATGTGATTAAAACTGATACCATTGCAAATAATTTTTTTTTTATAATACATACATATTTCTTGTATCCCCTAGCTATTTTAGAATGAGTCCCAACTTAGGTGGTTGTTGGAATTGGACAAAGCTTTGAAGGGGGGCGCATTTTTTTCGTTTGGGAAATATGGAATAGACACGAAGTCCTTGTGTGTCCTCTATAAACTATAAGAATGCATGGAAATTAATTAAATATCTTAGAGTAACTTATAGGTGGTAATTTGGTAAAATGGTAACTTGCGTAGCAAGCAATTATTACTGTAGTAGAATAGAGAGGAGAGACAAACATCTCTTGCTTCAAAGAAAAGCTTATGCTCCATTTGCAAAAACCAATACCGACATAATATTTTAAGCCCGAATAGTACCATAAAATTCGTTGTTTAATTTTAAGATTGAATGTAATTACAATTTACACATTGGGTTCAGTAAAAAGTAATATAAAAGTCATGAAAATTCGAGCTGAATTTAAAGCTCCTCATGAGTCATGAGGTCTTCTTGGAGGATAACATAATAAACCCCACTGTGTGTTGGTGCCTCTTCTGCAACTTGGCCCTCCTTTTCACAATGGATCTTGAATTCTTTCTATTGTTTATTTTTGTATACTTCAGCATTTTTTTACCATTGTTTTTAATTAGGGATTTATTTAAAGAAACATGGGGATTAAAGTTTTCGATTTTACGTACATAGGGATTAATTCTTGGTTTTTCTTTCTTCGATTTTCTCATCATTTATCATTAACCAATATTCTCTTAGTACTTTTATTTATTTTACTATATTAAATTTTTTTTACCTACAATTTCATGTTATTATTGTTTTTATGAAGATTAAATTAAGAGCTAAAATTTTTTTTACCTACAAAAAACTTTTTTGTACTGAAGTGACAAACTGGATCAAACCTCAGGGACGAAATTGACATTTAACTCTTAAATTAATGATTATACGATCTCCTTAATGAAGTATACTAACGAGTTAAAAGAGTGTTTTTTTGGTGGTGGTGGCGGCGGCGGCCCTTAGCTTTTCCAGCGTAGTACAATTTCATTCTAATTACGGTTTTTTATTACGTTACCCCTAAAAATTGTGTAATGTTAGTATGTTACCCCTTGATTTCTTTTAAAAACCCAAAACGCTCTCAAAACTTTTAATATAAGCACAACATAAAAAAAGATAAAAGCATACAGGCAATAACTTATTCGATTTGTATTTTCTTAATCAAAAGATACAAGTCCGTGAACCAAGGTCAAGGTTTTGAATGGGTAAAACAAAAGAAAAAAAATCATGAGTGGGAAAATAAAAAGCAACTGAGAACAGTCAACCCCTCACCCTTGCACAGCACAGCCACCCCACAACCGTCAAGAGTGCCAACCGGAGACCACCCGAGCCGACGCGGCCCTCGCGTCTTTACCTTCCAGCCACCATTTGCCTCCCCCAAATTATAAGCTGGGTATCTATCATTTTCGTTCTAAAATCTATTTCGTTATGTAAGTAAAAGAAGATGATTTAATGACTCGATTTCAAGCTTTCAAAAACAGTATATGATAAATATATTAATTATGTATTTAACTTAATTTATCATCGGTTTTTTATTTTTATTTTTTTACATTGTATGAAATTAAGGTAAAAAAATTAATGTTTTCATGAACTTTTGGTTTAGATCTGCCACTAATTTGTGATGTGGCTGGTTGTGGTTGGTTGGTGAAAAAGAGCCATTGAGAATGGCTATTTATTTTAAAAATAAAATATTTGAAAAAAAATATTTAAAATTTTAATTTACACATTTACTATATAAATCAACCTCTGTTCACAACCTTTTTGATAACTCTCTTCTACCCCACTCCAAACTATATAAAATTTCTTCTACTTTTAAAAGGAAATATATTCACACAACCGTTCGTTTAAAAAAAAAAACTCAATAGGCCGACCCGAAACCCCGAATCTTAGTCCATCTAAAACCCGTAATCTTCAAATTCCGGGTAATTCACCAGACCTAGTACTGGTGTACGCATATACTTTAACCGGCATGTTTTATCCACGATAATATCCTTTTTACAAGCAACCCGTTCTTATATCCACATCTATATTTCACAACCAAGAATCCCTCACCACCAACCCGTTTCTATACCCCTAACGGGCCCTACACTTGACTTCATGCCGAAAACTCACCCGCAAGATGTTGGTGACCAGTCAGGTCGAAATGTAAAAAAAGAGGAGCTACAAGAAGAAAACCGAGGAGGAGAAGAAAAGTGTTGACCGAGTTGTGGTAAAATGAACATCCAAGAAAGAAGTAGTTTTAACCAAATCTTAGATACACGTATTGGAGAACCCGAAGATGGGTACTTTTATTCTATTTTTTAAAGAAAAAATATATAAATTGTTTTCTTTTTTGTTTTAGTGTAATGAGTAAATTAGCAAAATAGTCCTTGACTTTTTGGCCAATACGTCTGTCGAGTCCAATCTTTTAAAAATTGCTTGAACACTCCCTGATCTTTAAGAAAATAGGGCAATTCAGTCCGACCACTTAACCCAGTTAGATTTTCTCAGTTAAGTCAGGAGCATTTTCATCAAGTCAGATAAAATTTTTAAACCCAGTCAACCCTTGCCCCCCCCCCCTTTATAAACCCTTCGTTTTCCCCAAATCCTAATAAACCCTAATTGTTCATAACCAAATTCCCCAAATAGATCTTCCCTAACAATTCGACCTGTAATCAACATGGTTGTTTGCTCATTTGCTGCTGGAACTGTTATCAAGACTTCGTGGACATCAATAAACCCTGGACGATAGTTCTATTGTTGTAATCGAAAGGTAAGCTTTCGAATTAAAAAGTTTAAATTGTTAAATTTTCAATTTCTAACGAATGTGTACTGATAGGGAGGTGGTTGTGGCTTCGTTGCTTGGGTGGATCATCATTGTGTGCATGAGGTAGCCCTTTCAAACATGACTATCGAAAATGGAAGGTTGACAAAGTGCAACAGAAGATTGAAGATGTATTTGGGTCTAACTTGGGTGTTAATCATTTTGTATTGTGTGTCATTTGGGTCAGACAAGTTAAGTGGGTCAAATAGTATGTAGTTATGGTTGTATTTGTTATGTTTTGGTCATGTATCAGTTTGACTCAAGAATTAATGAATGAATGTTCTTTCAATGCAATTATTTTGATCTATTTGTTATGTATCCGTTAAACATTATAATGTGCAGGTTTGCAATCAACCAAATGGGTCATTCAGGTTTGCAGTGAACCAAATGGGTTATGAAATGTGCACTTATGCAAACATTTGGTAGCTGCTGTATTATTCAAATGGGTCATGCACTTTGTAAAATACTGTGCAGTTCAAATGTGTCATGGTGCAGTCAACCAAATGGGTCAAATGGGTCATGCAGGTTTGCAGTGAACCAAATGGGTCATGAAATGTGCACTTTTGCAAACATTTGGTAGCTACTGTATTATTCAAATGGGTCATGCACTTTGTAAAATACTATGCAGTTCAAATGGGTCATGGTGCAGTCAACGAAATGGGTCATTCATACCATTCAAACCAACACAACACACTCATTTATAACACATAAAACAACATAACATAGTCATTCATACCATTCAAAATTTGACCATAATAGTCATTAATAAGTCAACCAAGACCCATAAGTTCCTAAACATGGCATAATATTGTTCACAACCCATGACAACCAAAATACATAAACATAACATAATATTGTTCAAATTTCATGACAACCAACATAGCCTACTAATCCACCACCTGTGATCCACCATCCTGAGTGCCATTGCCACCATCATCCTGAGTGCCACTGCTACCAACCCGGAAGTCTTCTTCAGCTTGCATGACCTTCTGTTATGCCCCTTCTGCTTGCAGAGAATACAGTCACTGTCTGACCTTTTCTTGGCATTTTACCCTTGTTTGGAATGGTTGGTATGGCAGACTGAGAAGCATTATCAACCTGGCTAGCTTGACTAGACTCAGTCATTTCTTGTGCAGGTCTCTTTCTTGCCTTTTTTGGCCTGCCTGGTTGCTTGTGATGCTTTGGTGGGGTTAGGGTGGTTAGGCATCTTGATTCTGGCCATAAATCCATACCATTGATTGGAGCAATGGTACATTCATACACTCTCTTACAGGTTTCCAACCTGTAAACCTGATCAACCCACCTCTCAGGTATGCCATCACCTCCATGCTCTGCATAACACCATATGGCAGCCACTGCATGCTTGCATGGCATAGCAGTAAGGTCCCACTTCCTACAAAAGAAAGTCTTTTCCTCAAGGTTAACAGCCCTCTTATCATGTGTAGCATAGCAAGTAACTCGGTACCTGGATCCACCTGTATAAAACATGAGTAGTCAAACATGGTTTCCAGCAGCATTAAAGATCATATCAAATGAGTATTAGAATAGCCTACCTGTCCAGATCACATTGTATTGTTGTAACACCCCAACCGATGGCGGAATCATCGAGGTGTCACGTAGTGACGATTGTTCAAAAGCACATGGTACTAAAATGTAAATATATTATTGAATAATTTTAAATTGTCTTACATAGATGAAATGGAAAAAAAATACAAAAGTCTGAATGAAACATGAAATTTGAAATAACTTATTAAAAGCAAGCACTAAAGTCCAATGCTATAGTACTAAGATCAAACTGCACCTGAAACATGTACAAAATAAGTTTTGTCAACATATGAAATGTTGGTGAGCATTCCTAGATTTAGTACATATAGTAAGTTGGAAAATGTTATACAATTCAAGTGCAAAGCTACAATGCAATTATGTAAACTATGTATCATACAATTGAGCGAAATCAATCCTGTGACTGTATAATGTACTAAATGAACGGCGGTGTACTTATCCAAATAATTGGATAATAACTTAACAATGACCATGGATTCTCCGATGAAAAAGGGGGAGAATCAACCTAGGCGGGTTGTCAATCCAATAGCGCTATCCAATGTTAAGGTCGGCTTGTACAATGTTAATGATTTCACCAAGTACAAATGTATTCTACATGTAATGTCTAAGCATAAAGCACGTTTGTAAGCAAATGCACATAGTACTAGAATTGTATTGTAAAAATGTGAACTTGTATTTGTAATTTGTATAAATGTACATGTAACACCCCAAAAATGAATAAAAGCAAAAAGGGGATAGGAAATACTCACTTTCGCCAAATGACTAGATGACTAAGCGAGCGTGAAAATGCGAGCAATCCAAAGATTCAACAACGAAACTAGTCCAATTTAGAAGAAAAGAAACCGAATAGGAAAAATATCAAGCTTCCAATTCGCCAATTACAAGAGCTTATAATCAAAGCTTCAAATGTAGAAGTAATATACTCTAGAAGAAAGGCATGAGGGAGAGTTTAATCGAATTGAAACAATCGATTTAGAGGTGCCAAGTGTAATGGGTCATAAGTGGGTTTTTATACTAGTTTTGGATTCAATTAGGCTTTAAAATTGGTCAACACAATAAAGTAAGGTTTTAAAATGAGTTGACTATTTGACTAGGACTTTGACTAGGAATTTGACTAGGACTTTGAATATGACTTTGACTAGGAATTTGACTAGGACTTTGACTGGGACTTTGACTGTCTCCGCAAACCGCGAGAGCTAAAAAAAATAAAATTTTCTAATTTAATCAATTTTAAGTTCTGGACTTGTTTCCTTCGGTTTCTAAGTTGTTTTAGGATCGAAAATTAAGGGCTTTGAGTATCAAGGTCTGAAACATACGTGCTCGGGTGTAGATGTGAGTATAAAACGTGCATACTTTTACTTATAAAAATTATAAGTTTTATTAAATTGTGAATTTTGGTCCTATTAAAATACGAGGGTTAAAAATGAAAATTTTGAAATAGTTGAGGAACCAATTATGCACATTTATGAAAAGTGAAGGGTGCAGGTTGTCACAGTCTCCCTTACTTTAAAAAATTTCGTCCCGAAATTACTTTCAAGTGAAGGTTTGCATGAAACAAAAGACATTTGTAAAAAGGCAAGTAGATTTTAAGGAATGCATCAGCCATGATTTGACAAAGTTTGAAGTAGTTGTTTAATACCCAAAATAAGAGTTTGAAAATCCTTAAAGTTTGACCCAAGGTTAGAGAATTAAGAATTTATAATGAGCAAGGTTTGGGAAAAAGTTTGTAACTGGTTAGGGCAGGGCAGTGTTATAGTAGCTTCCCTTACTTTAGAGAAGTTTCTGACCGAACTTTATTAAGGACGTGCAACAGGATTTCGACAAACAGAGAGTGTAAGAGTATACAAAGTTTGTGTTTTCAGTGTGGATGGTCCAGATAAAGACTCTTGGAAGTCGAATTGAAGCTCGTGTAAGAACATTCTTATCGAAAATGCTAGCTATTAGTCAACGATCTAATAAAGAGATAGTAATGGGTAGGTTCTTGGTCAGACTCCTAGTCCGCTCCCGCAGTATCGCTCGTGCTTATATATAGGGTGTACCACAGCTAACCCACCACACTACTGATACTTTGGACTCGTACTGATTGTCTACCAATAGCCTAAGTAGAATCACACACCATCCCCATGTACCTGTAAATCCATGATTGCGTTCCGGACCGTAATCATCGATTTACCTTACACTAGGGTGCTATGCTTTTCCATAACACTAACATAAGTAATGCAAGAAACAATGTGTGCAACCAAAATGTGTTAAGTAGTTGATACTGCTCAAGTATAAGATGCGGTTAGAGGTTCTTCCCCTTTCAGGTTCATCCTTTAACCGTAATGAGATTAATGTGTAAGTATAAGACATGATTAGGGGTTCTTCACCTTTCGGGTTCACCCTTAACCGTAAATTTTTGTTCACATCATTGGGCTCTAAACAACCATATTGATTAACTCTGAGGATTACACCGTTCCCCTTGGGTTAGAGGAATACTCTGAACCGAGTCGTACATGGGAACTGGATTAGATCTCATACGAGCTATCAATTAGTATGTTTGTTGGCCATGATGATGAACAAAATAATGTAAAGTATAACAGGGTTTTGCTCACAACAATAAAAATATGCATACCAAATATGCGTTCATGTAAGTATATAAGTATAGCATAAAATTTCGATTGAAAGAATAGCATAACGTAAATCGAGTAAATCGCACAATTTGCACAAAATGAAAGTAAATGAGTTAAATTAATGCTCAAAACTAGTGTTGTAAGAATAACTACTAATAACTAGTGCGAGAATAGTTGCGAATAACGCGTGAAAATAACTACCAACAAAAGAATAATACAAAAATAATAAGATAATGTACGAACGTAACTATAAATAGAATGGTGTAAAAAAATAATGAAATTTACTGTAAATGAAAGTGCGCAGAACATACGTATAGTCTACTGGTATGAGGATAACTTTTTGGAAACCGAAGAATGTTTTAAGTTCAAAACAGGTTACTTGAAAATATTTCATAGGTACACATTTTCATGTGTTTACGAGAAGTCGAGTTTGAAAAGTGTTATACGGTATATTATTAGTTGCAAATTCCTCCCAAAAACATATATTGGACACGTTATATGAAAACATGCAGATTTACTTTTGATTTGTAAAATATGCAAGGCAAGTTTATAAAATGCAAGATAAAACCATTTCATGAAGTGTGTGTAAATCTAATGTGTTTCGAAAGACCAAGATTTAAAATGATGTGAAGGTTGTGAATGATCCCAGATGCCTTGACGAATTTTGGAAAATAAGATTTTCTGTATTTAAACATTTCTTTAACTTGTGGGTTGAAAAGTCGGAAATTTTTAAGTGTTATGAAATGTTGAGAAAATCGAAGTGTTACCCGTTAAGACTGGGTAAACTTGAAACCTTTTAAATTTTCAAACTTTTACGAAATTTATACATTGAAAGATCATTTATTTGCAGGATCGTTAAGACATCTCTTTGGGCTCATAGCGGGCTATTTGTTTCAAGGCACAAGGTGTATGAAAAGTGTGTTCTAATTTGGCGAATAGGCTTTGTGAAAAGACTTATAAAATAAGTTGTCAAATTAATCGTTTTAGAGAGTAGTGTACTAGTGCGTATCGTGTTGGTAGGCATTTATGTATGAGTTTAGTCTGACTAAGAAGTTCTAACTAATGGTAGTTGGCTATGGCTTAGGAGACTGGGTGCAGCAATATTAGTATTAGGTATATGAGGATATACTGTGACTTCGATCAAGTAAGTTTGTAAACATGAAGGTATAAAACAGGTTGAAATAATAAGTTTGGAAAAACCATGTTCATTTTTAATTGTATGTTGACGCAACATTCCTAAAATCAGGATGTGATCAAAGTTAAACACAGAGTTTAAAACTTAAGTCGTGGGTAAAAATGTTTTAACACAAAACGAGTAATACCTTATAGTGTAAGAATCATGAGCATAAAATAGTGTAAGCTTTAATGCGATAATATATTGAACAAAAGTTTTAGTAATGATGATAAGGGATTTAAAAGCGAATGATCAATGAATAATGGCATATGAAACATCAAGTGATTAAATGGAATCTTCAAATGATAAACAAACATAAATATCAATGATATAAAACATTGGAATTGTTTCTATAGGAAACCTTGACCAACTCAAGTATTTGAAATTTCCTAGTGACTTGTGGGGGCTTACTTTAGCCTATAAGTGAATGCTCATCCCAAGAGTTCCCAGGTAGGTATGCGGGTCCCTCGTCTGATTGGGATTTATACGAAATACCAGGCCTAGACAGAAAACTCAGGATACAGGCGCTCACCCTTTCAGATTGCACGTGCCACATCACTAGTGAATTCCAAAACTTTAGCGAGATTAAAAACGAGATGCAAAAATAGATCCTTGATATTTGGATTTCACTCCTAACTCAAAGATGTATTTCAAAATTGAAAACGATTGTGGAATGAAACCAATCACTAAGTTAAGGATATCACTCCCAGCTTAGTGGTTAAGTTCCTTTTTGAAAGAAATACTCTTTGAGGTGTGGATGTCACTCCTATCTCAAAGATATATTCCTAAGATAAATAACATATAGAAGAGTAAAACTAATCACCAAGGTATGGATGTCACTCCTAACTTGGTGATATCGTTTCGTTTGTGAAATACGAGTATCTTCTTCTCTAAACAAAACACCGAAAGAATAACGAGAAAGAATCATAGCGAAAATATCTTGAAAGAAAATAATAGGATAAAGAGAAATAAACACGAGAGGACTCGTGAATGTAAGCTTGGTTATAGACTAGGCTAAAAGGCATTCTAATAACCTAATTCCCTATAACCATGGCTCTGATACCAATCTGTAACACCCCAACCGATGGCGGAATCATCGAGGTGTCACGTAGTGACGATTGTTCAAAAGCACATGGTACTAAAATGTAAATATATTATTGAATAATTTAAATTGTCTTACATAGATGAAATGGAAAAAAAAAATACAAAAGTCTGAATGAAACATGAAATTTGAAATAACTTATTAAAAGCAAGCACTAAAGTCCAATGCTATAGTACTAAGATCAAACTGCACCTGAAACATGTACAAAATAAGTTTTGTCAACATATGAAATGTTGGTGAGCATTCCTAGATTTAGTACATATAGTAAGTTGGAAAATGTTATACAATTCAAGTGCAAAGCTACAATGCAATTATGTAAACTATGTATCATACAATTGAGCGAAATCAATCCTGTGACTGTATAATGTACTAAATGAACGGCGGTGTACTTATCCAAATAATTGGATAATAACTTAACAATGACCATGGATTCTCCGATGAAAAAGGGGGAGAATCAACCTAGGCGGGTTGTCAATCCAATAGCGCTATCCAATGTTAAGGTCGGCTTGTACAATGTTAATGATTTCACCAAGTACAAATGTATTCTACATGTAATGTCTAAGCATAAAGCACGTTTGTAAGCAAATGCACATAGTACTAGAATTGTATTGTAAAAATGTGAACTTGTATTTGTAATTTGTATAAATGTACATGTAACACCCCAAAAATGAATAAAAGCAAAAAGGGGATAGGAAATACTCACTTTCGCCAAATGACTAGATGACTAAGCGAGCGTGAAAATGCGAGCAATCCAAAGATTCAACAACGAAACTAGTCCAATTTAGAAGAAAAGAAACCGAATAGGAAAAATATCAAGCTTCCAATTCGCCAATTACAAGAGCTTATAATCAAAGCTTCAAATGTAGAAGTAATATACTCTAGAAGAAAGGTATGAGGGAGAGTTTAATCGAATTGAAACAATCGATTTAGAGGTGCCAAGTGTAATGGGTCATAAGTGGGTTTTTATACTAGTTTTGGATTCAATTAGGCTTTAAAATTGGTCAACACAATAAAGTAAGGTTTTAAAATGAGTTGACTATTTGACTAGGACTTTGACTAGGAATTTGACTAGGACTTTGAATATGACTTTGACTAGGAATTTGACTAGGACTTTGACTGGGACTTTGACTGTCTCCGCGGACCGCGAGAGCTAAAAAAAATAAAATTTTCTAATTTAATCAATTTTAAGTTCTGGACTTGTTTCCTTCGGTTTCTAAGTTGTTTTAGGATCGAAAATTAAGGGCTTTGAGTATCAAGGTCTGAAACATACGTGCTCGGGTGTAGATGTGAGTATAAAACGTGCATACTTTTACTTATAAAAATTATAAGTTTTATTAAATTGTGAATTTTGGTCCTATTAAAATACGAGGGTTAAAAATGAAAATTTTGAAATAGTTGAGGAACCAATTATGCACATTTATGAAAAGTGAAGGGTGCAGGTTGTCACAAATTGTGATGCCTCAGTTTTTATCTTCTCAAATAACTTGGTTGCAGCAGGTGTTAAAGGCCCATCAGTCTTTGCAATCAGCTTCTTAACAGCCACAATCTTCTTCATAATGTACTCCCTTATGTACTCAAGGCAATTTATGATTGGTTTGTCCCTACCACCAATGATATGCCTGTTGAATACTTCACAAATATTATTCAACACCATATCACACTTTGGCCTTCCTGCATGCATTATCAATCAAGAACATAGTATATTTCAGTTTTCCTAACATACATTCTAATCACATGAAAGCATACCATGATGTGGTCAATCAAGAACATAAGATGAATCATACCATTAAAGTGAGATCTTGACCAGTGTTTTGGTGGGATCTGTTTCAGCCAATCATGCAATGGTTGATCAGTTTTGGCCACTGCATTCAGAGCCTTCTCCCAGCCTATTGATGTGGTTACACTTGAACAACTCCATAGCAACTTCTTAAACACTGCGCCCCTCCATTTTGCTTTCATGTTCTCATGGATATGCCTAAGACAGTACCTATGTTCTGCCTTTGGGAATAGCCTAGAGATAGCTGGTATGATACCCTGCATAAATACATATGACAAACCATCATTGAACTGTTAGCATAAACAAGATACGGAAACAAGAATGAAAGTTACCTTCTACCTGTCACTTATAAAAGTGAAATCTAAATTGGGACCAATATCCAAATCATCTCCCAGGTTCACCAAGATTCAACTCCAAGTCTCCATTGTTTCTGCTTCCACCAATGCATAAGCCACTGGATAAATTCCATTGTTATCATCCACACCCACAACAATTAAAATCTATCTAGGGAAGGGACCCTTCATGAAACAACCATCAAAACCCAGGATTTCCTTACCACATAACCTCCAACCTTGTTTCAAACCACCTAGACAAATGTAAATTCTTCTAAACTTCCTAGTATGGCTATCTGGACTGTATGCTCTCTCCACATCAATTTTGATTGATGTTCCAGGGTTAGATCTCATCAACTCCTCACAATAATCCCTAAGAATGGCATAGTGAGTTGTATAACAACCTACCATTTTATTGTATGCTTTCACTTTTGCCCTAAACATCTGGTTTTTGGTCACCTGAACCTACCTATTCTTCTGAACAATATCAACTAAAGCATCAACTGTTATGCTTGGACTTGCCTGGACAATATGCTCTATCTCCTAAGCCAACCAAGACACTGTGCATAATTTAACACCCTGACATTAAAGACATGTATGATCTGTGATTAAGGTCTTCACAACCCAAGCCCCAAGTACATGACTATAAAAGATGTGAAGGGCAAAGGGACAAGTGGGCTTGGGGTGTTTCTTTCTAGGTTTTTTGGGTTTTGAGGTGGAGGCTCCTGCCTCTCCTTTTTTTTTTTAACTATTTTGGGTGGGTTTATAGAAATGCCCCCCCCCCCCCAACTTTGACTTATCTGCATTAATGGCACAACCACCACCAAGTTGTGGATTAATACCCTGGCAAACAACCCTGAACCTACCCTTGTCATTCTTCACTATTCTTAGTTGCCTCTTGGTTTCCACAGCATAGTCCTTCACCAACCTCTTTATAACATCCCTAGAAGTAAATGTTTGAGTAAGATAAAAGGAACAGTCATCATTCTTTGATCTGCTTCTCCTCTTCTGTTTCTTCTTCTTCCTAATTGACTTATTCAACTTAGGCTCATTCTCATCACTCAAACTGTCAAAATCATCTAAATCTACTTCAACTTCATCTTCCATTTCATCCTCTGATTCCTCACCTTCACTACCATCTGGGTCTACTGCAGCCTTATAGTTTTCCATATCAACCTCACAATCCTCTACTAAATTGTCCTCATCTACAATAAAATCAGAGTCCTTATCATCATCCTTCTCTGCAGTATCCATGTCATTCTCTACAATCTCCTTGTTTTTCTGTTTGTTCCTAGTGTTTGCATCACCACTATCTTCACTATCAGATGATTCATTGTCCACATCCATATCCACATCCCCATCAGGCTTATAAGCAGTATCTTCACTATCAGTACATTCCCACTTATCCAAATCTGTCTGATATGAGAATTCTTCCTCATCAGACTGATTAACAACTTCACTAACCTTTCTGTTTGTTAAAGTTTCATTGTCTGGGACTATATGTTCAACATATACCTCAATTAGCTTCTCAGTCTCGACTAGTTTGAGTACTTCTAAGACTTGTTTATCAAATAGGATTGGTCTTAAACCAGATTCTAGACTTTTTCCTAGCAGCCTATAAAAAACCCTAATTTCATCACTTTCTAGGTACCCTAGTACAGACAAAAAGTCATACAACGTTACCACAACAAACCAATCAGTGTGCACATGATAATTGTAGTTAACCTTGGCATTTAGATACATCATGGCTACATCAGGATCACTAAGCTCGCCAGCATGATAAAGCTTAATCGAAAACTTCTCTTTGCTTGAACCTGTATAATCATAGAAACATAGGTTATGAAGCACATTATCATAGAAACAGAGGTTATTAAGACAACATAGACGAAAACTATTGTACTCACCATATTTGGAGCCGTGATCAAATTCTTCACCGTCTTCCCTGACACGCCATCCTTCGTCGTCGTCCATGATCAACAAGGGATTTTAGAGGGAGATGAAAGCAGATGATTGTTGATTGTTGTTGATTTTGGAGGGAGATTAAAGCAGGAGGAGGGTTATGGCATAAAAGAGGAACAATTAGGGTTAAAATGTTTATAAAGGGGACAAGATTAACTGGGTTTACAAAATTTAATCTGACTAGACGAAAATGCCCCTGACTTAACTGAGAAAATCTAACTGGGTTAAGTGGTCGGACTGAATTGCCCTATTTTCTTAAAGATCAGGGAGTGTTCAAGCAATTTTTAAAAGATTTGACTTGACATGCATATTGGCCCAAAATTCAGGGACTGTTTTGGTAATTTACTCTAGTGCAATATATAATTTTTTTTTATTTTTTTCTAATATGTCCTTTTTTAATAAGTACTAATAAAAACAAAACCGAATTTTCGGATCATATAAATGATTTTTTCCACAAAAGGTTGAAGCGAGACTTCTACCAGAATAATGATAGTCTCTAATTAAAGTAATGTGAAATAAATAACGGCGTCAAAACTTTTAGTGGTTACTACCATAACATCAAGAATAACCCAACAAGCGATGAAAATGAAGCCGACTTCTTGACGAGAGCGTTTACTACTCATCACAAAAATCATCTAAACGAATGAAAACAACCTCCTCTACTTGTTTGAAATAAAATATTTTGAAAATGAATTAATTATTTTAACTTTTTAGTGGGGGTTACAATAAATTAATTATTTATTTAACATTAAATATAATTATTAAATAGAGCATTCATATTTGTTTAAACTTGTTCTTTTTTTCTTACTCAACATTTCTTCACATTTGAACGTTCTACTCTATATATCTTTATGAAGTCTTTACGAATATTTATTTCTTTCCCCCTTCCTATCCCTTAAGGTTGCTTTTGAAGCGATATTTTGATTGGTTGTTAGCCATGTTCCCACATGATACTTCGTTAGACGACCTTCCTTTTCTTCTTCTCTATTTAGTCCAAACTTGTGTCTCTGTTAGTGGAGAGAGAATTTAGGGCATGTTTGGATAAACTTATTTGAGTTCAAAATGAATCATTGTTAAAAGAACTTATTAACTTATGACTGTTTAAAAATGAGTGTTTAGAAAAGTGTTTGGATTAGCTTATGTGGTGGGGAAAACAATAAGTTGATAAGTTATTTTATAAAAAAGTGTTTGGCTTAACTTATTTTGGTAAAATGGCCAAAAAGGATATAAGAAGGGTAGATATAAGGATATAAGGAGGGAATGTTGGTAAATATCCATCAATAAGTTATAAGGAGGTTTAAAAAGTCACACGGTCCTTAGTTTTCCAAAACAACTTATTATAGGCAAATGAAAAGTTAAAACATTAAATCCTTTTTCATTTGCCAAACACTTTTTTCAACTTATTAACTTTTTGAAAAAGTAATAAGTTATAAGGAGGTGGAAATAAGACCATGGGGTGTGGATCGGTGGATGGCTTCGGGGTGCAGACGTGGAGGGCTTTCCCCTCGGGAACACCGCCCCCACCAATTTCCCTTCGTCACAAACGGTGGATTCTCACCGTTCTCACCGATCTAACGTTTCAATATAATATTAATATTATATTATATTTTTGTTATGTCCTTTTCTCTTTAAAAAAATATTATAAAAAGGAAAGGGGAAGAAGATGGGTTTGAGAGAGAGGTGTAGGTGATGAGGGACGGTGGTGGGTTTGGTGTACGTGGAGGCGGACGGTGGTGGGTTTAGTGCAGGTGGAGGCGGACGGTGGTAGGGTTGGTGCAGGTGGAGGCGGACGATGGTAAGGTTGGTGCAGATGGAGGTGGGCGGTGATGGGGTTGGTGCAGGTGGATGGTGGTGGGGTTGGTGTAGGTGAAGAAGATGGGTTTGAGAAGGAGAGAGAGGTTGAAGAAGAAAGAAGATGTGTGTGGGTTGGTGTGAACATATAAACGTTTTTTTTTTTTTTTTTTTCTTTTAAATAATGGAAAGGGAAGGGGGAAGAAGGGGGAACTATTTCCCTTAGAAGGGGAAGGGGGAATGACGTGTCGTTAATGTAGAGAAGGGGGTGGGAAGGAGGAAGAGTTTCACACCCCATAACCTAAGAAGAGCCAAACATGCTCTTAATTCAAGATATTTTATGTCTCCAAATAACTAAATTAGTTTATTTTACTTAAAAGCTATTGGGGTTGGTGGCCCAATGGTAGAAACAAAACTTCTAGGAACACCTAAAGGGGAGGTCATGGGTTCAAGTCCCACAAGGAGAAGAAATTTGCCGTTCAAAAAAAAAAAAAAAAAAAAAATTTACTTAAAAGCTTATATTTAAGTTTTTAAATATTATCAAGTTCATAGCTTCTTGGAGGGGATGTAAGCGAGGACTTCAGTTTTATTAGCGGTTTGGCTGTAAAAAAAGGTTTCATATGCGGTAGGCCTTATGAGTGTCTACTTCGCTTTGCGGGACCCTCAATGTTAGCTCTTTCTTCTCTGCTCCTACACGGGGGTGGCTAAGTTATTTGGCTTTCGAACATGTCAGCCCATATTTGTTGAGGATGTTGTTACTTATTTTGACAAAGTCCTCCGAGATGCGGTAGCGGGCCTTGCGGTTTTTGTAGGACCGTTTTTTAGATATTTACAATGAAGGTTGACATTCTTGTCAATGTGTTTTGGAGTTTGGGAATTATTCGGCTGGAGACATCAGCTTACACTTTCGTGACTTCAAGGGTGTAATATTGGAGCCATATATATATGGAGAAATGTCACACAAATGTAACCAAGTTTGTTTGGTGTTCTAATTAAGTCACTCAAACTTTTTTTGTCGCTCTAAAGTCATTAAAGTTTCATTTTTTGTTCTAATACTATGTAATTACCAGGTCATTAGGTCACCTTCTTTTTTTATTTTTATTTTTTCTTTCATTTTAATGTTTATATGGATATTATTTTTATTAGGTGAGTTTTATAAAATGAAGATTTAAAAAATATTTTTTTTTAAATTTTACATGTTTAAAAATTTTATTAAAAAATATTAAAACCTGACACATCATCACTTTTACCTAGAAACCTGATAATTACATAGTATTGGAACACTAAATGAAACTTGAGGGACTTTAGAGAGACAAAAAAAATTTAAGTGACTTAATTGGAACAGTTAGCAAACTTGGTTAAATTTCTACAAAGTTACCCCTATATATATATAGGGGAGAGTTCAATTGAGAACTCATAGTTAGGGAGAGAACTCGAGAACTCTATATTACACATATGTAATATATCATATGTTGTATATTACACTTGTGTAATATATTATTATTGCATATGTTGCATATGTGCAATATATCATATGTTGCATATGTGCAATATATCATATGTTACACATGTGCAATATATATTACATATGTGCAATATATCATATATTGCATATGTGTAATATATATTACACATGTGCAATATATCATATATTGCACATATGCAATATATACTACACATGTGTAACATATGATATATTACACATGTGTAACATATGATATATTACACATGTGCAATATATACTACACATATGCAATATATGATATATTGCACATATGTAATATAGAGTTCTCGAGTTCTCTCAATAAAATGAGTTTTCTATTGAACCATCCCCTATATATATATATATATATATATATATATATATATATATATATATATATATATATATATATATATATATATATATATATGAAGTGTGACATTAATTTCCAATTTCTTTAATAAAAAAAAACCTTTCGTTGAAATTTTTTTTTAATAATTTAATGTGGTTGAATGACCAAATTACAATATGCAAAAAAAAGTGATATAAAAAAAATCCAAGTTTTAGTTCTTAAATTTTTATATGTATACATCTATTTATAATTGCAATTTAAGTTAATTATCTTAAGTGTACTTAAATTTATTTAAGGACCAAGCCCTTTTAATTGATTTAACATTCATCAATTTAAAAAGAAAATTATTAAAATGGTCAAAAAATAACTTAGCAAAATTTTTATTTCCATATCAAAATTTATTTTTTAAAACATATCTATATGGCATATGATAACTGCTTACATTATATGTTATAAAATTCAACCAATGCAATATAGAGAGTGGTTGCCCATAGGGATGAGCATGATACAACTATCGTATCGAACCAAACCGGTACCGGTATCAAAAATCTTTAAATATGGGTACCGTAACTGAAAACAACCGTTATGGTACCGATACCGGTATTTGTATGTAAAAGTTGGTAAATATTAGTACCGTCTGAACCGGTATTACAGATATAGAAAAACGAAATAAGTGGATTCTGATACCTGATACCATATGTTCATCCCTAGTTGCCACACCATTGGTTCATTTGGGTTTGCAATCCCTAACTTTAATTTGACGTTTTCTTTGGATCGACTTCCTCTTCATCAAGCCAAGTCCGTATGAACTTGGTTCGCTTGCTCCAGAGTTATCCAAGTCAGCTTCGATATAGATGTTCAAAGTTAATTCTATATGACTATATGTTTTTTGTTTTTAATTTTTGAAACCACTAGAATATGAGAATTCCTTGGAAATTTGTTAGGTAATTCTATTGGGCAAAGAAGCTGCATAACATATATGTAAAACAAAAACAAAATCTTTATTGGAACGAGAAAAACCTTTTACATGAAAAAAGCGAAATGACATCGTGTGTGTAAATTTTTTTTCTTTTTCCATGTATTACTTTGAATTATTTATTCATTAATTCAATAAAGATTAAAAGTTACAAAATTAGCATTTTTTTTGTCAGCTATATATAAGACAACTTTACAATACAATGGAATAGTTTCACAAGACTATCATAAGCGTATATGTAATATGTAGGGGACTCTAATTTAGCGCTCCCTTTTCATCATTTTATTAATTGCCACGAATTTAAAAAAAAAAAAACAATCCTAATTGCAGCGTTAAAAATTTAACGTTTGAGATTTGTTTGAGGATTTTAAAACCCAGGGGACGGTGTGAAGGGCTTTGTTTGGGGATTTTAAGGCCTCATTAATACTCCACTACACTTGCTCTAATAAGTATTTCCCTAAGGCTGAGGGGTATGGGTTCGGTGGAGGGGATCGGCAAGTGAGGTGTACACCTCTGCCGACGGGGAACACCGCCCCCCACCCCGATCGGTGCTCGGCAAAAACGGGAAGATTTCACCGATGGTACCGATCTAATTTTTTATTATTAAAATATTGTGTGTGTGTGTGTGTGTGAAAAGGAGGGAAAGGGTGAAGGGGGAAGGGGGAACACCACCCCCCTTGATAGGGGAAGAAGAGGAAGAAGATGAGGTGGCAATGGGGGGTCGGTGACCACACCCCTCAGCCTAAGAACAACAATTACTAATTCACTGGCTAAATATATTTTCGAAAGGTAAAAATCCAAGTGATAACGGCTTTATTGAATCTTCTAAAATATCAGTAGAAAAAAAAAAATCAAAGTTGGGTGAATATATTTCTCGAAAAAACCTAAATCCCTTTTATACAACTTATTATAGTAAATACCTTTAAAACAATAAAGTGTTGTATACAAGAAATGAAATTAGTATGAAAGTTAATATAAAGTGATATTTTTAAATAAATACATTATAGATTTTTCATATGTTACTTCATTAATATATTTGAATTGAAATGAATGTAAAACAATTTGAAAAACAATATATATATATATACACACACACTAGACTTTTGCCCGCGTTGACACGCGGTTCAACAACTTATAATTATTTTGAACGGTAAAACCTATAAACAAAATATTATAGAAATGTTTTAAATTTTAATTAAGTTTTAACTGAATATTAATTAAGTTTTAATTCAATTTATAAAAAAAGATATTTAGTGATATTTAAAATTTAACAAAATAATTCGAATTTAAATATTTAAAATTTTAATTAAGTTTTAATTCAATTATTGATTTAAAAAAATGTGAAAATTTTATAAATCCTCACATATTGCCATGTGGCACAAAATGGGAGGAGAGATAATTGATGGTGGAGTGAGTGATTGCCATGTGTCACAAATTGCTTTAGAATATTATATGTATAGATAGATATTTGACTTGAGAGATTACGAATTAGAAAAGGTAGTAATTGACATGTTGACCAAAATTAAGTTTTAATTCAATTTTTGATTTAAAAAAATATGAAATTTTTATAAATCCTCACATATTGCTATGTGGCACAATGTGGGAGGAGAGATAATTGATGGTGGGGTGAGGGATTGCCATGTGTCACAAATTGCTTTATAATATTATATGTGTAGATAGATATAGATGTTTGACTGGAGAGAATAGGAATTAGGAAAGGTAGTAATTGACATTTTGACCAAAATTAAGTTTTAATTCAATTTTTTATTTAAAAAAGTATGAAAATTTTATAAATCCTCACATATTGCCATGTGGCACAATGTGGATGAAGAGATAATTGATGGTGGAGTGAGGGATTGCCATATGTCACAAATTGCTTTAGAATATTATATGTATAGATAGATATATATATATATTTATAATTTTCCTAAAAAATGTGATAATTCTATGTTGTTTTATAAGTGTTATAAAAATGTATAATATTCTTTGTGTGTTGTATTATATAGAAAAACAACAAAAGTAATAATTTAAAACCAAATAAATGTATTTTAAGCATGAAATTTAATGCACGTTGATTATCTTTTTCACATGTTTTAAAATTCATGCTTAGAACATATTTGATTATGTTTAAATTGTTACTTTTACTGTTTTTCTCTATAACACAATGCCAGAACAAAATATAAAACATTTTTCAAAAATTTTAAACACAATGTGCCTGTAAATTTCTCTCACTTTTTAAGAAAAACTAGGTGACATCCCGTGTGGAAACACACGGGAGGAGTCGCCCAAACCTTATACGCTGTACACAAACCACTGACAAGCCGGCATACCAAACGTCTGTTTCGCAACGTCTGTTTATATTCACACGTCAATAGACCAAAGCATTAGTAGTTAATAATACTGAGGCAATAGATCGTTTGTAATTCAAGTGTTTGTAATCGAATGTCTGATTCAAACAGTTGCTAATTTAACTGTTTCTTTAAAAACAGTTGTTGCATAAACAGATCTTACTAACAATGACATCACATATACTTTTAATGACTTTTTTGCTAAATACCAATTATTTGTTCAGTTTAACAATGGACTATTGATATATTCTAATAGCTATTCTACTTTAACAGTATACTATTAATACTATTCTAATCGCTATTGATATACATTAATCGATATTTTTCATTATATAAGAATAAAAAATTAAATATAAAAAACATAATATATAAAATAAAATTTTCATTACAATTATAACCATAAAAATATAAAATACATTTAAATAATTATCCTGTTGTACTTAACAATTTCTTTAACCTCTTGTTCTTCTCTTTAACAAAGTTTCTGTAGGACATACATATTTTTTGTATGTCATCACTGAAGTTTTCGTTTGACTTTATGTTTTCCAATAGAAATGAAGAGGCATTACATCTTTCCCTTGATACATCGGTACCAATGACTTGATTCAATTTCAAATTGGTCTTCCATATGTGATGTTCCAACAGCCGTGTAGCACCTTCAATAACTTGAAGAATCTCAAATTCTTCATCTTCTTTAAAGCAGTCTAAAACGATTTTTTGAACATCTGACATTTTAGACCACTGGTTGCTGCTGCTGGAATCCATGTTAAAATAGTCCTATAGCCACCACTTATTTCTCTCTCTCTCTCTCTATATATATATATATATATATATATAAAGGGTTAGGATCCATGGAAAACCCTCCTTATCTAGAAAACTCTGGAAACTCTGACTTCCCGAGCTTTTTAGGGCCTGAAAATTTTAGGGTATGTAATATACATGATTTTAAGCATTTTGAGCCAAAAAAATCAAAAAAGCGCCGAGCACGTTTTTTTTTAAATAATAAGTTTTCGGGTAACACATGTTAAGCGAAATTAACATGTGTTAACAATGTGTTACCCGAAAACTTATTTATTTTTTTTTTTAAAAAAAAGTGCTCGGCGTTTTTTTATTATTTTTTTTTTGGCTCAAAATGCTTAAAATCATGTATATTACATACCCTAAAATTTTCATATAAAAAAAAAGCTCGGGAAGTTAGAGTTTTCAGAGTTTTCACTATAACAAGGGTTTCCAATATATCCTTTACCTATATATATATATAGGAAAATATACATTGAAAACCACGGAAACTCAAGTTACAAAACTCTTTTTCTTTTTGAAAAATTAAATGATGTAACAAACATGTTTTTAAGAGTTTATAGCAAAAAAATCAAAAAAACGTCGACTAGATTTTTTTTTAAAAATAATTGTAACTTTGCTGTAACATACTTGTAATCGACAAGTTACATATGTAACACAAACGAAGAACTTTAGTGATAATATTAGGCTTTTTCCAATACATAATGAATATATTTTTCATAATTTTGGTGATAAAATTGAGATTGGTATAATAAAGAATATAAATTACAAAATTTGTGTTTGTTAATAACTCATGTGTTTTTTTTAGTATCTAAAAATATATTCATTTCTTCAACTTGTCACATTACATCAAAATAGAAGGTAGACGAACAACAAGTTGCACCGTCATCCTTTCTGAATTACGAAACCTAATCTACCAAATACAAACCCCTGTCCCCTTGGAGATGAGCAATATGGATAACCTGTTGAACCTTGTTCAAGAAACGAATAACTTCTGGTGCTAAGGAGCAAAATGTATCAAAAGCCAAGGGACAAATACATGTTGGTTCTCTGCACAAGTTTTAGCGTGCTTATCCACTTTTTTCGATTTCGCCTTTCTCGATGCTTGTCCAGCTACAACCCGTTGTCCCTCAAACCAACCTTACTCATGCGTTAAGTTGCATTTTTTTTTTTTGAAAATGGAATTAAATATAGACTCTCCGACCCTTTCTCCTTTCCCACACCCCCATGATCTAAGATTATGGGTGGCAAAATAGGTAGGTTGGGTGGGTTTGGTTGTAACACCCCAACCGATGGCGAAAACATCGAGGTGTCATGTAGTGACGATTGTTCAATAGCTCATGGTACTAAAGTGTAAATTTGAATACATTGATTTGAATAATTTTACATTTGAAAGGAAATTACAGTATACAATAGTTCTAAAGCGTCAAGTCTAACTAAAATACAATAAAGTCAAAGCTTATATATAAATCCAAAAGCTAAAAAGAAGCGTCGCAAAATAACCTGAAACATGTACGAAAATAGTATATGTCAATACAAAAATGTATTGGTGAGCATACCCTGATTTGAATACATATAGTAAGAAAAGTGTTTAGCAATTCATGAGCGGTACCATTTGCAATTATGTAATAAGTAGTATCAGTCAAAACCAAGCCTATGAATAATGACTAACACATGACTAACAATTTGAATAATGAATTAACAAGACAATGACCAAGGTTCTCTCAACAGAGTCTCAAGGGGGTATACCATAGTACTATTCATTGAAATGTTAGGCCGCCCAACGGTTAATGATTTTGACTAAGCATACCCACAAATTCACATAAGGCAAACACACATGAGAATTGCATTAAGTATAAGAAATAGAAACTTGATTAATAGGTACATGAGTCACCCCAAAGTAGCAAAACAGTAAAAAAGGGAAAGATATACTCACATATAAGCGAAAAGCAAACGCAAGCATATAGCAACCATGTAGCAAAGTCTGAAGATGTATATGTGCATCGCGCTACCCATGCCCTAAATTATACATTATCACTTTAAGATGCATGTTGGTTACGTATCCTATTCACCCAACTAAACTGATCATGATTTACTAGTTATGTTTCCAAATGTTTCAATTCAACGACTGTTGAAATATAGTGTAAAACTTCTTGAAAATATATATTTATATGGAATATGTATATATATATACACAATTGTATGGTAAAATGTCATAACACAAACTTGTACTCTTGTATGTGAATCATGTTTGGGGTTTATTTATTTATTTCACAACTAATAATATTTATTTTAACCCGAGTCATAACTCGCATAAAAGACATCAAGGTTTCTTCGTTTTCTTTAACTTTTAAAATCATGGTTTACATATAAAAGTTTATAGAAAATGAAGAACTTATTTTTATAAATTTGACCTTGCATGAATAAATAAAACAATTAATCCATATGCCAAGACTTTTGTAGTTTGTCTAAAATCATGTATAATGTTTATATATATATATATACCAAAAAAAATGGATAAGTGTAGTGAACCAATATTTAGTTCCTGTGAAAAATTAACATCGTGTGTATTATATATATTTTGACATCAAAAGTAATTATTATTGTGTGTACATATATGTTTGAAAAAATCATGGATGAAAGATTAGCCTTTATGTATTGTTATAACAAAACATTTACTATATAAATGTGTTGGGTGACAAAGATTCGTTGTAGAAAAATGTATATAAAATATAATTAAACAAAAGTATAAATGAAAACCATACCAAAAACTAGTAGGAAGCAAAGGTTTAAGACTTGATACTTGAGGGCTTTGAGCTTGAACTTGTGAACATAAAACTTGAACTAGAAATGGTGAGAGAGACAGGTTCGGTTAAATCGTGATTGTATATAGATAGGCGATGAGGTGCAAGGGTTAAAAAAATGAAGGTTTGTAGTGTTTGTGTGAAAACTTGCAAGACTTGGAAAAAAAAAAGTTGTCTTCTATTACTATAATGAATGACATTTATAAACAAAATTAAAGGAAATGAATAACATTAACACTCCTAATTGGAAGTTAATAAGAAAAATAATAATATGATGGTTTCATTCAAATTCCTAATAAAACAACAATCAATTAATTTAGAATTTTCAATTTGTCCCTTTTGTTTAAAGATAGCTAACATTTTAGGCCAGACGATTTATTTTGACTTAAAAATAATAACCCAAAGTTATAATGAAATTAGTTTCATTTAGTGAATAGAAAGAATTAAAAAAATATGTTTGCTAAATATCAATCGATTATACAACCAATTAAGATTGTTCATTCCATATTATACAATCAAAATATATACATTATATATATATGAAAACGAGTCTTCGGATCAAACAAAAGAGTAAAAAAAAAAAAAATGAAGTGTGACGATTAAATAATGACTTTTGCTGTTAATTAAATAATTCGATTTAAAAGGTCTCAAAGTGCAAAATAAAAAATTTAAGGACTAAAATTGTATATATAAAATAAAATTGAGGGTGACGGATGTCACATTGGTTGTTGGGTCAGGATGGTTTTGGGTTAGGATGGGTATGGATCAAGATGGGTAGATTAAAAAAATGGGTTAGAATGGGTTGGGTCAGGATGGGTTTGGGTCTCGATGGTTTGATTTGGATAGGTCAAATCAAAATATATTAAAATAAAAAAAATTAAAATAACAATAAAAAATTTAAAAAGTAAATAAAAAAATAAAAAAAAAGTAAAAAAAAAACAAATTTAAAATTAAAAAAAACAAAAATAAAACTTAAAAAATAAAATTTTAAGGGATCCAAAATATTTCATTTCGAACCGGACCGATTCGACCCTATCGGGCTGGTTATCAATCCGGACCGTTATGACCCGGCCGGGCCCGGTAGTGACCCGGCCTGGCCGGTAGCGACCGGGAACGATTCGACCTGGCCAGGCCCGGTAACGACCCAGACCGTTTCAACCTGACCCGCCCCGTAGCGACCCGGACTGTTTCGAACCAGACGGGTCCGGTAGCGACCCGGACTGTTTCGACCCAACCGGGCCCGGAAACGACCAAGACCGTTTCAACCCGACCCGTCTCGTAGCGACCCGGAATGTTTCGACCCAGCCGGGCCCGGTAACGACCCAGACCGTTTAAACCTGACCATCCCGTAGCGACCCGGACAGTTTCGACCAGACCGGGGCCGTAACGACCTAGACCGTTTCAACCCGACCCGTCTCGTAGCGACCCGGACGGGCCTGGTAGCAACCCAGACAGTTTCGACCCGAACGGGTCTGGTAACGACCCAGACCATTTCAACATGAACCGTCACGTAGCGACCCGGACTGTTTTGACCCGGCCTGGCCGGTAGCGACCCGGAACGTTTCGATACGGTCGGGCCTGGTAACGACCCAGACTGTTTCAACCTGACCCGTCCCGTAGCGACCCGGACTATTTTGACTCGGCCTGGCCCGGTAGCGACCCGGAACGTTACGACCCGGCCGGGCCCGGTAACGACTCAGACCGTTTCAACCTGATCCGTCCCGTAGCGACCCGGACTGTTTCGAACCGGACGGGCCCGGTAGCGACCCGAACAGTTTCGACCCGACGGGGCCCGGTAACGACCCAGACCGTTTCAACCTGAATCATCCCGTAGCAACCCGGACTGTTTCGGCCCGGCCGGGCCCGGTAGCGACCCGGAACGTTTCGACCCGGCCGGGCCCGGTAACGACCCGTCCCGTAGCGACCCAGACTGTTTCAACCCGGTCTGGCCCAATAGCGACCCGGACAGTTTCGACCCGACCCGACCGGACCCGGTAACGACCCAGACCGTTTCAACCTGACCCGTCCCGTAGCGACCCGGACTGTTTCGACCCGGACTGTTTCGACCCGGCCTGGCCCGGTAGCGACCCGGAACGTTTCGACCAGGCCGGGCGTGGTAACGACTTTAACCGTTTCAACCTGAACCGTCCCGTAGCGACCCGGACTGTTTTGACCCGAGCGGGCCTAATAGCAACTTGGATCGTTTCGACGCGGTCGGGTCCGGTAACGACCTAGACATTTTCAACCTGACCCGTCCCGTAGCGAACCAGACCGTTTCGACCCGACCGGGCCTGGTAACGACCCAGACCGTTTCAGCCTAACCCGTCCCGTAGTGACCTGTATTGTTTTGACCCGACCGGAGTTATCAACAAATGCAAAAGATATAATTTTTTGTTTTTATTGACATTGAATTCTATGAGGCATCTACGCTTTTGGTGTTGGGTTAGTTTTGATTTAGATTTGTATATGGTTATCTAAGAATACCCATCCTGACTCATTTGTTTTTTTTAATATACCTATCCTGACCTAATTACTTATTTTGTACAATTAAAATTACCCATCCTAACTCACTTGAAAATTATATTAAACCCATTTTAACCCACAAGGTCAAATTTTTAACCTAAAACAACCTAAACTCAACTAGATAGGTTGAAATTGTCAGGTCTATTTAAGATATATAATGCATAAATCCTACATATGGTTAAGATTGAATCAATAAAGGAGCATCATCTAGGGTTTGATGAAAAGTTAATTTAATTGTCATAAAAATCTTAATCTTGGACATTGTGACTAGTAATTTAACTTTTAGCGTTACAAAATATATTAAAGCATCAAATACATGTAACCAGATACAAATCAAAGACTACTAATTTAATTATTTTTTTATGAATAACTTAATAGTTTTGTCGAGCTCCATGTACTTGATATGACTTGTCTTGTATATTTACAAGTTTTGATTAAGGGTTCACTTGGCTCAATGGCAACATGGCCAAACTCCAAGAAACACAACTTGCACTTAACTAAGGTAATCCACGCATAAACTGCTCGATCATCTTCTTTCAATATGAAAGCTGACATGTTTACTAGTTCAGGACAAGGATGCATTTTAACTAGGTTGAGACATATATATTAGCTTGATTAATAGTAATTCTTGATGGTATTTTAGAATGTTTGTACTACGTGTAATCAATTGCTCATCCATGATATCACTTTTCTTTTCACAACCAAAAGTTAAAATTTCCAGGTCGGGTCGGATTGGATCGATTTAAATATATTCGCGTGTAAACACCTAAACATAAATTATACATAGAGCTAATACCCTAGACACGTAAATCATTTGGGTGACTTTGTGATGGCAGCTAACACACAGTCAGTCTATCGCTCCAGACTCCCATAAGTTTCATGTAGATAATGCTTAGCAAAACCTAAACTTATATACCAGAGACTAACATCCAGCATACTATCATTCTAAGTATGTGGGTATGTCGTTTGAATTTTGTCTGATTTTGTTGTGACGTATAGTTAATATAGATTTTTAGCCATATCATCTTTATATGTTATGATTACATGAAACTCATCCATTCTAAACAGCTATTAAAAGTCACAAATCGGTCTTAGTTGGTCAATCATGGTCGATAAGTCAAAACCAGACAAATAGAACCAACAAAATTTAATTATGGTTAGGTTCTTGATCTTCTTAGTTAGTAGGGTCATTATTAGACTCAACTGATCCAATACATTCATGTTGAGCTCATATATTCATATACAATCAACACATGTCGAATTAGGACGACACATCAATAAAAGAATAAAGGTCGACAATCTAATAAAAAAATCTGAATTTTACATCATACGGCCAATTGAAAATCCAAAAGGTGGCCAAACCTGTAATTAGACGAGAACAGGGACGATCCAATGAGATCTTCTTGTAAGTTACGAACATGGTTTGAACCTGCACAAGGTAGAAAACCGTTAGGCTCGTTACAGAGGAGGAGGGGGTGCCTCTCTGTAACCACCATCCGGCGTGAAGATAAGTATTTGTTTAGAGAGATAAAGTAGAGAGAGAAAGTGTGGTTCGGAGTGTAAGCATTCGTGTGTCAATTGTACTTTATGAGAGGTATTTATAGTGGTCAGCGAATTTGTACTTTGCTTCGGCCCCTTTTGCACTATCCATCGGAAGTATTTGACTTCCGAAGGTTCCTGATACATTTTTCGGTCCTTGTGGACATCGTCCGTTCCTTGGCTACATCCTAGGGTTAACGGCCAGAGTCTAGTTTTGAGCCGCGGTATAATGTCTTATACCTCTTCAGTCATTATTAGACTCAACTGATCCAATACATTCATGTTGAGCTCATATACTCATATACAATCAACACATGTCGAATTAGGACGACACATCAATAAAAGAATAAAGGTCGACAATCTAATAAAAAAATCTGAATTTTACATCGCCAATTGAAAATCCAAAAAGTGGCCGAACCTGTAATTAGACGAGAACAGGGACGATCCAATGAGATCTTCTTGTAAGTTACGAACCTGGTTTGAACCTGCACAAGGTAGAAAACCGTTAGGCTCGTTACAGAGGAGGAGGGAGTGCCTCTCTATAACCACCATCCGGCATGAAGATAAGTATTTGTTTAGAGAGATAAAGTAGAGAGAGAAAGTGTGGTTCGGAGTGTAAGCATTCGTGTATCAATTGTACTTTATGAGAGGTATTTATAGTGGTCAGCGAATTTGTACCTTGCTTCGGCCCCTTTTGCACTATCCATCAGAAGTATTTGACTTCCGAAGGTTCCTGATACATTTTTCGGTCCTTGTGGACATCGTCCGTTCCTTGGCTACATCCTAGGGTTAACGGCCAGAGTCTAGTTTTGAGCCGCGGTATAATGTCTTATACCTCTTCAGTCATTATTAGACTCAACTGATCCAATACATTCATGTTGGGCTCATATACTCATATACAATCAACACATGTCGAATTAGGACGACACATCAATAAAAGAATATGGTTCGACAACCTAATACAAAAAAAAAAAAAAAAATCTGAGTTTTACATCATACAGTCTTTTTGTACGGTTACCAATAAACCAGAAGTATGGTTGATTAGTTGATTGGTCAAGTTTCAAAACATTGTTTACTACAGCATATCACATTTTATAGTTGGTTTACGAATGTTCTTCTCTGATTTGCATTTAATATATTTTACGAAAAAAAAATGTTACATGTGCCGTAAAGTAATATGAGATCGACTTTCTTATTGAAGCATGCTTTTGATCTTTTTGTTAACAACTGATATTTTGTTCGTGTAGTTATAACCTTTACTAAAAATTAAATAAATAAAAAAAATATTACCTAATATTAAATAACAATTTTACAACTAGGACAATTTTATTCGGGTTGGTATGTAAAAAATAAAAAAACATCTTGGAAAAAGTAATTAGAGAAAGAGAGTTGAGCCTAGAGACGTACATCGGTACACGGTATGGCCCCGGATACGAGGTTCACCATGTTAGTCGTTGCTGTAAAAAGTTGTACAATCTAATTCAAAATTTAACTACCTCAATTTGTAATTGAATAAAGTATTCGACTTAATATTCTATTGTTAATTCTATTGATAAAACACCTTCAAATTTTCAACTATTGAGAAGAACTAAACCTGTTAGATTGTATTGTTGGTGAAACATGTTATAACTTATTTTTTTTCAAAATTTAGCTATACTTTTTTTTTTTCCGATTAAAACACACTTGATCTAAACGCAAAACAAGTTACATTTGGATAACGGGTAAACGGGTAACAAGATAGCAGGCAGGCGGGCAACAAGTTACGCCGTTATCTCTTTATGAATGGCGAAACTTATCCTACTGAAAACGAAACCCCCCCCCCCTCCCACGGGTTAAGATATTACCATGAATAACCCGTTGAACCCTGGTAAGAAAACGTGTAGCTTCCAGTGCCAAGAAGCCAAAGGTATAACTTAAGTTTAAATTTGTAATAAAAAGCCTTAGTTAAACTTTTAGCATATTAGTAACTTTTGAAATTTGTTTTCATTCTTCTTTAGACCAATATACATATGAAGTTTTTTTTGTAAAAAAAAAGGGGCATAAGTAAACATTTGACACTAGAAAAGGAATGCACGGACGGGGTATAAACTTTGGTTACGAACGATGAGGCCAAAAAGTTACAGCTCATAAGTTGAAGGATTAATTAGTGAAAACTGAAAAATTAAATTGGTCAAAGTATAGGTGGTGATTAAATTGGGGGAAAATGGCCAAAATAGCCCGTTGACCGGGCGTTTTGCACAAATAGCCCTCTCCACCCTCTTTGGAGAGAGGGGTCACGGTTCCCAACATGCCTGAACCGTCTCCCGAGAGGCTTCCCATTTCAGCCAACAGAGGACCGCCACGTCATCACCCACACTCTCTCTCCTTCTCTCCTCATTAATTATTTCCCTGACCCGTCTCTCTCCTTCTGTGACCCGTCTCTCTCTTCAACTAAAGAAATCACCCAGAGAAGAAGTTCCACCGGAGAAGACGAAAGAGAGATGAAGTTCCACCGGAGAAGACGAAAGAGAGATGAGACCCGTCTCTCTCCTTCTGTGACCGTCTCTCTCCTTCCCTGACCCGTCTCTCTCTTCTGTGACCCGTCTCTCTCCTTCTGTGACCCGTCTCTCTCTTCAACTCGCCGGAGAAGACGAAGTTTCCTGTGACGTTTACCGGAGACGTGCCGGAGGTGGTTCATCGAAAAAAAAAACCCAGCTTCAGCTTCGTATAGGAGTGAATCGGAGTCAGGAGCGTTATGAATATCATATGTAAATGTATCATCAAGCACTGGAAATGATGATTCTGGACCAGGTTTGAATGGTTGGATTTAATGTATATTCAACTACGGGCAGGTTTGAATGGTTGGATTTAATGTATATTCAACTACGGGAAATGATCATCATCAAGCACTGGAAGGTGATGGTAGCTGTGCCGTCCTTAGCACTGGAAATGATGATTTAACGGAGTAGAGTCCTGATCGGGTGGCGTCTCCAAGACGGGAGAGAGAGGAGAGAGGAGAGAGGAGAGAGAGTGTCAGGGGTAATTATTAGAAAGAGGAGAATAAAAGTAGAGAGAGAGTGAGTGGGTGATGAGGTGGCGGTAAGTTATTGGTTGGAGTGGGAGACGTCTCGGGAGACGTCTTGGAAGGTGTGACCCGTCTTTAGGAGACGGGTCAAGGGGCTATTTATGCAAATCACTCGGTCAACGGGCTAATTTGGTGATTTTCCCTTAAATTGGGGCGAGTTGATTTTATTTTTAACAGAGCCGAGCATCTTGGGTCTCACGTGACCCGGTTTCACGACGAACGAGGTAAACTATGTGCTGACTCAGCATTGCTTCTATTTCACTTATTGGACCATTGTCTCTAACGTGTCACTATCCATTGATACGCCGGAATCTTTAATTTCCGACCAACTCCCGGTCACTTTTACTTTAGTGCATAACAGCTTCTGATATTTTTGAGTCCCCTTTATTTATTTAATAATTTTTTTTTTCTATAAAAAAACCAATTAAATTAAAATAATTATTTTCCCATATTGGGTCCCGTAGTCGGTAGTCGGACCCTATAAAAACTCTGAATACCCCTTCTCTCTTAACTTCAACTTCTAAATTCTTTTGGTCTTCTTTTCATACTCTCTCTCTTTCTTTCTTTCTTTCTCATTCTCCATTGTGTTACATACAGCCTCAAGAACTTAACACTTCCTTTTCTCATCCTTTCCCATAAAGAACCCTTTTTTTTAGCTTTTTTCTTTAACACACTCCTTTTTGTAATAATTTTGATTCTAGGTGAAGCTTCTTTGTCACTAAAGATCCAACTTTGGGTCATTTCCTTGGATGCGTTTTGTTAGTTAATATACTATTTATTAAATAATAATAATAATAATATGGAGAGCTATGAAATGTTACGTCCGATCAAATACACCCAACACAAAAACGTTACAACAATGGTGGCTATTAACTCATTAATACCCGCAAAGTCTAGGAAGCCACAAACGACGTCGCTTCCAAAAGTTGTACGGATATCAATGACTGATCCTGACGCCACTGATTCCTCCAGTGATGATGAGGACGAGCTGTTTGCAAGACGCCGGGTTAAGAAGTTTGTGAACGAGGTTAATATTCAAACCTCGTGTAAGACAGTGACGGCGGGGGTAAGTGGTCGGAAAAAGAGTGGCGGTGTGATTCAGGTAAAACAGAAGGTGATGAAGAGTGGCGGTGTTCAGGTGGTGGGGGGTGTTAGAAAGTTTCGAGGAGTACGACAACGGCCGTGGGGTAAATGGGCGGCAGAGATTAGGGACCCAGCAAGACGTGTCCGGTTGTGGTTGGGAACATATGACACTGCAGAGGAAGCTGCCATGGTGTACGACAATGCTGCTATTAAACTACGTGGTCCCGACGCTTTAACAAATTTCGTAACACCACCAGCCAAGCATGAAGTCAGTGTTCCATCAACTTCAGGTTACGAGTCCGGTGCTGAGTCAAACAACCTTCAGTCTCCTACGTCTGTGTTACGGTTCGAGACCGAGTCCAGCTCAAAAGAACCGGTGGTTAAGGAAGCGGATGAATGCCAATCAGACAACGGGTCAGGTCAGGAGAAGGTGGACTGTCAAACGGGTCATGATATTAGCATCGTTGAAGATGTGGATTCAGGTGATTTGTTGTACGACCAGTTGGAATTAGATGTTCCGTTTTTGGATAATATGTTTGATTATCCAACACCTGAAGCCTCACAGATTGAAGTCGAATCACAGTTGTTAAACTACTCCCCAATAGACGAATTCGAGTTACCCGACCCGATCTTTATCGAAAGTGGGGCTCCATCATCAGAATACGTGACGGAGGATAACTTTGGTGCAGCAGTAGCACCGTTCGATGATGTACAAATATGGGGTAACGAGGCCAACAATATATTATGGGATGAAGATTTTGGAATCTGCAATGACATAATGCTTGATGTTACATCGTCGTCTATCCTAAAAGTCGATGATTACTTTCAAGATATCACCGGAGAGTTTCCTTCAGCCGATGTTTTGATGACAGGGTGTTTCTGAGCAGTGGTTGGGTTTGGGTGACCCGACAAATTTTGCACCGAAAACAGTTTTGTAAAACGGCAGCAGCAGCAGCAGCAGTCGTGTAATAGTAATAGTATTACTTTACTATCTATAAATTATGTAGGATCTCTTTTTGATGTAATCTTCAAAAAAAAGAAGATTTGAGTGAGTTTTTCTTTAGAGGAATAATAAGACGTGTGATATTTTTTAATCGGATCGTTATGTTTCTTTCTAAAATCAAATGAATTTAATTTATTTAATTGTAATTAATAAGTTTAAGAACGAAAATACTACTATAAGATTTTAGAATAAATTAAATGGTTATTAAAATTTGATCACACGAGGAGGCGTGATTTACGGTAAGGAGGCGATTTTAGTTGACCAGTAGGTGAGGATGAGTGGGCGAGATGGTGTGTGCACTGCAGATACAAAAGATGGGCACGCGGCGTTGGTCGGGCTCACAAGATATGATATGCGGTTCGACCGGTTTTTCAATTGTAACGTGGATCTCCATATGAAGGCAAAAAGTAATGAAAAAATTATATGCCTTTCAGAAAATAAAATTAAATATTAATTCTTAAGGTAATGAATGAAATAAAAAGGTGAGAATACAGTTATTTACATGAATGGCTTTTTGTGTTAACGCATGTTTTATGTTTTCTTTTAAATAACGGATCTTGTCTCAACACATTTGACTTTTTTTTTTTGTATACTTTCTCAAAACTCGATTTCAATTATGCTCATTTCATATATGGTATTTATTCTTAAAAGGATATATAAAATCTTGAAAATCACACACTCATCTAATTATCTCTTTTACAGAATATTTTTTTTTAAATCAAACGTAAACATTTCATTAACGCATAAATGCGAAAAATTACATTAAGATAGCGGGTAGGCGGGTAACAAGCTGCGCCGCAACTCCTTTCTGGACCGCAAACCCTAACCTACTAAAAACAAACCCATGCCCCCCGGAGTCGAGACACTGCTATGAATAACTCGTTGGACTCTGGTCAGGAAACGGATAGTTTCCGGTGCCAGGGAGCCAAAGGTATCAAATGCCAGAGGTATGAAAACGTGTTGGTTCTCGTCACAGGCCTTAGCATGCTTCTCAACTTTCTTCACCTCTGCTTTCCGCACTACTTGCCCTGCTACAAAACCACTATCCCTCAAACCAGCCAGGGGAGATACACCTGTTAGGTCGACGCAAGCGTGTTTTCCCCCCGGCCCACCCAAAGACAAGCAGGTCTGCTGGACGTAGGGTGGATCTCCCTTCTGCGGGGTCCGAGAGGAAATTCACAAGAGCCTCCTTCTTGGCTGAGATCATAGCCCTTCTTAAAATGTCCCAAAGAACGTTCCAGACCCAGTCATGCCTATATTTGAAAGCAGGCAACTCCTTACAGTGAACCGCGTGTTCCCCGTATTTGTCAAACGATATTTAAGAATTGCCCTGTATTCAACCCTGGACATGGTTTGGCCCAAACCTTCTATTGGGATTGTTAGGACAAAAAGGATTGAGGAAACCACTTTTGCAAACCTTAGTCTAATTCATACTTCTGCAAAATACTCTAAGTATAGAACTACTGAAGAAAGAAGACTAAAGTACTGAAGAAGGATTCAACAAGTACTGAAGAAGATAGATCAGAAGTTCTGAAGTCTAACCAGACAAGTTCACCGAAGAACTACTGAAGACAAACTACTCATCAGTAGTTTGTCATTCATCAGCACTTGTACCAGAATCATTCCACCGCCTTATGTTTCAATAGTTTATTTGTTTATTATTACTTTATCTTTTTGTGCAAGTTTCAAGAATGCAACTTGTTGCAACTTGTTACAGACTTGCTTTTTGGCAAGGTTCATGTATTTGTAAGTCTATAAATAGATGGGTTCATCCCTCTGTTTTAGACATTGATTTTAATTGAAACTGAAATCCTTCAAAGCTTATTATTGTTATCTCCATTTCATTTACTGAGAATCTGTTTGAGTATTTATTGTCATTCACATTCAATACTTAGATTCTCATTAAACTTGTCTTTAGTTTTCAAACATCTAGGGGGAGTAATAACTCCTGTTGATAGTGTAACTTTACTTACTTATTCCGCTGTGCAAATCTGATTGAACTTGCTAAACACATAAGTGTTCACTAGCAAGCAAAACATAGAGAGCATTACTAATCCAACAGGGATAACATTAAGGAAATCTTGGGCATGGGGGCTTTGCAAGCATTCAGCCTTTTGGCGGGGGGACAAATCAAAAGTTTCACCTAGGCTCTGTGCGATTTTGCCAAAAAGGGCATTCACCAAAGTTTTCTGAGGCTTTGGGGGGGGGGGGGGCGCGGTGTCCTTGTTAGAAAAACTGCCAATACCAAAACCTGGGAGATAGTCATTTATCCTTTCAAGGGCCTGCACGTAGTCCAAGTCCATGTCGACAACCTCGCTATTCCTTAAGATGTGGTCTTGGAGATTCCAAGACTGACCTCGCGATGCCACAAAAGCATACACCCCAACATCCTTTGCTGAGAGGAGCCATAATCCTCCCAAACGCATCGGCAAGGACGCAAGTCGCCACTGTAGGTCACCAAAGAACGGGCCCCCACATACCACAATGTCTTCGATGGCTTCCCGCAGACCCTTGTCGAAACATGATACCGCTTCATCCATCATGGCGGGTTGGCAGGTCCGCAAGCCAAAAAGTAACTTAGCGACCCCCATACAAGATCTAAGCAAGAGGAGTTCACTTTGGGGATCCCTAAGGCAGGGCAAAAGTTTCATAAGATCGACCGCGCGCGAGGCTCGCCTCCTTGCCAATTCCCGTATAAAGTAAGAGTCCCGACTAACAGCCCCTCCAAGGAGCTTCACCCCTTTTTCTGGCCTGCCAATCGCACTGGGGAAAAGCCCGTCCCTAAGTTTCACCCATTACAGGTTGGCCAAAAAACCTCAGTTTTCTTAATATTTAGTTGAAGCCCCAGGGATGGCCCTTCCTTTCGGATGATGTCTTAGGCATTCGCAACGTCAGTGGCATCACCAATAATCGTCCCATCATCAAGGTACCACGCATGAAATGGGAGGTTACATCTTTCTTGCACCCGGAGAACCATAGGGTGTAATGCCAAGGCGAAAAGGAGGGGACCTAAAGGGTCCCCCTGCTGAACTCCTGTAGTGGCCCCTATACAATCATTACCAACATACAACCTAGCTGGCTGGGCATATAAGAACTGGACCCACAAATAGATAGACGGGCAATGCTAAAGAACTTCTCGAAGAAGGGCAGTGCGGTCGATCATGTTGAATGCGTTTGAAAAATCCACAGTGAGCATAGCTAGCGAACCGTCTTCATGGAAGGAGTTAAGGAACCTATTCGCACTGTGGAGCACCGCCTCTGCCCCATTAGGAGTCCCCACCCCGAATTGGAAGTCCCCCATATACTTAGCCATTTCCTTACCAACCTTCCTCATAGCCACTTTAGATACCAATCTGTGCCAAATGGCCCCTATTGCAATGGGACGAATCCCATTATCAGGTTTCAGAAGAGGGGCAAGGTTACAGAATGCTATCGATTTTGAGTCATAACTTGCAATAATAATCATTCAAGCGATGTAATATATATATATATATATATATATATATAGGATCCAGATCATGTGTAAACCCACCTAAGTTGTGAGAACTAGAGAACTCCTCTAGACCAATAACAAGACGAAACGTAGGCAAATAATCATTATAATATTAAGGAGTAATATAATAATTTATCATCTCCCTACCCCCCCACCCCAATCCCATTATAATAATTCTGATTTCTTTTTAAAACCATTATTAACCCTCACTTACTCACTCACTCTCTCTCTCCCTCTCTCTAAAACACAAAAAAAACCAGACGGTTTCTCTCTCTATCTTTCTCTCCCTCTCCCTCTCTCTAAAAAACACAAAGAAACCCACGGTGGTTTTTCAGAGGGTGATGGTGGTTCGATGGGTGGGAGGCGACGGTGGCTCGATGGGGTGGGAGGCGACAGTGGTTTTCAGGGTGGGGTGGTGGTTCGATGGTTTTTGCAGGTGGTTCCACGTGGTTTTTCAGGGTTGGGTTCATTTGGGTGGTGGTTTGATGGTTTTTTGGAGGTGGATCTGTTTCAGGGGTTGGTTTTTCAGGGGGTTGGTTTGTTTTTGGGCTTGTTCGATGAAGATGGGATCTGTTTCAGGGGGTTGAGGAGGGCGGAGATACAGTGTGTGACACCTGGCAAATTCGGGTTAACAATGTTGTCTAGATGAAAGTCTACCTTAGCGAGTCACGCGTATATGGTACTTAACTGGGTTAGTTAAGTCGGGATATGGTTCGGGAACTATGGGTTAGTCTAGAAGATCATTGGATGTTGGTCTAGAGGTTCGTTAGATGTCGGTCCTTAACCAAGTGTACAAACGGTGACGATTTGTAGGATCGTCAGGGCATACGGAACGTACGAGTCTCGAGTCCCGGGAATTGGTGAACGAGTGTAAATATGGGTATTTACTTGTGTTATGTGTTTACAATCATTATATGACTTGTCGGTACATGAATATGCATTAACATATGTTAAAACGGGGTTTAACGCGCAAAACACACAAGGCCAAACCCTATAGGCGAGTAGGAGGTCTACTCCCCTATAGGGGAGGCGAGTAGGGAGCCCATAAGGGCGAGTAGGCCCTACTCGTGTGATGTTAAGGGCGAGTAGGCCCTAATCGCTAGAACTGTCAGGCGATTACAAGCCCTAATCGCCTGAACTGCTGCACAATCGCATGTAACGTGCTGGAACGACTAGGAACGCCTATAAATACAATACTTAACCTCCTAAACTCCCTAATATCAACCCTAGTCGTCCCATAACCGCCCCAAACACCTAAACAACCTCTGGAAGGCGATTTTGATCAAAAACACAAGGTTTCAAGGTCTAACCATCATTCTTTTACAATTCTAAGGTTTGATTCTCATCCATAACACTTTGTAAATGTTTTTAATCAATCCCTAATGGTCCAGACCTGTTCATAAACGAAAAAGCTTTCTGAAAATCGTCAATAAGGGTTGTTAAACGGATTATAACTAATTAACATGCGTTATGGGTATGTATGATTAGAAAGATAGGATTTTTATGAATCTTGATGATGTTTTGATGTGTTATCATGCTAGGTCAGAATTAATATTGTTAGTATGATGATAGAAATCTCAGTAATTGGATAATAGGGTTGTGATTACATGCGTTAATTGAATGTTGCATGCTATGTGTATGTGTTTGGATTGCTTTGGTTGCATGCAGGACTGATTTTACGAGGATGAACGAAGGGTTTGGGTTAAACATGTTTAGGATAGTGTTTGGGATGATATTGGGTAGTTACACACGCTCCGGATCTGATTTGGAGCGTTAAACGCGCGAAAAACCGGAACAGCATGGTTACAGGCGAGTAGCAATGCTAATCGCCTATAACTCATGCGATTACAAGGCTAATCGCCAATATATAGGCGAGTAGAAGCCTAATCACTAGTAAGTTCATGCGAGTAGCCCTAATCACTAGTAAGTTCATGCGAGTAGCCCTAATCACTAGTAAGTTCAGGGGAATAGCCCCTAATCGCATGAAGTAAAGGGGAATAGCCCCTATTCGCCTATAATAGGGGCGAATAGGATGTCTAATCACTAGTTGACTTTCCTAATCACTAGTTGACTTTTCCTAATCGCGTGTACTGCTGCTGTAAGTGTAAATTAGCATTCCGAGACCCGATTTCACATGTAGAAACATGCTAGGAACTCCGTAACATGTCTAATAACTTGGTAACATATATTTGGATGTATTCCGGGGATACGTGAACTATGTGCTATAACTTGTTGTGTGTTAACGTATGTTAAGTATACTTGCGTTATTGTATGTTTTGGAGCGTAAACATAACACGGGGAGTCTCGGGTCACCAATGGGATGTCGAGTCTTGTACTTTGGGTCAGTTAAACAGTCACGGTAATTTCAAACGAACTTGGTTATGGTCTGGACATCTAGGGACTAATTAACCTGCGGGTTATTAGTCTAAGTACTTGTAACTGTCGTATGTTAGGTCGCCACTGTACGGGACTAACATAGCAGCTGAGTTTACTCGGGATTAGGAGTAAAGCAACTTAAGGTGAGTTTACGGCCCCTCTTTTAAACTGGTTTTATACTTTCGGGGGAGAAAACATGTGTTAAAACAACTGTTTGGTAACTACTGTCATACTATGGGTTTATACTGTGTACTACACGATCTTTGGAAGTCCCGGGGGGAACCATGAATGTGCGGGTTTGCACAACGGGGAAATGTGAATAGCGCTATTGGGAGTGACCAACCCCGCTCGTCGACTTGGAGGGTCGGCGGGTGCATATTGTCTCAAACCGGAACAACAGGAACAACAGGAACATACATCGGGCATACTTTTGGTATTCGAGTTAGTAATGGTTTTCCAATCGTGGTAGTAACAAAACGTACGCCTAGCTAGCGTATACTGGTTTTCTATTTGTTATAGTATGGACAGGTGGACTTGGTACTTGAACTGCAAACCTGTAAACTCACCAGCATTTTTGTGCTGACGTAAACTTTTACATGTTTTCTCAGGTCGCTAAGGTAGCACAATGGAACTAGGGCGCACGCGTCTGCACGGCGTCTAGATAGAGTTGCATGATTTCATAAACACTGAACTTTGGTTATTTATGTTGAACTTTATTTTGAATAAGCTTCCGCTGTAAACGGGATTTTAAAACTATGTTTTGGTATTGCATTTATTACATTTAGACTTGTTTATTGTGATCGTTGGTTTGGATCCTGGTTTGTCATGCGCCTCGCGGTAAAACTCCGCAAGTGGATTTTGAGGGTGTGACAGATTGGTATCAGAGCCAATGGTTATAGTGAACTAGGACTGCATGTAGAGTCTAGTCTATAGCCGAGTCGCACACACTAGACGATCACATGGTACTAAACGTTATAATGGGTTACGTATGGTCTTGTCGGGGTGTCTCTAAATCGTTGGTATTTCTACGTTACATCATCCGTTCTATCTTAGGTTGGGTTACTTGTTTCCTAGGCAGTGTGGTCTATTGGGGTAACTCGTGTGCTCTTGAGATTTGTCCAAGGCTCGGACATCTCCCCTTTCGCACTCCAATAGAAGCACTTGTCATGAACTACCGTAGTATTACGGTGTGTAGCTAAGAGTCTATGTTCGGTGATTTGAACTTTAAACTAGGAGAACACTTGGAGGACCATGTAGAGCGTTTTATCATTTTGGGTGCACACAAAATCATAAAACGAAATGCATGGAAGCACTAGTGAGCTCTGGGTTTGAGGGGATAGTCCTGGATTGGATCTGGCTTTAATCTTGTGAACATTAGTGGTTATCTTTAACTGCGAAACTAAATTTTCTCGTTCTTTCTGCCAGAATCATGTCTGGAGTGCGTGGAGGACGAGGAGGTGGTCGCAATGGTGGACGCGGTGGTGGTCGTGGTGGTGCTGGTGGTCGTGGTGGAGGTATTAACCTGTCACAGGCTGATATGAACAACTTGCTCCAGGCTGCCTTTCAGTTAGGGCACAACGGTGGTGGTAAGTTGTTTTATCCATTTTCTTTGCCTCATTGGTGAGTCTTGTGTACGTTATTCGTGGTTTCTCATACGTTTCATTTCAGGTGGTCCTGTTGACCCACCCCCACCCATGTGCACCTACAAGATGTTCCGGGACTGCAAGCCCCAGGAATTCTCGGGCACCGAGGGTGCGGTCAGTTTGCTTAGGTGGTTGGAGAAAGTGGAGTCGGTATTTCTGATGTGTAACTGTCTCCCAGAAGATCGGGTGAAGTATTCTGCTGCGTTGTTTCAGGACGTGGCATTGACTTGGTGGAATGGTATCACCCAGAACATGGGGATTGGGGAGGCATATGCTATGCCGTGGGAGAATTTTGTGCAGTTGCTGAAGCGGGAGTATTGCCCGAGAGAAGAGGTACAGAAGCTGGAGCATGAGGTGTGGAACCTCAAGATGACTGGATCGGAAATCGAGAAGTATACTGTGAGGAGAAATGAGTTGGCGGTGCTGTGTCCCGATGTACACATGCCAGAGTATCGTAAGATTGAACATTATGTCTCCGGGTTAGTGCCGGAAATTGCAGGTTTAGTGGCTGCTGGGAATCATCCTACTTATGCGGAGGTAGTTCGATCGGCACATAGGATGACTAACTTAAAGGTGAATGAGGGGATTTTGCCTGCGAAAGGTTCGACTGCTAAGGCCCCAGAGAACAATAAGCGCAAGTGGGAAAACGACGGGAAAGGGTCTGGGTCTGCACAGCAGGGTAAAAAGTTTGATAATGGGGGTTCATCGTCTTCGGGTAATAAGCAGGGTGGTTATGCGGGAAAACTGCCCAAATGCAACAAGTGTGGACGCCATCACCAAGGGAACTGCGACAGTAACCGTTGTCACCGCTGCCAGCGAACAGGCCACTATGCTAAAGATTGTCGGGTTACACTTCCATCGACTCAGGCTCCGACCAACAGTTCAGCTCCGACTACTCAGGGTACTACAGGGAAACAAGGGTGCTACAACTGCGGTGACACTGGGCATTACAAGAAGGATTGCCCAAAACTGAAACAGGGTGGAAACAACGGGAATGGTAACAACGGGGGCGGCGGCAGAAATGCACGTGCCTTCGTCATTGGAGCTGCTGAGGCTAGGCAGGACCCTGATACAGTCACCGGTACGTTTCTTCTCAATAATCATTCTGTTAGCGTGTTATTTGATTCTGGTGCCGACAAGAGTTTTGTATCCATGGGTGTTAGTCGACTGCTAGATGTAGTATCTGTACCATTAGAGACCAAGTATATTATTGAGTTGGCTGACGGTAAAACGATTGAAGCTACTAGTGTTCTTCGGGAGTGTCAGTTAGAGTTGTCGGGTTTATCGTTCCCCATCGACCTTATGCCGGTACCATTGGGTAGTTTTGACGTTGTGGTAGGAATGGATTGGTTATCTTTGTATCGCGCGGAGATTGTCTGTTACGATAAGGTTATTCGGATTCCTCTCCCTGATGGGGAATTTCTTTCTGTGTACGGTATCAAGGGTGGTGTTTCGCTAAACATCATCTCTAGCATGAAAGCCCTTAAGTGTCTTCGAAAGGGTTATCCAGCCGTATTGGCGCTTTTATCTGTTTCCTCCAGTGATGAGAAGAAGATTGACGACATTCCGGTGGTACGCGAATTTCTTGATGTTTTTCCCGATGATTTATCTGGTCTTCCTCCTCATCGTCAAGTCGAGTTCGGTATTGATCTCGTACCAGGGGCTGCTCCTATTGCTCGGGCCCCCTACCGTCTTGCACCTCCCGAGATGCAGGAACTGTCCAGCCAGTTACAGGAACTCTTGGACAAGGGTTTCATCCGACCAAGTTCTTCCCCTTGGGGAGCCCCGATTTTATTTGTCAAGAAGAAGGATGGGAGTTTCCGATTGTGTGTAGACTACAGAGAGCTGAACAAGTTGACCATCAAGAACCGTTATCCTCTTCCTCGTATCGATGATCTATTCGACCAGCTTCAGGGTTCTAGTTATTATTCCAAGATCGATTTGAGGTCCGGTTATCACCAGCTGCGCGTCAGGGAGGCTGACGTTGCAAAGACTGCTTTTCGAACACGTTATGGCCATTTCGAATTCTTGGTCATGCCTTTCGGTCTCACGAACGCACCGGCGGTTTTCATGGACTTGATGAACCGCGTCTGTAAACCATATTTGGACAAGTTTGTCATTGTGTTTATTGATGACATTCTGATCTACTCCAAGAACGAGACCGAACACGGGGAACATCTGCGGTTAGTTTTGGAACTCCTGCGACGAGAACAACTTTACGCCAAGTTCTCAAAGTGTGACTTTTGGTTACGCGAAGTTCAATTCCTAGGACATGTGGTTAATGAACTAGGAATTCATGTCGATCCAGCAAAAATCGAAGCGATCAAGGACTGGGGAGCACCAAAGACGCCAACTGAGGTGCGGCAATTCCTAGGCCTTGCGGGCTATTATCGTCGTTTCATTCAAGGGTTCTCGAAGATTGCTCAACCCCTCACCACTCTCACTCAGAAGGATAGGAAGTTCGACTGGGGTGAATCACAAGAGTCCGCGTTTGAAGAACTGAAGTCTAAACTGTGTTCTGCTCCTATTCTGTCTTTACCTGAGGGTCCTGATGATTTTGTCGTTTACTGTGATGCTTCCATTCATGGACTCGGTTGCGTGTTGATGCAACGCGAGAAAGTGATTGCGTATGCTTCTCGTCAACTCAAAGTGCACGAGAAGAACTACACAACTCATGACTTGGAGTTGGGTGCCGTGGTATTCGCGTTGAAAATTTGGAGACATTACTTGTACGGTACCAAATGCACCATCTACACCGATCACAAGAGTCTCCAACACATTTTCGACCAACAACACTTGAACATACGGCAGCGCCGTTGGATCGAACTTTTGAACGATTATGATTGTGCTATTAAGTACCATCCTGGCAAGGCGAATGTTGTAGCAGACGCCTTGAGCAGGAAGGAATCTTCTAAACCTCGTCGCGTTCGGGCATTGCAACTCACTATCCATTCGTCGTTACCTGATCAACTCCGTTCTGCCCAATTGGAAGCTTTGAAGGAGGAAAACCTTAAAGCTGAAACCATGCACGGTGCCGACAAGCACCTAGAGCGAAGGCCTGATGGCCTGCACTATTTCGCAGAACGTATATGGGTTCCTTTATTCGGGGGACTACGGGAGCTTGTCCTTGATGAGGCTCATAAGTCCCGGTATTCTATTCATCCTGGTTCGGATAAGATGTACCAAGATCTAAAGGTGCTTTACTGGTGGCCAAACATGAGGTCGGACATAGCCTCATACGTGAGCAAATGCTTGACCTGTGCTAAGGTCAAAGTGGAATACCAGAAACCGTCGGGTCTCCTGCAACAACCTGAAATTCCGGAATGGAAATGGGAACGGATTACTATGGATTTTGTCACACAACTTCCTAAATCACCAAGCGGGAACGACAAGATATGGGTGATTGTCGATCGGTTGACGAAATCAGCTCATTTTCTTGCTATTAAGGAGACCGACACTATGGATCGTTTGGCTCGCCTTTACTTGAAAGAAGTTGTTTCTAAGCACGGGGTACCTGTTTCTATTATCTCGGATCGTGACTCCCATTTTACTTCTCACTTCTGGAAGTCTTTGCACAAGGCTTTGGGTACCCAACTAGACATGAGTACGGCTTACCATCCACAGACTGACGGTCAGAGTGAGCGTACGATTCAAACTTTAGAAGACATGCTGCGGGCGTGTGTGATCGATTTTGGCAAGGGTTGGGAAGCTCGTCTGCCGTTGGTAGAATTCTCGTACAACAACAGTTATCACACGAGCATCAAGGCTGCTCCGTTCGAGGCACTGTACGGACGGAAATGCCGCTCTCCTCTTTGTTGGGCTGAAGTGGGCGAGAGTCAACTCACTGGGCCGGAACTAGTGTACGAAACTTCGGAAAAGATCGTACAGATTCGAAATCGGTTGGCGGCGGCACGGGACCGGCAAAAGAGTTATGCTGATCAGCGTCGCAAACCACTGGAATTCCAAGTCAATGACAAGGTACTTCTAAAAGTCTCACCGTGGAAGGGCGTCATACGCTTTGGGAAGCGTGGCAAACTCAATCCGCGATATGTCGGCCCATTTACGATCCTGGAACGGATTGGGCCGGTGGCATATCGACTTGATCTACCGACGGAGCTCGGTAACGTACATAACGTCTTTCACGTGTCAAACTTGAAGAAGTGTCTGGCTGACGAGTCTCTCATCGTTCCACTAGAAGAGATCAAGGTTGATGATCGTCTTCGGATTGTGGAAGAACCTGTGGAGATCCTTGATTACAAGATTCGTAGCCTACGTCACAGCAAGATTCGTATCGTTAAGGTTCGGTGGAACTCGAACCGGGGACCGGAATATACGTGGGAACGGGAGGATCAGATGAAGTCTAAGTATCCTCATCTCTTTCCTAAGGAAGCGTTCGAGTCGAGACATGTCTCTTCGGCAGCTGAATGAATCTCGGGTCGAGATTCCTTTTAACGTGGGGATGATGTGACAACTCGGGTAAATCTCTCTCTTTTGGTTTCTACCTTTTGCTTGTTTCCTTCGTTACTTCTTTTGTTCTTTCTGTACTTGTACAAATTTTCGGGACGAAAATTCTTTTAACGTGGGGATGATGTGACACCTGGCAAATTCGGGTTAACAATGTTGTCTAGATGAAAGTCTACCTTAGCGAGTCACGCGTATATGGTACTTAACTGGGTTAGTTAAGTCGGGATATGGTTCGGGAACTATGGGTTAGTCTAGAAGATCATTGGATGTTGGTCTAGAGGTTCGTTAGATGTCGGTCCTTAACCAAGTGTACAAACGGTGACGATTTGTAGGATCGTCAGGGCATACGGAACGTACGAGTCTCGAGTCCCGGGAATTGGTGAACGAGTGTAAATATGTGTATTTACTTGTGTTATGTGTTTACAATCATTATATGACTTGTCGGTACATGAATATGCATTAACATATGTTAAAACGGGGTTTAACGCGCAAAACACACAAGGCCAAACCCTATAGGCGAGTAGGAGGTCTACTCCCCTATAGGGGAGGCGAGTAGGGAGCCCATAAGGGCGAGTAGGCCCTACTCGTGTGATGTTAAGGGCGAGTAGGCCCTAATCGCTAGAACTGTCAGGCGATTACAAGCCCTAATCGCCTGAACTGCTGCACAATCGCATGTAACGTGCTGGAACGACTAGGAACGCCTATAAATACAATACTTAACCTCCTAAACTCCCTAATATCAACCCTAGTCGTCCCATAACCGCCCCAAACACCTAAACAACCTCTGGAAGGCGATTTTGATCAAAAACACAAGGTTTCAAGGTCTAACCATCATTCTTTTACAATTCTAAGGTTTGATTCTCATCCATAACACTTTGTAAATGTTTTTAATCAATCCCTAATGGTCCAGACCTGTTCATAAACGAAAAAGCTTTCTGAAAATCGTCAATAAGGGTTGTTAAACGGATTATAACTAATTAACATGCGTTATGGGTATGTATGATTAGAAAGATAGGATTTTTATGAATCTTGATGATGTTTTGATGTGTTATCATGCTAGGTCAGAATTAATATTGTTAGTATGATGATAGAAATCTCAGTAATTGGATAATAGGGTTGTGATTACATGCGTTAATTGAATGTTGCATGCTATGTGTATGTGTTTGGATTGCTTTGGTTGCATGCAGGACTGATTTTACGAGGATGAACGAAGGGTTTGGGTTAAACATGTTTAGGATAGTGTTTGGGATGATATTGGGTAGTTACACACGCTCCGGATCTGATTTGGAGCGTTAAACGCGCGAAAAACCGGAACAGCATGGTTACAGGCGAGTAGCAATGCTAATCGCCTATAACTCATGCGATTACAAGGCTAATCGCCAATATATAGGCGAGTAGAAGCCTAATCACTAGTAAGTTCATGCGAGTAGCCCTAATCACTAGTAAGTTCATGCGAGTAGCCCTAATCACTAGTAAGTTCAGGGGAATAGCCCCTAATCGCATGAAGTAAAGGGGAATAGCCCCTATTCGCCTATAATAGGGGCGAATAGGATGTCTAATCACTAGTTGACTTTCCTAATCACTAGTTGACTTTTCCTAATCGCGTGTACTGCTGCTGTAAGTGTAAATTAGCATTCCGAGACCCGATTTCACATGTAGAAACATGCTAGGAACTCCGTAACATGTCTAATAACTTGGTAACATATATTTGGATGTATTCCGGGGATACGTGAACTATGTGCTATAACTTGTTGTGTGTTAACGTATGTTAAGTATACTTGCGTTATTGTATGTTTTGGAGCGTAAACATAACACGGGGAGTCTCGGGTCACCAATGGGATGTCGAGTCTTGTACTTTGGGTCAGTTAAACAGTCACGGTAATTTCAAACGAACTTGGTTATGGTCTGGACATCTAGGGACTAATTAACCTGCGGGTTATTAGTCTAAGTACTTGTAACTGTCGTATGTTAGGTCGCCACTGTACGGGACTAACATAGCAGCTGAGTTTACTCGGGATTAGGAGTAAAGCAACTTAAGGTGAGTTTACGGCCCCTCTTTTAAACTGGTTTTATACTTTCGGGGGAGAAAACATGTGTTAAAACAACTGTTTGGTAACTACTGTCATACTATGGGTTTATACTGTGTACTACACGATCTTTGGAAGTCCCGGGGGGAACCATGAATGTGCGGGTTTGCACAACGGGGAAATGTGAATAGCGCTATTGGGAGTGACCAACCCCGCTCGTCGACTTGGAGGGTCGGCGGGTGCATATTGTCTCAAACCGGAACAACAGGAACAACAGGAACATACATCGGGCATACTTTTGGTATTCGAGTTAGTAATGGTTTTCCAATCGTGGTAGTAACAAAACGTACGCCTAGCTAGCGTATACTGGTTTTCTATTTGTTATAGTATGGACAGGTGGACTTGGTACTTGAACTGCAAACCTGTAAACTCACCAGCATTTTTGTGCTGACGTAAACTTTTACATGTTTTCTCAGGTCGCTAAGGTAGCACAATGGAACTAGGGCGCACGCGTCTGCACGGCGTCTAGATAGAGTTGCATGATTTCATAAACACTGAACTTTGGTTATTTATGTTGAACTTTATTTTGAATAAGCTTCCGCTGTAAACGGGATTTTAAAACTATGTTTTGGTATTGCATTTATTACATTTAGACTTGTTTATTGTGATCGTTGGTTTGGATCCTGGTTTGTCATGCGCCTCGCGGTAAAACTCCGCAAGTGGATTTTGAGGGTGTGACACAGTGGTTGACGATGGTGGTTTTGATGAAGAACAGAGCTGAAGAACAGGTATTATTATTATTATTGTTCGGTGGTGGTGGCAGGCTGAAGACGGTGGTTCGATGGTGATGATGATGAAGACGCTGGAACAATTTATCATCCCATATATTCAATAAACCTCCCGATCTACCTACAACATCCACATGATCTTCCTCATACCCCAAATTACCCAGAAATCTTCAATCTTAATATCAACTAGAGAGCTATGTTGCGTTTCTTGCATCATAACATCTGAGCACTCATGTTCTTTCCTTATGTCCCTTACCCACTAAGCTTTCCTAGAGCCGCTCAATCCCCTAATATTTACTGAAATAACATTCATGATAACTTCGTCTGAAAACCTTCAACCTGAATCGAATCTCTTACCAGATGAACAAAACTCTCCAATTTTTGGCCCATACTACTACTCCCAATTGAATCGTTTGAGCCGCCTCCTTTTCAATTACCTCCTCCACTCGAGCCTCACCCGAAGTATCTTGCAGATGCAGACCTAAACCCGAATTATGAACAGATACAGCCTCCCCCTCTGCTCCAATTTGGCAATTAAGATCCACTGTTTGAAACACCTCAACCCCCACACTATCAGAAGAACCCAATCAAGGAGAAACATTATCAGGCCCACTTCCCGTTGATGAATTAACAGGAAATATACATATGAATCAGTCCAATCCAAAAGGAGCATCACCTGCTCTGGGCCTTTTTTTTGGTCGGGCCTGGGCTTGAGGAGAAATCGAGTTAGGCCTACTGGACTTTTTAAGCTTACTAACACCTTTTTTCTTTTCTTTTGTCTTCATTTCAACTGAGAAGCCTTGAATACTTTGCATAAAAGTGTTCCCATTCATACAATCATTCAATAAAATTACATTTACTCTATCATTGGAAAGTTCACAATCACCACTATTGCCAACCCTTTCGATAACCACTTCCTAAACATACAAAGATAAATCTTGTAACACCCCAACCGATGGCGGAAACATCGAGGTGTCACGTAGTGACGATTGCTCAATAGCTCATGGTACTAAAGTGTAAATTTGAATACATTGAATTAAATAGTTTATTACATTGAAAGGAAAAAAAATACAAAGTACAATGATTCTAAAGCGTCAAGTCTAACTAGATTACAATGAAATCAAAGCTTAAATATAAATCCAAAAGCTTAAAAGAAACGTCTCAATAATAACCTGAAACATGTACGAAAATAGTATATGTCAATACAAAAATGTATTGGTGAGCATACCCTGTTTTGAATACATATAGTAGAAAAAGTGTTTCGCAATTCACGTGTCATACTGTCTACAATTTAGTGTTCAAGCTGTGTACAAATGCTACCCAAAATCAAACCTTTCGTTCAATGAATCAAGAGTCACATATATATAGTATTCGCTCATAGTAGGCGATGAATAATCGTTCACACATAACAATAATTAAGTACTATTTTATTGCTATGCTAGGCCGCCCAGCGGTTAATGATTAAGGTCATAAGTACACACTATCAACGAATCAACAAGTAAAACACATACAAGAATTGCGATTGTGAATATAGAATAAACCATGATTAAGTGAGTGAAGTAATAAGCGTACATGAATCACCCCAAAAGTGTAAAACAAGAAAAGGGGAAAGATATACTCACCTTAAGGCTTGCATAGATTCTAGAGTTCTTGATTTAAGTATGGGTGCTTAATGTTGTGACCCTTAAGACGGTCGGTCCGGAACTGGCAAAGTGTTATAATGTCTTTCTCAAAATTAGGACAACCTATATATAGATATTATTCGAGATTAGGATTGCGAAAATGAGTTGAGATGATTTGTGTTTATGGTATATTTTGTTTTAAGAGAACATATTATCTTACTAACGACGAGTAACAATTATGCAATAAAGAAAATCTTAAGCTTGTACAAAGTTTCATGAATACCTTCAATCCAAGCAAGAAAAAGTGACCAAGATTCAAAGCGATTGTTGGACTTTCTAATATGATGATTCAAAGTCAAATAAATTGAAGCTTGGTAATGTACAAAGGATTTATATATTTTTTTTTGTATGACTACACAAAACATAGGAGTCATTTATAGGGTATATATTTACATAAAAGATGTTTCAAGTATCCTCAATTTATTTCATTTCTTTAACTCTTTTTTATTAATATCATTCATGTTTTCATTAAATATATTAACATTCAAAGTTACTAATGTAACTTATAAGTAATTTAAATATTTTGTATTAATCCATTTTTTTTAAAAAAATATGAACATCATTCATAGCCCTTTTGTAATATATATACATACTAACAAAAAGATTAGTATAGTTTTATTGTTATATTTTTTTTGTCATATTAGGTCTTAAAGTTGTAATTAAAATAAAAATCACGAATGTTACAGAATACAAGACTGTAAATGTAGATGTAAGAAATAAGGGGACTAAAGTTGTAAAATGAAAAAAGTGAAAGGGGCGGATGTCACAGTCTCCCTTACTTTAGAAAATTTCGTCTCGAAATTTCTTTTAAGTGAAGGTTACTATGAAACAAAAGGCGTTGTAAAAGTCAAGTAGTTTTTTTTTAAAATATTGCATGAGTCATGTTTTGACAAAATTCAAGGTAGTTGTCTAATATCCAAAGTAAAAAAGTTTCAAAATCCTTGGCAGTTGACCCAAAGTTAGAAAGTTGAGAGTTTAAATGAGAAAGCTTTTGAGAATGTCTAACTGGTGAGGGCAGAGGTACTAATGAAGCAGTCTCCCCTACTTTAGAAAGGTTTCTGACTAAATGTTATTAAGGTCATGCAACAGGATTTCGACTAACAGAAGTGTAAGAGTTTACAAGGTTTAAGGTTTTCAGTAGAGATGGTCAACAAGGAAGGCTCCAACTAATTGAAACTCACGTAAGAACGTTCTTATCGAAAATTCTAGCTATTAGTCAACGGTCTATCGAAGAGGTAATCATAAAGTAATGGGTAGATTCTTGGTCAGACTCCTAGTCCGTTCCCGCAGCATCGTTTATGCTTATATATAGGGTGTACCGCAGCTAACCCACCACACTCCCGATACTTTGGACTCGTACTGATTGCCTACCAACAACCAAAATAGAATTACACACCACCCCCATGTTCCTGTAAACCCATGATTGCGTTCCGGACCGTAATCACCGATTTACCTTACACTAAGGTGTTATGCTTTTCCATAACCTTAACATGAAATAAATGTGTGCAACCAATATGTAATAGCCACTGTAATGAAATAATGTTTAATCATGTCATGGTTAGAGGTCCTTCCCTTTCGGGTTTTTCCTTTAACCGTAACTTCTGTTCACATCGTTGGGCTCAAAACACCTATACTGGTAAACTCCGAGATTTACACTGTTCCCCTCGGATTAAAGAAATACTCTAATCCGAGTCGTACGTGGGCACTGACTTAGATCTCATACGAGTTATCAACTAGTATGTTCCTTGGCCATGATGAAGAACAAAAATAAAGTATGTATAACAGGGTTTTGCTCAAAACAGGAAAGAAAATGTGCATACCAAATATGCGTTCAAGTAAGTATATAAGTATAGCATAAAATTCCGACTGAAAGAATTGTATAACATAAATTGAGTAAATCGCACAATTGCACAAAATGAAAGTAAACGAGTTGAATTAATGCAAATACGCAATGTGAAAATAATCACAAATAATGTGTTAAAAATAACTATGAATAAAATGGTGTAAGAATAAAATGATGAATTTTACGATAAGTGAGAGTATGCAGAACAGACGTATAGTCTACTGATATAAGGGTTTAAATTTAGTTAGTTTTACATATATGCACTATGTGATAAAAGACAATTAGTGACATTTTGATAAGGATATGTCCAATATTTTGTTAGGCCAAAAGTTTTGCGACTGAAAGAGTGCGAGTGTAATAAGATAAATTTCCGTTTATCAAAAACGTAGTTTGCTCGAACTTTGTGATATAGTTGAAAGGATAATAGTAATGCATGGGGATAACTTTTTAGAAGTCGATGTGTGTTTTAGATTCAAAACAGGTTCATTTGCAAAAAAAACTTCGCGAATACACATTTTCATGTGTATACGAGACGTCAAGTTATAAGGCTTATTATTAGTTGCTAGTTTCTTTCGAAAGTATATATTGGTTATGTCATATGAAAACAAAGGGTTACATTTGTCCTTTAAAATATGCAGTACAAGTTTGTAAAATGCAAAATGAAACCATTTCATGAACTATGTGTGATTCTAATGTGCTCTAAAAGACCATGATTTAAAATGACGTGAATGATAAGATTATAGTATGTAATAGATTACCAACATTTAAGAAAATTCATAATCAACGAGATGTAGAAATAAATCATTGAGATGTGGATTTCACTCCTAACTCCAAGATGTATTTCAAATTTGAAAACGATTGTGGAATGAAACCAATCACTAAGTTAAGGATATCACTCCCAGCTTAGTGGTTAAGTTTTTTTTTTTTTTTTTTTTTTTTTTGAAGGAAATACTCTTTGAGGTGTGGATGTCACTCCTATCTCAAAGACACATTCCTAAGATAAATAACATATAGAGGAGTGAAACTAATCACCAAGGTATGGATGTCACTCATAACTTGGCGCTATCGTTTCGTTTGTGAAATACGAGCGTATTCTTTTCTAAGCAAAATACCGAAAGAATAACGAGAAAAATATCATAGCAAAAATACCTAAAAGGAAAATATAAGAATAAAGAGGAATATACACGAGAGGACTCGTGAATGTAAGCTTAGTTATAGACTAGGCTAAAAGGCATTCTAATAACCTAATTCCCTATAACCATGGCTCTGATACCAATCTGTAACACCCCGCCCCTCTCACCACCAATATTGTCCGCTTTGCCCATCCAGAGCTCACGGATTTGTTTTTGGTTGCCCAAGTGGAGACTTCCCAGGAGGTCACCCATCCTGAAATTTCTGCCACCTGAGCACGCTTAACTGTGGAGTTCTCCTCTCATCCACTAACATTAAGCCCCAAAACGCGTTGGTGATTTAAGAGGCAAGACATTACTTATGAACCAAGGATCTCTCCTGGCCACGGCCGATGTGGGGTTTTCCTGGGGTGTCACATTCACCCCCTGTTAGAGTCTCATCGTCCCTGATGAGGTGTGTTCCTAGGGTGTCATATTCACCCCCTGTTAGAGTCTCATCGTCCTTGATGAGGTGTGCACCCACCATCCCGAACGGCACAGGAGTGGCTCTTCCGAAGTCACCGTCTTTGTGTATTGGTTTAGTAAAAAAAACGACTTAAAACGGAACCACAATTATTTTGGAATAATAAGAGAACATATTATCTTACTAACGACGAGTAACAATTATGCAATAAAGAAAATCTTAAGCTTGTACAAAGTTTCATGAATACCTTCAATCCAAGCAAGAAAAAGTGACCAAGATTCAAAGCGATTGTTGGACTTTCTAATATGATGATTCAAAGTCAAATAAATTGAAGCTTGGTAATGTATAAAGGATTTATATTTTTTTTTTGTATGACTACACAAAACATATGAGTCATTTATAGGGTATATATTTACATAAAAGATGTTTCAAGTATCCTCAATTTATTTCATTTCTTTAACTCTTTTTTATTAATATCATTCATGTTTTCATTAAATATATTAACATTCAAAGTTACTAATGTAACTTATAAGTAATTAAAATATTTTGTATTAATCCATTTTTTTAAAAAAAATATGAACATCATTCATAGCCCTTTTGTAATATATATACATACTAACAAAAAGATTAGTATAGTTTTATTGTTATATTTTTTTTTTGTCATATTAGGTCTTAAAGTTGTAATTAAAATAAAAATCACGAATGTTACAGAATACAAGACTGTAAATGTAGATGTAAGAAATAAGGGGACTAAAGTTGTAAAATGATAAAAGTGAAAGGGGCGGATGTCACAAATCTGCATCATCATCAGATACTTGAACCGGTTGAACAACTTTCCCACACCTCTTTCCAAACAAATTAAAGACCAGACTTAGAGACAAATGTGTAGGAACCCCATGTATTTTCACCCAAGCTATCCGTTCATATGCGAGACTATGCCCTAACCCTTTCCAGCTTCCACTCCTAGATTCAAACCAACTGTCCCAAATCATCTTCTTATTAAAAAACTCAGCCATCTGATCCGGGCTCTTAAACACCAGTAGAACCGACATCCTGCCCAAATACTTCATCCTTCCACCTTCCAACTTTACCTTCAACATTAGATTCCTCAAATCTGTTAAGAAAGCAAATTCACGAACCCTACCCGCCAAAGCCAACCCATACCAATGATTGAATGCCTGAACATTCTCATGAATGTTGATTGTCGCCATATTCACGTTCGTCCCTTTATTTAGCAGTTTATTTTTGAACGATACCCACCAAGATCCTCTACCCCTTTGGAGTGACCCCCTCCATCAATCGAATTCTTTTCATGCACCTTCTCCTTTTGTTTTTTAACAACCTCTGTTTGCCTCCTCCCTTCAACCTTCCTCATGACTTTCCCATCAACAAACCTTGCTAAACTTATGAAAAGTTTATGTTTCCCGATCTACACATTCTTTAAATCCTGCACCAGATCTTGATAGTTTTGAGTTATCCGAAAACTAACAAAACCAAACCTATTACCAAACTTATCCAACTTCCTAGCGATGTACACTCCAGCGATCGACCCAAATCCTTTCAGTAACTCGTTCAAATCTGACGATGACGCCCCATTCGAAAGATTTGATACAAAGAATTTTGTAATGCCCACCCTCTCGTGCATGTTGTCTTCGTGAGAACATGTCTTGTTCCTATTGTACTTGATCTCTTGCCACCGTTATGTTGCTCTTGGTTGTCTTCTCATTGTCGCTGCCTAGACGCCCGAAAGTTTCGTTGAAAACCCTATATCAAATGAACTAATTGAGTTAGTGTTTGGTTAGTTTGGGGGTGACATAGAAAAATAAGTTTATAGTAAAGTGTTGTTCGTGATTCTTCCTGTCATTTTTGCAATTCTTATGTTTATATTTGTATTTGTATTTCATCATGTTAGATAGATTGATTTTGTAGTTGTAAAACTTAATATATTGATTCTAAATAAAATTCTAAATTTAAACAGGACAAAGTAGATTTCTGATTGGAAAATGCAATATTGCTAGCAATGAATGTGTGGTAGAATTTGGCAAATATAAATGCGTGGTTGTGATCGTCGCCAAGTCATGGTATGAAAAGGGTTTTGCATCATAATATCCCTTTCATTGAATACAATTATAGGATCCGAAAGTACCTTTTCAAAGTCAAGTTAACCCTATATATACCTATAATTGACCATATTAATTAATTTTCCAAAATAATATGATTAGAAAAAAGCTTGTTAATTTAAAAGATTTAAAAAGTCATACTATAGAGAGGTATGCTTATGTATTCTAATCAAGGGACACAAACTTTAGTAGTGCAATACATCCGTTTTTGTTGGAGCATGATACCAAGTCTGAACAAATGGCAAAGTAAATAACTTTTCGTAAACTTTATATTTCAAGACAAAAGATCAAATACAAACAGCTTTTTTTGTACGAACTGTACGAATTGAAGTAAAAAACACGCGGACCGTTTATAACTAGAGTAATTATAACTGTTTATAACTAGAGTAATTATAGCTGTTTATAACTAGAGTAATTGTTATAAACGGCCCGCGTGTTTTTTCCTTCAATTTGTACAGTTCGTACCGAAAAGCTGTTTGTACGTGAACCTACCCCTATATTTCAAATATATATTTCTACTAACAAAAAAATCCAAAGGATATATATTTCCGAGTTCGGCCACGACCATTTGACTGGTTAAACATAAAGTAACAAAACATTAGGTATTCTTATTAGTAAGAAAATTTATCCATTAGTGGATTTACAGGACCTTAACACCCATCCCTTCAGCGATGATGCTTTTAAGGGTCTTGAAGGTGCCCCGGCCCCGCAAATTTTTTTTTCTTAATAGTGTAAATTTACGCATTTTCCTTTCGAAATTTTATACGTATTGAGTCCGGTCCCTTCATTTTAAGGTTTTGTAACTTTTGGCCCCTCCGAATTTGTTTCATCTGCCGCTGCATTCCGTTCCATCATTTTTCATTTATTGTGTTTGTCATTAACTTAGCTAACTTGTAAAACATAGAAGAAACACCTCCCATGAGGTCTTGTGTAGATTCACATTTTTTCTCTATTATTTACCATAAAAGATAATAATCGATCTTGAATCGCTTAATGAAAAAAATTCCCATGAAAAAAAAAAAAAAATTCCCATGGCTGATTTCATTTTTTTATACTAGAGAAAAGAGAGATATTTACTTAAAATTAAATGCTAGTTTTTGTGAGGAATAATTGTAGTAGGTTGCATGTCATGTGGGGTTTATGACAAACCTTAATCCTCACTCAAAGGCGTGTTTGTCCATGAGAAAGAAAAACCAAATCAAAGTTTCCCTCATTATTATGTCTCAATCTTCATTTAAATAAACTTTTTTTTTTCGTCTAAGAATGCCCATATAATCATATTATAACTTGTATATGATTTTCTAACTAGCCGCAATTTAATAACTTATCATACAATATTCAATTTGATATCTGAAGTCACGATATTAAAGTTAACCATGCATATGCAGCGTGTGTGTGTGCATATATATATATATATATATATATATATATATAGGGTTGAGTTATTCTACAAAGGCTACAAAAAATGAGAAGGGTGAGAAGGATACAAAAAACATAATACATCATGAAATATGACACAATGAGCCACAAAATATAACACAGTGCCAAAAAATATAACACAATGCTGAAGAAAAAAGACACAATGAATTGAAAAAATGACACAATGATGAAAATAAGAAAAAGACACAATGGTACATAAAAGACATAATGATATAACGCATATTTGTAAAAACTACAAGCTAAAACCCCAAAAACGAAGACCTAAAAACTAACGTCGTAGGGTTCGATAAGACGATTCCAATGCCGCTTGAATGAATTCAATCGGAGTCCGTTTGATACCCTTCCTACGCCTTCCTATTTTTCTTTTACTGTGTATTTGTAACTAACCCTATATATATATACACACTATATGGAGACAATATCAAAGGTAGAGCGTGTGTAGGGTTGAAGGAAATGAAATTTGATGGTAGTGCATAGTGGAGTAATAATTTAAGAAACAACGAATTATGGTTATGCATGTGTTATATGACCCATTTATTGTATTTTTATTAAGTCACCTCCAAACTTTTGGAAACAGATTTAAGAAAATTGTTGCAAAACATATTTTTGTTTTAGATTTAAAATATTTTTTATCTGTGTTCGATGATCAAATACTTCGGCATTTTTAGAAAGTTCATTAACTTTATATAATTTCATAAATAATTTTTTTTTAACTATGGAAGGAAATGACAATGAATGTCTTTTATGTTAATATTTTTCAACAGAAGATGTCATTTGCTCATAACCTTGTTAACTTCCCTCATCCGCCGTCACCGCTATAATAACCTTCCATCACCATTGTAGTTTATAACCACCATCAACCACTACCACAACCTTACCATCATCCACAACCACCACTACAACCTTAACACTATGAACAACCACCGCCATGAAAACACCACTAAATCACACCCGGGAAGTGCCTTAACCGAAGCCACCAATCCCTGCCACAACATTCACCCAAAACTCCACCCGTCACTAGAACGACTCTAGAAACCCAAACACGATTGTGGGCCACCTACCGTCATCACTGTAACCATTGTCCATAACCCTTTATACCATCATCACTCTAGTATAGACATGTACAAACCGGTTTTTTTTTTCCCCAAACCGATCCGATTTAAAAACTAGTCCAAGTTTTGACCCTACAAAAAAAATCGTTTTTTAGTAACCGGTCTGGTTCCCAAACCGGTTTTAGAAGTCGAATGGCACCAACAAACCCAATCGGTTGGGACCGGGTTGAAAACCGGTTTGAAAAAAAAAAACTGGTAATAAAAACCGGTAAAAAAACTGATTAAAAAACCTGTTTTTAGGGCTGCAGTGCAGCTGCTGTTGCTGCTATTTTCTGTGAAAAAATAATTGTTTTTTTTTTGTTTTTTGAACATTTTGAACAAAACAAATTATTACCAACGCAATGTAACTTAAAAATACGATTTCATTTATTCTAAACCACGAAAAAAACATCGAAACTAAAAGAAATCCGAAGATAACAACGAAACATAATAGAAAACATAATCTTAAATCTTAAAAAACATAGTCTTAAAGGAAATAAATCTTCAAACATAGTCTAATCTTCACCCGAACTGGGCTTCTTATCCATTCATCCATTTCGACTTCATATTCGGTCATTGGTTCGGTTAAGTCCGCGTTGACCTCGTCCTCGTACACTTCGCCTTCATATTCAAGTTCTCCCTCAAGTGAGCGTATGTTTTGCACCCTCTCCGCCGCATCCAAATAATCCTTCAAGCAAATGTCCATCTCTACCGAAGGTGGAGTTAGTCGCGTCCTACGTATCGAAATGACCCTGCCACTAATAAAGAAAGCGGATTCCAAAGCTACCGTGAAAGCTTGGACGGTTAGTGAATCTCGGGTCATAGCGGCTAAGACCGGAAATTGATCTTCCTTACTTTTCCACCAAGCCAACACATCAAACCTTTTAAATTCTTTGGGAGTTGAACAATATTTGCATCTCGCCTTGTTTGGACCGCTACTTATAACACATAAATCAAAGTGTTTCCAAACATTGGGGTTTCGTTTCTTTGGAACCACCTTAACAACCGTGGCTTGGGATGTAGAAGCACCAAGTTGGACGGAACCGGTTTGGCTTTGAGGAGTTGGCTGTTGAGAATATGCCATTTTTCTTTGAAAATAGAGAGTGATTTGTGAGAAAGTAGATGAAGAATACTAGATTAGAGATTGTTTTGAGTGTGTTTTGATGGTGTGATTGATCCTAAACATTAAGGGGTGATTACACCATGATTGTGGGTCAAAAACTACCAAAAAAAAAAAAACAAAAAAACCGCTAGAAACAGCAGCTGACGGTCATAAGACCGTTTTCCAACGGTCAAAAACTGGTTTGGGTATCGGTTTTTTGTCGGGTTTTTATAATAATCGGTTTTTAAATTGGTTTTTGGTCCAAATCGATTTTCAACCCGGTTTTTTAATCCAAACCGGTTTCCAACCCTGTCTAACCAATAAAACCTCAACCCGAAGCAAAACCGAGCCTTAGGGTCGGTTCCAGACCGGTTTAAACAAGAACCGATTTTTTCCAAACCGGTTTTCCGGTTTTTTTCTTGTTCGGATGGAGTAACCGGGTTTTTTGTCCATGTCTACTCTAGTACAACTCCATCATAATGGCATATGTGTTAACAACAATCAATGCTGTATGATGTGGCGAAACCCTAGACACCATCATTGTACCACCGTCAATAGGGGAGGATCTAACATGTAACTAGGGTAGCCCAGGCTAACCCTGAACTTTGTCAGCAAAGTACAAAATTAGTGCAAATTTTTTTTCTTGATGTATTGTATAGCCCTGAGCAAACATTAGGATATCCCTAAGTCCCAAAAGAAAAAAAAAATAGGGGGCCCCTGAATTTTTCTTCTAGATTTGTCACTAACGTCCGTCACCATCTATATTCCACCCAACACCACCATCACCTTCTCTGATCTCTCTTAACACTCTAGCTTTTATGTCTCCAATCGTCACTTTCTGTATTCCACCCAAAACCACCATTATTACCACGTTTTGTCTTCGTTGTCAATTGAAAGTCAGAACATGCCGGTCGGAGGCCATGGCTAGCGTCACCTTCTTCCAACCCCCCCCCCCCTCTCTCTCTCTCTCTCACTATAGTTTACGAAATTAGAAGGTGGTTGTGTGTGTTTGTTTGTAGTAGGAGAAAGACAGACAATAATTACCCTCACGTGTGGGGGAAATTAACAACAAAAGTTAACGAGGATATGAGTGAAGGACACAAACTATTGGAAAATATTAACATAAAGGACATTCAGTGTAATTTTCTTAGTGAAAAGAGAGGGCTTGCAACTTCATTTGAAAAGGAGAACTCATCATTTTGTGTTAAGTTTATTGGTTTTAGTACGTTAATATTGATCTAAGTGACTTTTTTTTCATACATTTCTAACATATTTAGAGACTTTAGCATACAAAATTGTTATATATATTAATTAACAACATGCGGCGCAATAGTATTCTTTTTAACTTTTCATCCCAACAATAAATGTGCTTTTCAATTGCAAATTTAGTAGAAGCTTGTGGAGGTGACGTAAGATATTTTGACTACTTGGATAAAATATCTCCAAAAAAAACCATGCCACTCTTGCATATGATGTAAGTTTGCCGTTTTCATTATAACGCGGTTTGTTTTGCGATTTTACACGAGTTTAGCCTAGGTTCGCTTAGTACTTAACAAGGTTTTACGACTCATTTCCCTCTATGTTTTAACGTTATATGCGTCGTTTGGTGTTAGTAGTTTGTGTTTTATTTTACGATTTTCCTGGTTTTGGTCGTTGTGTCGTTGCTACTTAGCACGTTTTTACGCTTTCGTCCTACAACGCTGGTGGCACGGTCTTACAGCCACGGTCTTGGTTCGCTTAGTACTTAACATGGTTTTACGATTCATTTTCCCTCTACGTTTTAACGTTATGTGCGTCATTTGGTGTTAATATTTTGTGTGTTTTAACGTTATGTGCGTCATTTGGTGTTAATAGTTTGTGTTTTTTTCTTTACGATTTTCCTGGTTTTGGGCGTTTTTTTTTTTTTTTTTTTTTTTTGCTACTTAGCACGATTTTACACATCCATCCTACAACACTAGTGTCACGGTTTTACGGCCTTGCGGGGCGCTTAAAGACCAGTTAGTATTAAGTTAAAAAAAAATAGTTTATGGTATTTTCTCCCTATTATAGTAAACAGTTAAAATTTGATACCGGTACGTTGTTGGCAACCAGAGGATTTGGATATGTCAAAATGATGGTATAATGATTAGTGAAAACTTTTAATACACACAGTGAGCGTGTAGTGTGTGTATCATGGTGGTTATTATTATGTTTGAGACCTGGAGTCACGTGACCTGTATATGACGCCTTATTTTAATTCTTTCGTTTTTTAGTTAATGCCATAACGTAAATGAAAAGGTACGATATTGGCCAAAGCATGATACAAAAATAAAGCCAAAAATAGAAAACAGCAAAAAAACAATATCCGTGGATTTATGCATCACTTAGGGAAAGGGACGTATGTAGAATTCATTTTCACTTAACAGATTTTAATCAATTTTGTATTGTCACATCATTTTAGTGATTTACTTTACTGAAACAATTTTTTGAAAGAAACACTCCACTGATTCTTTCATTTAATATTTTCATTTAAATTCAAAAAATAACAGTTTTTTTAATTTTCAAACAGTAATTAATTTTCTAACCGTTACAACCTAACGGCTACCTTTTCTTACACTTATAAAAACCCCATAACTTCAATACCAAAACCACACAAAAACCGGTTATTATACTTTAATTATATCGTTAAAATGGTCCCGTGGAATGTAAATGAGGAGATCGCGTTAGCGATGGCGTATTTGACTGTGAGAAACACAAATGATTCTGCCGATTTACGGAGAGCTTCGTTTTGGAACAACGTGTCGGTGGAATTCAATCGAATAACCGGCACAAATGACCGCAACAAGGATTCGCTCGTTAGAAAGTGGCATGATTTCTTCACCAAGTGTATCCGATGGAACGCCCTCTATGAAGCCACGATTGAGAGGCACCCTAATCTTCAAGAAGACATTGCAATCCAAGCCACGCGCTGCAACTATTACCATGCACACAGGAGTAACTTCAACCATGTTGCGACATGGCGATTGTTGCGCGATAGGTTTAATGTTTAATGTTAATGTTTAATGTTGTTTAATGAAAGTAACTGTTAAAAAAAATAAAGTTAAAAATTAACAATCAAAGTACAAACATAATTAACCTAATTAAAACATTAATTAAACATAAACATAAACCTAATTAAAATACTACTATATAGCTAATAAAAAGAAAGAATACACAATTGACTCGGGCGAAGAAACGTCACGATCACTATCACGCCCGCCCGACCTCTCGTATTGATATTGATATCCCTCACTTTTCAGGTGTCGGGCAATACATTTCTTTATCCGAATTATTTACGTATTTGGCTCCGGGATCATATTCATAACCTTCGTCCGGGGGGTTTTGTACCGTAACCGGTGGATTTCGCACTGTAGGAGGATTAACACCCTCCGGCACTCGTACAACATCTCCAACCCGTATTGTTCCTGGTTGTAGTAGAGCCATTACGTAATCATATGCGTAAACCAATTCTTCCGTGGTCAAATCGTCAGGATCTTGTGGCTCGTAATATTCAAATGTTGGGGGACGTTGTGTAGTCGGTGGGTGTGTAGTTGGTTGATGTGTTGGTGTGCGTGTAGTTGGTTGGTGTGTTGTTGATGTGTGTATAGTTGGTTGGTGTATAGTCGGTGGGTGTGTGGTCGGTTGATGTGTTGCGGGGGCGGGATGATTGTCGTCGACGATACGTATTCGGAAACATATTACCACCTCCCAAAATTTGTCTTAGCGGTTTTAAAACCTACACCTAATCGACTAATTTGGAGGAAATAGTTGGATTATAACGCACCTCTAGTGAGGAAAAAAAATGAATAACAGAGCACGAACAAACAGGTAACGCAAGCTATCAACCCATCGATTTTTTTAAACTATGGCAATAGGGTATGCAAATGAAAGAGGATAAAAAATTGTTTTTACGGTGTATTTTTTTAAATAAAGTCATATGAAAATGTTATTAACTTTTTAAAAATGAGGATAAACTTGAAAAAAGTCAATAATTATGGTGATGAACAATAATACATTTTTTAGCTAGGGACATGTGTCAGCGTCTTATTCTTTTTTACCCCCCTTACGTTAAACTTCTTTTTACGTTCCTCTCTCTCAAGGATATTTATGTAGAGAAATATTTACATTTTGAAACTCTTATTGTAATAAGCAAGTCAAAATTCAAACAGTGTAACTTGATTTGATTTGTGTGATTTGGAAAAACAAAGAGATATCTTTGAAATAATTATGTTTGAAGGATGGACCATGAATAGGCCGGTTGTCACGTCACATGGGTTCTAGCTGTTAAATTGGGTTAAAGGCCCACTCACTGCCGACGAACCTTGGTGGTAACCGTTAAGTTTTGTATCAAAACGTAATTTATTATTTATAATTAACAGTCAATTACAAAAACTGTAAGTTGTTTACGAATTTGGCACTTAATTATGTTCATTTTTTTTTTATTATTCTCGTATCTATATTTTAGTTTCTGTTATTTACGTTTAAATTTATTTTCAATTTTATAAAATATTGTTATTTGTTGAATCGTGTGTCCCTACGAACCATAATCCAGTTATTTTATAACAATAGTCAGGTTTCTATTCAAAATGGGCGTGGCGATATTGCCCTTTTATCTGCCACTTGTAATTCGTTGTATCACACGAGCCATAATAGTTATTTTAAGTTGAAACATACCCTAGCATCCCGTCATATCAATACTCAGTTGTGTCGTTATTGTGGTTCATAATAGGTGGTGATACACCGATGCATCTTCAACACAAACCCTAAAAGTAATAAAAAGTGGGAGAAATTTTACTGTAAAAAGAAGGTTAACATAAAAATGATAAGAATGATTTTGGGCTTTTAATCAAAATAAATCGATGGATGAGATTAAAATGGGAAAAATATAAGTTGAGTTTTTAAAGGGAAGGAGAATGACAAAATAAGTATAACCCACAATTATTGAGTTTCACCCCCAATTTTTAAACGTCCATAATTTTTTCATATGACATTATTTTTTCAAAAAAAATATACCATAAAAACAAGCTTTTTATTCTTTTTCATTTGCATACCCTATTGTTATTCTTATTTTTTTTGCTGGGTTGATAACTTGCGTTTTATCATAATACAACTTGCGTTTTTTTTATCATATATAGCTTGCATCCTTTTATCAGGTATAACTTGTTTTTTATCATGTATAAGTTGCATCATTTTTTCAGATATAACTTTACGTTTTATCATGTATAACTTGTGTTTTATCATTTATAACTTGTGTTTTATCAGCTCGTTTTTTAAGTATGACAATATGGTATGCAAATTTAAGAGGATAAAAAACTTGTTTTTATGGTATAGTTTTTTTAAAAAATAATTTCGTATAAAAAAGTTATAACCATTTTAAAAATGGAAGTGAAACTTTAATGGCGCAATGAATTTAGCATCGTGCCCCGGATCATCTTGTTTAATCTATGGCTAATAATAATTCTTATACTTTTTACGCTAAGCTCATTTTTACGTTACCCTCACCCTAAAAGGTGGTATGGTTTATTGCTAGTCTAAGGGGGTGTTTGGGATGGATTATTCAAAATAGATTATGCGTTTAGAAAAAGCATGGGTGGAGTTGCTTATAGATTATTGCGTTTTGGTAGCATAAAAAACTGATTATTAGCGTTTTCAAAACACAATCCCAAACACTAAAAACTGATTATTGCATTTTCAAAATGCAATAATTTAAAAATTAGATTCAAAACGCAATCCCAAACACCCTCTAAGTAAACAGCCAAACAATAATATTGAAAGATAAGATAAATTCCAAAGATCTTTAATGCAATGACATGAGTGAATTTTCCCCAACCAAAAAAAAAAAAAAAAAACAAGTTAAGATAAAATACAGGAAGTGACAAAAGATTGTAAACTTTTAATTATGAGTTTCTTCTTGAATGGAGGACTTAGCGGTGGAATATAATCACGTGGTAACACTGGTAGCACGATGATACTCTAGTGATCCGTGAGTGAGACCGTTAAAAGAAAAAAGATTGTAAACTCTTGTATGTATCATTTGTCATAGTAATTGTAACAAAACATTGAAGTCAAAATAAGAGGGTGTTTGGGATTGAGTTTCTAAACAACTTATTGACTTATTGGTTTTTTCAAGAAGCCAATAAGCCAATAAGATGTTGTAGCCTAAAAGCACTTTTTATTTTGACTTTTGGCTTTTGCTTTTTAAGGGTGGAAAAGTTGTTTTTGAGAAGTTAGAAATCCTGGCTTTTGGAACAAAATTACAAATCTACCACCCATACAACCAATATTCACAATAAGTTAAGCGAAACACTTAAAAAAGACCAATCTATTGACTTTTTGACGTTTCTCATCCCAAAAGTTAATCCAAACACTTTTTTTAAACTTTTTTTTAAAAAGTCATAAGCCAATAAACAATTCTGACCAAAAACACTTTTACATTTCCAAACTCAATCCCAAACACCCTCTAACCATTTATTAAGGTTAACAATCATGGTGGGGCCTCGGGGTGATGGACCTATCAACCAAAAACTATATCACTTTCTTAATATGTACTTTTGATACATGCCATAATGAAATAAAGGAGAAACAATATCATTCAGTTGTTAATCCCGTTGTACGATGCTTCAATCGTTTTCAAGATCATTGTTTGACTTAACCAAAAGGAAATCTAATTCTTTGAACAACTGACGATTTTTTTTCGGTTATAAATATCGTAAAAGAACTTATATTAGAAATTTATAACCTAGACGATAAATTGGATGAGTTAGTTTAAGTCGTAATTAGAATAACGATCTATATATATACACATAAAAAAAAACATTATAAGATACTATATTAAACTTTTGAATAATTTTAGCATATGACCCTTCTTAGCTAATTAATATTGAGATTGAGATTCACCTGATCATCTTTATGTATTCAGAAGTCAGTTAAGTTGATTTAGTTTTTGTAAAGATATCCTGAAACTTGTCCTAACAACTAACAAGCAAGAAAAGCAACAGAGATGAAAATCGTCAAAAGAAAGAAGTTGCGCGTGGTTTGGCTATTAAAAATTAGTCGCTTTGTTTTGTTTTGTTTCGTTTCTATCTCAAACCATGTAAATAGTAAATGTTAGTAATTGCTTCTTTTCTTGGTTGTTAAAAACTTTATGGTAGATATACTACGTACCCATTCATTTTTTTTAGAACTCCATTTTTTATGTCGACAAGAGTTCAAAATAGATAGATATAAACACACAAAAAAAGCAAACATATCTATCTATCTATCTACATCCTATTTGGTCCGGTTGAAGGAACACAAAAAGTTAACTAGGTGTAGACTGGAGAGCAAATTGCAATTGCGGCAACCGAAATTTGACCGAAAGTTTAATGGAAAGCAAAACGTACTTATATTACTAATAATTTCCTTTAAATTTAAACAAAAGGATTGATAATAAAGTTGAATTTGGACGCTGACTGACATGAACATTGGTCGGGCCTACAAGCGTTTTGCACATAAAAATCTTTGACGTTTGAAAAAGTCAAATGTAACACTTTCTTCAGGAGGCAATGAGAAACCGAGATTCTATATTCTAAAATACAAACAAAGCAACGTTTTAAATAAGAAGAATTACAAACAAAAACACGTGGTTTCACTCTCACTTTTATTTCCTACCTTCTATTGTTTACACCTGAACATGGAAACATACTCATTACAAGGTTAAGCTTGTCTATGGAGGAAAGCTTGTTTAGGGAGGAAGACACACCCCATGGTACATACGCACTGGCCCTCACTATTCATGAAATGTCACGTCAAAATGTGGTCAAAGTACTATAGAACCATCAAATTACTGGAGGCACTTTACATTACTTTGTCTAACAATTAATTATTAATATAAAGAATTAAATTAAAACCTAAATACCATTAAATTAAAATTGTTAATACAAACATAATTAAAATTAAACGACTAGAAAACATAATTTAAAGCAAACCTAATTTATGCCTTAAAATTTGCCACATTGAACATGTTTAAAAATTTTGTTTTCTTCAAAATAGTAGTGGACTTCGTGTCTTTCTTTAGACCTGGATGTTAATCCATGTTAATTTTAAACATCCTCTCAAATTTTTCACATTTGCTTTTGAGGTTACGCCACTTAGTTGATAGCAAATCAGAAGTGCGTTGGGGTTGAGGTTCTGATCGCGTGTCGAAGTGCTAATCAAAAAATATTTTAAAAACTACTCCTTAGCTACAACTGACTGCAGTATAGGAAGTAGGGTTGTCGAACCTCAGGGAGTTTGTGGAAAGTGCTAAGTTACTAATTTCTAATTAAATTAAGATTAACTAAAGTAATTTTATGAAGTTTAATCTAAAAGTGCTGCAGTGCTGCAAAACGGATTGATAATTGATTTTTTAGAAAAGACAATAATATGGAAAAACGGTCACTCCGGGTTTCGGATTCGGTAATTATCAACTGAATTATGTTAATACCCTACCTAGGAAATCACATAGACATGACTTTGTTTAAGTTGTTCAACCCAATTCAGCTATCATAACATTAATTGCAAAGTTAAATTAATCCTAGTGCAAGAAAACCAAGATACGATAACATAATGCAATAATACTAATCAACCAAACTGTCTAGATCAGTCAAACATACAATTAGACGCAAAAACCGTTAAGGTGTTCACAAAATCTAATCCAAGTAATGAGTATCAAACATAAAGCAATTGATAAAATAACCAAATCGTTCACCCGGAGAAACCGTAAGATGATTAGCCTTGCATCTTCATGATTTTCGCTTCAAGAATTGTTCTTAATCGTACTAGCATTAACCGGGATGAATGGATCTCTTCAAGATACTCAAAACCCTCCTTTGGAGCTCTCAAATTCGTCCCTCTTGTTGCCTCCACGAATTAGGGTTTGTGTTATGAGTTATCCCCTTGAAAAATACCAAAAATCCAATAAAAATCATTATTTCCGTCAGACATGCCCCTCATGCCCCATGAGGAGTTCAGCCTTTCTCCTCATGGTGCTCGAGGAGTAAATCAGCAACATGGGCCTAATCAGCTTTGGGCTTGGCTTATTTCTTTCACTTGGGCTTCATTTTTCTTGGTCCATTTAGCTTAATTCTTCAACTAAAGATTATCCTTGGCCCAATTCTTCATAGCTCTTTAAAATAAACTTCTTTTATCTTCAACGCTCGAGCCCGAGTGTTCGGTTCTTGATATTATTTCTTCAATTCACGTCCCTTTTTCGCCGAACATCTAAAATCAATAAAAATTGCATAAATAATAACTAAAAATACTAAAAATATATACAACCTATAAAATTACCAAATACTCAAAACATGCTATAAACTCCCTAAAATAATAAATAAATTACTCGAAAAACTATTAAAATGCTAAGGAAAAATGCATGTGTTTTACAACACATCAGGTTCACTCTCCCCTGGTTGTATGATATACTCTGCTAACACATTATCCTAAAACGAATCCATATTGTTAGACCCATTGATTCCGTAACGTTCATCCATGCAATCGCCAAAGCAAGAACTTCCTCGTCGGCCCATTCTACCGGTGAAGCCATGAAGTAGTTGAGATTTTTTTTTTAAATTTTGGAGATAGAAAGAGTATGGTAAAAAAAATGGTGTAATTGTTTAATATAGAGGTAAGATGTAACTGCTGGGGGTGGTGAATTTACTTTTTTTAACCGTCGGGAGTGGTGAGTTTATTGCTATTTTGACTGTTGCAGCTCAAAAAGATGTAACCTTGCTACAACGTTTTTTGGGACTGACCGAGGGAGTGGCAACGATGTTACCAATCTGCAACTGTTGCAGATTTGCCTTAACCTTAACCGACAAGGCTCGTCCACCCTTATAGTTTTATTACCTTTGTTAACTACTAATAACTTTTTTTACATAGGTTCAATCATATGATATTTAACCATCTTTTACTTGATCATGCAAAAAAAAAAAAAAAAAAATCTACTACTAACTTGAGACGCAAGAACCACAAAAGTAAAGATTAATCTTGAATAAGTATTGAAAATAATGGGCTAAATTATCAACTTTAATTAGTTAGTATTTAATTAATTATTTGAATGTTTAGAATTATCTAGTTTGATTAATTAGTATAGATTATTTTTTTTAAATGGTCAACAAATCAATCCCGAGCACTCTCCAAGTACCCACTAGACAAATGAGTACTCCGAGAGTAACCCGGGTCCACCAGTTCCCGGGGAAAACCCGCCGCCCGAAAGCCCACTGCGGTAAAACCCGGCCCACCAGCGGCATTTTGGTGCCGGTAGGACTCGAACTCCCCACCTCCCATAAGGAAAGCAAGGAGGGTGCCATTCCACCATAAGGGGATTGGCATTAGTATAGATTATTATTGCTAGAAGTATTTGAGTAGGATTAGTATGGTTATTTCAGTATAAATAGGGGTCCAAGTTATTGTTTTATTTGTCCCTTACAATGTAAGTTCGTGAAGTACGTTTGGTTGAATAGAAAAAGTCACGGGTTCGTCTCCCCAAATATCCCGTGTTTGTGTTTTATCTAATTCTGAAGCCACTAGAAAACCTACCCCATTATTTATCCCATTCGTCCCTGAATATAATAGGAGATAATTATGGTGTTAAGATTAGTAGTAGGCGAGGATGTAGTGTCGGTGGTGTGTGCTTATACACCACAAGTGGGTCTAGGAGCTCAGGTGAAGAGAGAGTTTTGGGATTGTTTGGATATAGTAGTGAGGGCCATACCTAGACATGAGAGAATAATTATAGGAGGGTATTTTAATGGTCACATTGGCGAGGATAGCGATGGATTTCATTTGGAGCATGCGGGCTTTCGTTTTGGTGTTAGGAATGAACATGGTAGGGATCTTCTAGATTTTGCGGTGGCCCACGAGTCATTCTTTAGGAAGAGGGAATCCCATTTGGTTACGTTTAGTAGTGGGGGTGGGGGGAGTACGCAATTCGACTATCTCTTGATGAGGCGCGAAGATCGACGTTGGTGGAAGGACTGTAAGGTTATACCCGGGGAGACAGCGGTGACTTAACATCATTTGTTGGTGGCAGATATAGGTTTAAGAGTGAAGCTGGTGATAGGAGAGAGGAATATCCTACCTAGGATTCGATGGGGAAATTTGAAAGGTGAAAAAATTTCAGAGTTCAAAGATAAGGTCATCTCTAAGGCATCGGTTGAACAGAGTGGAGGCGCGAATCGGATGTGGGAGGATATGGCGACTATCCTCAATCATGTGGCGACTGAGACTTTAGGGGTCTCAACAAGAAAGTCAAGTGCCCATAAGGAGTCTTGGTGGTGGATTGAGGAGGTGCAGATCAAAATTAGGGGTAAACAGGATAGTTTCAGATATCTTTTAAGGTGCGCAGATGATCAGGAGCATGCCACACTTAAGGAAAGATATGAAAAGGCCAAGACGGAGGCAAAGAAGGCAGTGACGGAGGCAAAGAACACGACCTATAATAAGATGTATGAACGTTTAGAAACTAAAGAGGGGGAACATGATATGTTCAAGATTGCTAGAGCTATGGAGCGTAAGACGCAAGATCTAGGGGTGGTGAAGTTTATAAAGGGAGAAGATGGGCGTATCCTAGTAAAGCAACACGACATTAAGCTAAGATGGCAAACATATTTTTTCAATCTTTTCAACGGCGGGAGAGATTACCAACAATATCATGAAAAACCCATCACCCAAAGATTGTCTCCGAATAAGTGCTATTGTCGCAATATTACATGAGGAGAAGTGAGGTCTGCACTCAGAAAGATGGGAAGGGCTAAGACAGTTGGTCCAGACAACATACCGATTGAGGTGTGGAAGTGTCTTAAAGAGGAAGGAGTCCAATTGTTAACTACTTTGTTCATCTGTATTTTCAAATCTAAACAAATACCAGAGTAGTGGAGGAGTAGTGTCATAGTGCCTCTGTATAAGAAAAAAAAGGCGATGCCCAGAGTTGTGGGAATTACAGAGGTATTAAGTTGTTAAGTCATACTATGAAATTATGGGAAAAGATTATTGAGACTAGAATTAGAAGAGAAACTCGGGTTACGGTAAACCAATTTGGTTTCATGCCAGGGCGGTCAACTACGGAGGCAATACACATTCTAAGGAGGTTGATGGAAAAGTATAGGGAGAAAAAGCGGGACTTTCATATGGCCTTTATAGATCTTGAAAAGGCATATGACAGTGTGCCACGTAAACTGATTTGGGATAATCTGGAGGGTAGAAGGGTCCCTGAGAGGTATATAAACTTAATTAAGGATATGTACAGTAGGACTGAAACTAGTGTCCGCGCGCCTGTGGGAGATACCGATTCCTTCCCTATAGAGGTAGGACTCCATCAAGGATATGCGTTGAGTCCCTTCCTTTTTGCAGTTGTCTTGGATGAGTTGTCTAAGTCAATTCAGGAGCCAGTGCTGTGGTGCATGGTTTTTGCAGATGATATTGTGTTAGTTGTAGAGTCCAAACATAGTCTGTATGAGAAGCTTGAGAGTTGGCGTGCAGCTTTAGAGGACAAGGGTTTAAGGATAAGCCGTTCTAAAACTGAGTACATGTATTGTAGTTTCAGTGGTGTAAGTCACGATGAAAATACTCAAGTTTCGATTGAAGGTCAAGTTGTCCCGCATGTAACTAAGTTCAAGTACTTAGGATCATTTGTTCAGGAGGATGGTGAGCTTGATAGTGATATCACCCACCGCATACAAGCTGGTTGGTGTAGGTGGAGGGCCGCCAGTGGGGTTTTATGTGACAAAAGGTTCCCAACTAAATTAAAGGAGAAATTCTATAGGGTTGTAGTGAGACCTACTATGTTATATGGGACAGATTGTTTGGTCAACAAAAAGACATAAGCTAAGATGGAGGTAGCAGAAATAAGAATGCTAAGGTGGATGTGCGGGCACATTAGGGTAGACCGAATAAGAAATAAGGTTATCAGGGAAAGGTTAGGGGTAACTAGTATATCTGACAAGATAAAGGAGGAAGATTAAGATGGTATGAGCATGTGAATAGGAGGCAAAGGACGGCCCAAGTTAGAGTAGTGGAAACCCTCACTGTAGAGGGAAAGAGGTGTAGAGGAATACCCAAATTGACTTGGGATGAGCGGATTAGGCATGATTTAGTAGAGATGCACCTCTCTGAGGGCATGGTCGAGGATAGGAGTTCGTGGAAACACAAGATTAAGGTTAAGGATTATTAGGGAGGGTTGGGTTGTATCATAGCATGGTTCTAGCAGCTTAGACTTTTTCTTACACTTTGTAGGAGGTAGGTATTAGTGACTTGTTTTTTTTTTTCTTTTTTTTTTTTTTTGTGATTATGGTTTATAGTGTTTTTTTATGGCATATATACCTGTGTTTTGCTTTGTGACGCTTTTAATGTTTCTAGAAATTCATTTCCGCTAGAACTCTTTACCAGGGACGATTTCAGGCCAAGTCCAATTTACGACTGCGGATACCAGCAACTTTTAAGGCTCCCACAAACAGGTTCAAGTCCATCCGGTTTCAGTAAGCTACTCAGGTGCTCTCGGCCATAAACAAAACTGTTTATATATACATATATTAAAGTTTGCTTAATCACCATTGTTATTGTCTGCTCTTTGTTACTCATTTTGCATATTGTATGCCCTGTGTTGCCTGGTGTGTGTTGCTTGTGTGCTCTTTTGTATTTTTTCAGGTTATTTGTGGTAATCATAGACAATAGGAGTCATGTCTTTTCCTTGAGACCGTGTCCTAGGACGAGAGGTGCACGCAATGGAAATGAAAAGGGATATATTATGCGTATTGCCTCTCGGAATGTTGGAACTCTAAGTAGTAAATTGTTAGAGGTAGTAGACGCTCTTAAAAGGCGTAGAGTAGGGATAGCATGCCTCTAGGAGACTAGGTGGAAGGGTCATAAAGGGGAGGTGCGCAACGGGTACAAACTATTGTACTCGGGTCAGATGGGCTAAGAATGGGGTAGGTTTCCTAGTGGATTTGGATATTTGCAAAAATGTGGTTGAGTTGATACGACACAATGATAGGATTATGGTGTTAAGGATAGTACTAGGAGATGAAGTAGTGGCAGTGGTTTGCGCTTACGCACCACAAGTTGGTCTGGAGGATCGGGAGAAGAGGGAATTTTGGGATTGTCTAGATTTAGTTGTGAGGTCCATTCCTAGGGAGGAAAGAATAATTGTAGGAGGTGATTTTAACGGTCACATTGGTAAGGATAGTGATGGTTATGAGTTAGTTCATGGAGGTTTTGGTTTTGGTGATAGGAACGACCCTGGTAGGGATCTTTTGGACTTTGCTTTGGCTAACGCCTTAGGTATAATAAACTCTTTCTTTAAGAAAAGGATTCACATTTGTTTACGTATAGCAGCGGAGGTCATAACACACAAATTGATTATCTTATGATGAGGCGTGAAGATCGTCGATGGTGGAGGGATTGCAAGGTTATTCCAGGCGAGGCAGTAGTAGCTCAACACCGTTTACTAGTGGCAAATATAGTCATGAGGGAAAGGTTGTCTAAGGGGGTTGAAAAAATGCGACCCACGATCCGATGGGGAAATTTGAAAGGTGATAAGATTGCAGAGTTCAAAGAAAAGGTTGTCTCGATGGCATCGACTACACTTGATGTGGACACAAACCAAATGTGGGAGGCTATGGCGACAACCATTACTCATGCAGCGACGAAGACTCTAGGGGAAACAAAAGAGAAGACAGGTGGGCATAAGGAGTCCTGGTGGTGGAATGAGGAGGTACAAACCAAAGTAAAAAATAAGCAAGGGAGTTTTAGGGATCTTTTGAGATGCACGAGCGACGTGGAACGTGAGAGATTGAGGGAGATATACAAAAAGTCTAAGAAAAAGGCGAAGAAAGCTGGGACAGATGCAAAGAACACGACCTATAAGAAGATGTATGAGCGCCTAGAAACTAAGGAAGGAGAGCGCGATATGTTCAAGATAGCCAAAGCTAGGGAGCGTAGGATAAGAGATCTAGGGGTAATAAAGTTTATAAAGGGAGGGGATGAACGTGTGTTAGTCAAGGGACATGACATTAAGTTGAGATGGCAAACGTACTTCCACAAACTTTTAAATGGTGAAGGTGCATACCAGGACGAAAGCGACATCCCGATTACGCGAGGGAATAACTTTTTTTGTAGGCCTATCACAGAGAGAGAGAGAGAGAGAGAGAGAGAGAGAGAGAGAGAGAGGTGAAATCAACACTTAGGAAGATGGGAAGGGCTAAGGCGGTTGGTCCAGACAACATACCAATTGAGGCGTGGAGGTGTTTAGGAGATGAAGGAGTCCATTGGCTAACAAACTTATTCAATCGTATTTTTGAATCTGGAAGAATTCCAGACCAGTGGAGGAGATGTATTGTAGTGCCTTTATATAAGAACAAAGGAGACGCCCAAAGTTGTGGGAACTATAGAGGAATTAAGTTGTTAGGACATACTATGAAATTATGGGAGAGGGTGATTGAGACTAGACTTAGAAAGCAAACCCAGGTTTCAGTAAACCAATTTGGTTTTATGCCAGGGAGGTCTACTACGGAAGCGATACACATTCTAAGGAGATTGATGGAAAAAATATATAGAGAAAAAGCGGGATCTACATATGCTTTTCATTGACCTAGAAAAGGCATATGATAGTGTACCTCGTAGGTTGATTTGGGAAAGTCTAGAGGGTAGAGGGGTTCCTAGGAAGTATTTAGACTTAATAAGGGATATGTATGATAGGTCAGTGACTAGCGTTCGGTCGCCGGTAGGAGATACTGATTTTTTTCCGATGGAGGTAGGACTCCACCAAGGGTCTTCTTTGAGCCTTTTCCTTTTTCCTGTTGTCCTAGATGAGTTGTCTAAGATGATTCAAGAGATGGTTCCGTGGTGTTTACTTTTTGCGGATGATATTGTGTTAGTTGCCGAGAGTAAACAGGGCTTAAATGAGAAGTTAGAGGACTGGAGAATAGCTCTAGAGGGCAAAGGTTTTAAGATTAGTCGATCTAAGACCGAGTATTTGTATTGTGATTTCAGTGGCGTAGAGAATGATGAGGATACTCAGATTACCATTGGAGGTCAAGTGTTTCCGCAAGTAACTAAGTTCAAGTATTTGGGATCGTTTGTACAAAGGGATGGGGAGATCGACAGTGATGTAGTACATCGTATCCAGGCTGGATAGTGTAAGTGGAGAGTAGCCACTGGAGTATTGTGTGATAAGAGATTTCCTGTTAAATTAAAGGGGAAATTTTATAGGGCAGCAATTAGACCTACTATGTTATATGGGACGGATTGTTGGGCCATCAAGAAAACACATGCACATAAGATGGATGTAGAAGAGATGGGGATGCTGAGGTGGATATGTGGGCACACAAGGTTAGACAGGATAAGAAATGAGGTTCTTAGAGAAAGGTTGGGAGTAGCTAGTATATCCGATAATATAAAGGAGGGGAGACTAAGGTGGTTTGGGCATGTGAAGAGGAGACAGATGACGGAGCCAGATAGGGCGGTGGAAAACCTTACTGTGGAGGGGAGGAGGGGTAGGGGTAGGCCCAGGTTGACTTGGGATGAGAGGATTAGGAAAGATCTACAAGAGTTACATCTCTCTGAGGACATGGTCCAGTATAGGAGTTTGTGGAGATTTAGGATTAAGGTTAAAGACTGTTAGGATAGGTTCATAAGAGCTTTTAGATGTGTCATAGGAAATTAGATTTCACCCTCACTTTTTGTTGGTCTTTACACGTGATTGTCTTCTTGTGCTTTATGAGTCTTTATATGTTATTTCTCGTTGTTTATCTTTTCCTTTTGCCATGTAGTCTTTCCACCATTTATGTGATATTGGTAGTTTATATTATTATCAACATTTTTTTTATTTTTTTTTTGAGCCGAGGGTCTTTTTGGAAGCAGCCTCTCTATTCTCAAGGATAGAGGTAAGGTCTGTCTACATCCCACCCTCCCCAGACCCTACCAATAGTTTACTATTTGTGGGATTCACTGGGTATGGTTGTTGTTGTTGTAGTGTTGTATGCTTGTCGATTGTGTGTTTGTCGAGCCGGGGGTCTCTCTGGAAGCAGCCTCTCTATCCGTAAGGATAGGGGTAAGGTCTGCCTACATCCCACCCTCCCCAGACCCTACTCTTAGCTTTGATAATTGTGGGATTTACTGGGTAAGATTGTTGTTGTTTTTGTGTTTTATTTAATTGTCTAGGTCAACAAAAAGTATGCTCTTTGCATTAATAGAACCTTTTTCGGGTACATACACCTTGGTCACATTCTTGTTAAGTTTATTACTAACATGGTGTCGCTGATTGATATGTAACATGTGATGCTCCCTATTGTTGCCGATAACAGGATCAGGGATGGTGTGGATAATATCAATAAACTTGTTGTGCAAATCCAAAATCAACGGTTTCCATCTCCATGCCCATCTTCCATTTCACTATGTCTGAAATAAAAAGGGGAAAGAGAAGATGTGGAGGCAACTGATTGGTTTCTTTTTTTTTTAAATTGTTACACACAAACAATAATAATAATAATATTATTCTTTCACCCTCTTCCACTCCTAACCATATCTTTGAGCTTGAAAAATAGACCTCACATGTGTCACATGACACATCATTTCTCTTTCCCCCCTCCATTCCCCATAGTCTTAGAGTTGAGGTGTTTGTTTAATCATTTTGGTATGAGTGAAGACGACATAGATAATGGATTGGTGGCTAACGAATATGGAACCATGATTAAGCCTCGGGGCAGAGCCAGGGGATGACTAGGGTTTTTTTAATTGGAACAATAATTCTTAAATTTGCTACGTTAAACACCTCACCCCATCAATAGTTACTGAAGTTTAAACTCAAATTTTTGGTTACGATATACACTTGTTACCACCAGGACATCCTAAGGTTGTCCGTTGTGGAGGCGCAAGCGACCGGGCGCGTGCCACCAACGTGACTCTCAAGTAACCCGGTCACTTGACCCCGTTGTGACTGGAGGTGAGCTTCGACGCGACCAAATGTCACTTTCTCTCATTAGCCCACACGACCACCATCGCTTGTGCTCGCTCTCGCACGTGATTTCCACGGTTCGCGTGAGGCTGTTGTGGCTAGGAGTGAACACCGGTGCTAAAACTCCGTTCGCATCATGCTACTCGCGCTGCCACAACGGACACAACGGAAGGTCTAATAGCTTCTTATCCTATACAAATTATAATAAATTTCACTTTGTTTTTCAATTATTTTATCACATAAAACAGTTTACAATTGCTTCTTTTTATTTTAATAACTAATTATTTGTAAACCAGGCAGCCCTGACTGCTCTAAGAACAAGCTGAGGATCATGTTGAACACAGGGCCTTTAAAACAAATTCCGAGTCTATTATCGAGAACTCGTTTTGTTTCCCAGGGTACAACAGTCGGAACAGCAAGAGTGCTGCCGGAGTTAGCTCTGACCCGAAGTGTACCTGAAAACAGGTAGATAAGAAAGAATAGATTGCTGGAGAGAGAGGTGTAGGTGATTTCAGAACAGTATGTCTGAGGTGTGTCTTCAACCAAGACTCTCCTTGGTTTATATACTAGTCTTCAATCATGTCAGTTTCGGAAATCATTAAAAACGAAAATAAATGTCATTGAACGTCTTCAATGGCATTTATTAAGTTTGCGAGTTCCATAGTGTGAGCTCCTATGAAACAATAAGGAAAGAGTGCTCCTCCTTATATACCACTCATGGTATCATCACTCTTCCTATGTGGGACAAGTTCCACTTTGTTTCATTTCAGCATCAAGTGTTTCAATCACCAACCTTTGAGCATCGATATCTCATTCATCTTAACTCTGTTTTGGACGTGGTTTGGTTCGTTGCGAAGCTCTCACAACATTAAACATAAACCCACAAAGAAATATATTATTAAACCTCTGTTTCAAATATATATTTCACTCCGAAGTTAGGAAAAAACTCATTTTCCTATAATTTGTGAAAATAGCATTTTCACTAAATTTCCAACAGACCATGCGTAATGGTAAGGTGAAATTGTCATGGAGCATGAGGCATTAATTGACACGTTGCATGTGGGACCATTAAGGGATTCAAATTAGGACGGAGGTGTAGTGGTAAAGTGAAAAATTTCATGGAACATCCAATCATTTAATATTAATTATTTTTATAAAAAAATAAAAACAAATAATATTTCATAAAACTTTTTTCATTAAACAAAATTAAAAAAGATTACACTACCATACCAAAAAAATATATACTTAAAAAAAACACGAAACATGCTAAAAAAATACGAGACAATCTAAAGCTTGTATTTTTTGTGGATTATTTGCATTTTCATTTGAGCCAAGCATAACGCGTCTCCCGTGAGGTGGTCGATTGGCTTAGAAAAAAATTTGATGTCTTTTTCCATTTGCCTCGCATCTTGGATCTCGACGAACTTTTCATTTGCTACGACATTTCTTTGCATTGTTTCCAAACGCCTAGCCCCAAGGTCATGAATATCTTTAAGTCGTTGATTCATGTCATCGAAACCTTGCTTCAATAAGTCACCACTCGTCGACAAAGACTCACCTTTTCCCTTTCGCACGCTTCTTCTACCGGGTGGTCGGGCTAACCCGTCTTCCTCGTCGGGAACATTTTCATTTAAATCCACGTTTCGAGCATCGGACGTGGGCGTGTCGGGATCAATGGAAGAAGAAGTCTTTGACCGTTTCGCTTTGCGTCTAGGCGTCGTCATGGCCGGTACATTGGCCTATTTAGGGGATCCTTTAAGCAACTCCCAACAATTCAAATATGTGAAGTTGCCACGAGTTTGATTGTACTCCTCCAACGATCGTTTCAATATATCGACGTCGCCCCGACCACTACCCCAATTTGTTTTAAGTCATTGGAAGACTTCTTGTAAAGCATGACAAGAACGGTTGATGTCGGTCCACTTGCTTGAGATGGAGTTATTGTCCCGATATTCGCCTCGCTTCATCACGTTGAAAACGTTGATCGAACCCGTTGCCAAAAGAGGATCAAATTTTGATAATTTACTACAAAAAATAAAACAAAAGTTTAACATAGAAAAACACAAACATATATTATCTTAATTTTTTTTTATAAAAAAACAAACATATATAAAAGAGTAAACTGCCATTTTCGTCCTTGAGGTTTGGCACTTTTTGCCAGTTTCATCCAAAAGATTTTTTTTTCTCAACTGGCTCCACTAGTTTTCAAATTCTTGCTGGTTTCGTCCAAGAGCCTAACTCCGTTAGTCAATCTCAGTTAACTGAGGGGTAAAGTTGTCAATTCAAATATTATCTGTATTATAATTATAATAATAATAATAATAATAATAATAATAATAATAATAAAAAGTCTATTTTGACCACTCCCACCTTCTCCCTTTCTCCCCTCCTTCCTCCTAACTGCTTCTCAATCTTCCAATTCATCATCAACATCTAAAAATATTAACCGAAATCATCTTAATCATCTCCTCCTGATTACCCTCCGTAATCTTACTCGAACCAGACTGCACATAATCAACAAGCTCCACTAGATTCAACCTCTTAATCTCCTTCTCCTTAACCGCCTTCAACGTATCCGTAAAATCAAACACGTAACTACACACACGACACTTCCTAACAAACACTCCCTACACCGCCAGTACCACCATCCGGCAGCACCGCCTGAGACGCACCTCCAGTTCTAGAGGCATGGTTCACAACAACATTCGAAACAGAAACCGAACCGGACACTTCGGTATCGGTTTTAGAGGGCTTACGCTGCCCTCGTTTCATAAGCTTATTCAACATATTATAATATAATCAAATTAGCCCTAATTTTTCAGATCAGTAAACGAAATGGAACCTAACAGTCTGAATGAGTGAGTAATGTAAATTGTAAAGTGGTAAACAAACCCTAGGTGAGAGATAATAATATTATTATAACAATTAACGAATAATGGAAACAGATTATGGATCTATTCATATACCGGTAGACTGATTTTGTGTGTTTGTTTTGTGAGGAATGGGGAAGAGAGATAGCAGGTTTGTTATTGAAGCTGATGGTGATGGTGTGTTGAAAAAGATGATGAAGGTGATGGTGGTGTGATGATGGTGGTGGGTTGAAGACTTGAAGAAGATGATGAATGTGGTGGGTTGAAGAAGAGACAGAGGGAGGTAGAGGAGAGAGAGTAAAGAGAGAGAGGTAGAAGTTAAGAGAGAAAGAGAGTTAAATAAAGATTTTATTTATTAAACATATAAAATATAAGGGTATTTTAGTCTTTTTACAAAAAGTTAACAGAAAAAATGGATGGAGTTAACGAGTTGGACGAAACCAGCAAGAATTTGAAAACTAGTGGAGCCAGTTGAGAAAAAAAAATCTTTTGGATGAAACTGGCAAAAAGTGCCAAACCTCAAGGACGAAAATGACAGTTTACTCTATATAAAAACACAAACATATATTATCTTAATTTTTTTATTAAAAAACAAACATATATAAAAAACACTTACCAATTTCGGGATCCTCTAAAATGTCAAGCCACGTACGTGCGAGCGCGTACTCCTCGTCTTTGGTCCACTTTTGGTAGTTTCCTTTTGGACGACTCGGCTCTCTTTTTTTTGTGGGACCGTTTTTTTCGGGTCGGTTCCGGCTCGGGTTCGGGTTCTTGTTGTGTGTCCGGCACGATTTCAATGTTCGGTTCTTGGTTGGCTTGAGATCCCGACATAGCACCAACATTAAATGTCATGTTATTTGCGTAAACCATTGGACCTCCATAAAAATTATAGGGCATGTTGAGAAGTTTAGAGAAACCCATTGTGTTCGGGTCTATGTCGTTTGGGTTGAAGGTTAGTAGCTGTTGTGTTGTGTTTGGGCGAACAACGTTTGGGTTACTTGGGCAAGACGGAACACCGAACGTGGTGCGAAATGGTTGCATTGTGGGTGTGTAAGGTTGAAAGAAATTCTATAAAAGAGAGTTGTTATAAAAATTAAGGAAGAAGATGAAAAAAAAAATGTGTGTGAGATGTGTGTTTAAATAGTTGATATTCTTAAATTTTTTAATCAACCGTTGCCAAACTAGCCGTTGGCTAGCTACATTTTGATTGGCCCATCAAATATGAAAAACGCTGTAGAAATGATTTGGGTGGGCAAGAAAACGCCCCAAATTAAATGGAGGGGGCGGTGTTACTTTTGGGTGGGGGCGTTTTTTTTGCTCCAAAAACGCACAAATCCAGTCACCATTGCATATGATTTTAGAACATTCACAATAATGCATTTTTAGGATTGTTTTTACCCATTTTTACACGCATCCATTTTTTTGTTATTGTGGCCTTACGTTTCTCTAATTTAGATTACCTTATTAAGGAGGAAGCATGTCCATGAAAGTAATTTCCTCTCAATTTTAAGATGACATATGAAAAGCCTCTTTACAAATCTTTATATTTTTGTCATTTCCTACCCTTTTTGCCCCTCATGTATAACATATTATGCACATTGTATATGTGTGTAATACACACTTTATATGTCTCACAAGATGTAACCTACATTTATAACACCCAATAAAACCAATTTCCTTACTCTTGAATACTCATTTATAGTCATTGCTTTCTTGTCTTCTACACTTGTTTTACTTTTCATGAAGCTCATCTTACTAATATCATTACTTGACATGTCTAAGAGGCAGAACCACACACATCGTCCTAATCGACCTTCAACAGCTTTGTAGGAAACCCAATCGGAATTGTTTTTCTTTAATTGCTAATATCTTTTATAAATGTTAATGTATTTTATCTATAGAGTTGAGATCAATATTTATCATGTTGCTATTGGTTTTATTAACAAGCTAAACTTAAAATTGTTATTGGAACTGCAGGTTGGGTAGTTGAGGGAAGTTTCCAATAAGAATCACAATGCTAAATTGAAAATGTTCTTGGAGATCGAGATTGGATCGGTAATATCTTCCCGTCGTTTTATTTCACTGCTGCTTTAATACAGTTTGTTTGGTTGAAGCAGGCCGATTTAGGATTTGGTTACCTTGCATACAATTTGTTTTTGGTCCAAGTTTTACCATTATATAGTGTCCAATATAGCACATTCGATTATTAGGAAGTTGTATACATTGTAAATAGAATTTTCAAAGAGTTTGATAAATATTATGTCCAAAGATGTACACCATTGTAATTTTGTATTGTGTACAAATATTTAAGCATAATTCACAATACACTTAAAGCCAATTTAGAGGGATTAAAGTTGACATTCATCAACCTTTTAAGACACTTTAAGGCCATCTTAGTCAATTCAATTCATATTAACCTTTCATCTTAATTGGTGATTCATCATAATTAATACAATATTAACTACACAAATGGTGATTAGTTCACATTCCAATCATCATTCGCATAACATTGTTATAAAAAACAAATTCACTTTAACCAAAAATTTAATTCGGAAATTCGAAATCGTCTCTTCGAGTTCCATAACTCCATCTTCTTGAAACTATAAGTTCTTCCATACCCATCACACACAGATGTTCGCATCTTGCTGGTTCTTCTCTTCGATTGACAATTTATTGATGTTGCTAAGGTTGGATTTCTATTTTATTGTTTTTATAGTTATATGTTCTTGATTTTTCTTGTTGTGCTTCTTTGCTTTTATAATACAAATTTAGTGTTATTTTCAGGTGAGTGGTCTAAAGAATTCCCCTGGACCGAGTAAGAGGAGTTCCAGTTGGAAGCAAACTTTGTTGTTGTTGTAGAAAAAAAATTCTAAATTTGTAGCAAACACATGAATTGATATGTTTTTTTTTTTGCAGTTAATTATTTTTTTTTGTTGGTTATTGATCTATGCTATGTCTGGTTAAGACTATAAAAATATTTAAATCTTCAATCATGAGGATTGGTTCGCCCATTTAGTTGTGTTGTATAACTATAACTAACAAATTTGATTAATGATTTATTAACATATTTCCTGTTTTGTTTTGATTGGTAACATCAATCTTTTAGTCTTAACTTAGACTAGAAATTGAGCTTTTAATTGATTATTCATGCATGTTATGCTTTTTAAAATAACTATATCAAATGTTACAATCATTTTTTTGAAAGGTTAATTTCTTTTAAATCATGTGGTCTGTGGGACTTGAACCCAAGACCTTTCACAACCTAAGTGTTTTAAAGGCTTTGCCTTTGCCAATGGACCACCAGCCCATTGGTAAATGTTACAATCATTTAGGTGTGCTGTATAATTAGAGCCTACAACTTTGATTAATGATTTTTGAACTCATTTCCTGTATTGATTAATAACATGAATCTTAAATTGAGCTTTTAGTGGGTTATTCATCTATGTTATGTTTTTTTTTAAAATAAGTATTGAAACATAGGGAAATTCATTTTCATTTAGAAGTGAGAATTTGATTAGAAGCATGGTTAGTTTGCTATATGGTTCTAAGTGTTTTGCACACACACCGGATCCTCGTCGCAACGACAGTCAGGGACGACCCTTAAAACGGAAGGGGTTGGACACAATATTGCATATAAAAATTTAGGTCGATGACACGTAAACTTACACTATTAAGCAAAGAAAATGAGAGTGGGGCGGGGCACCCTCAATCGACCACTAACCTCCACTCCTAATTTCAAACTTATTTAAAAATGGAATTCGATTCTGAATTGATTAAAAAACTTATAATTTGAATGGTGGACATAATGATTTAGAGTATTTATAGTTACCAACACATGTATATGCATTCCACATAGTTTTAGCATATTTTTAAGGCTCAGTTAGGGCACATAAATCCTCATGGACACGAGAGAATTGATAAAACTAAATATAGAATATCACATTTTATATTATCGCTCCCGCGACAACGCGCGCCTTCCTACTAGTATTTTTTAGAATGGTTTTTCTACAATAACAACTAAAAACAACACAATGTGGGGCTCGTTGTCCTTTTACTTATATATTACAAGATAGAGAGAGATAGGCTTAAAAAAATGGTTGATGATGTGGTATAGATTTTTTGGTGATTTTAGTTTTTTTTATTGGGTGAATTTTTAATGTTTTTAAAGAATGGGTGTTTTTATAATGTGATTATTAACTAGACATGTTTTTTTTTTTTTTTTTTGCTTTTAGTCTTTCTAATTGTGGATGCTCTTATACAATGTTATATCTATGTAATTGACTAGCTTAGCTGTCCATAGTGAATTACACATGGAATATTCGAAGACAATTTGTTTTACTATTAGAAAACGAGATTAGTTGTCTTAGGGTACTAGCTCCCTTTCTAACAAGTTGACGGGAATAATGACCCTCACTTATAGTCCCTTGTAACCTAACCAAGATTTCTTCCGTTATTGCCTGAATCTCAGTTATATACTTTCGTCCACTTGAACCATCTTATCATCTCATTAGCGAAGGACAACGATTCTAAGTGAAGCTATGTAACATTACGCATTTATTATACGTTACGGAGTAAAACAACAAGCTTTATTATTTTTGGTGATATCTTGAACCCTTATACAAAGATAATTTTTTCTTTCACACATACACATATATATATATATATATATATAAAAGTCTAATAATAATAATAATAATAATAATAATAATAATAATAATAATAATAATAATAATAATAATAATAATAGTAACAATAATAATAATAACCTATAGATTTATTTCTTTACCCAACCCAATTCTAAGCCCATACCAAGTGACCGGCCCAACAAACTGGCCCAACCCCATCACCAGCCCAACAACCCCTCCTTCCATATTTAATCAAAAAAAAACAAAGGGGCTCTGGCCGGGTTTCGAACCCGCGCCAAGCCTAACCTCACACACACACTCCACCACTTGAGACACACACTTTGTTTGGTTTTATGTCAACTTTAATTATATTTAAGCTCACTTTCGTCTTCTCTCTTTTTCTTTCCCTACCAGCGTGCAGCAGCAACAGACTTTGGTTTTTATTTTTTTTCTTTTCTGATCTGTTAATTAACACTATTAACGCGAATTGAATCATGGTTTGACTAGGACTCGTGATTTCCGGGCATCTACACGCTCTAGGATTATCAATTACCATTCAATTGTTTCCTATTATGATCAAAAACGCGTCTCACGTTAAAACTTGGTCAAACTTACCAATTATGCAATCTAAACATCATCACTATAAATTGAACAATGCTGGACATTCGAAACACTCCATTTCATCTCTCTTAACCTTCAATTTTTCACAATAATACTCTGTTCTACATTAAACGATCGCGTGTTGACTTTTAAGTTGACTTATCATTCGTTTACGATTAAGCACTGTAAGTTCAATTTTGTTTGTGGGATTTGTTTATCGGCACCTACACAACATAAACCCTAAGATTAATTTGATTTATGTTGTGTAGTTTGGCCAATTGAAAAGCTAGGGCTCGATTGCAATGAATTGGGAAAAACCGTTTTCGCATGTATTTATTTTTTTTTTAGAACGGGATCCATCACAACCACAGGCCTAGGCCAAGTGGTTGTGATTGTTGATTGTAACCGGGACCACCAGGGTTCGAGTCCCGGCTTGAACACCCTTTTTTTCCATTTATTTTTTTTACAAACCATTATATATATAAATTACATTTAAATCTTATAAATTCATTTCTTATTATTAAAACCTTGTTATAAATCCTAAAAAATTATTTTTAACAAATCTGAGTTAAAAGTTTTATTTACAATTTTTATTTTTCTGAAATTCATTTATTTAATATTTATAATAATTAAATCAATTTTATACTATTATATTTATAAAAATCCATTAAAATATCAAAACAATTTTATTAAATTCTACAAAAATTATCCTGAGTTTGTATAAAGTTAAACTTTACTGAAATGATTTTTAATTCTGAAAAATCATTTATTTTATATTTTTAATCAATTTTTGTTAGATTTAATCATAATTAAATCATAATAAATTCAATTTCCATTATTTTTGCACCAAAATTTTATACAATTTATTTTTAAATATTTAGAACAGAAACATGATTTTTAAAATGGAAATTCTTTAATTTTAGTATTTTTGAATATTAAAGTTAATTATTGGCAATTTGTAATAAATAGATTTAAAAATCTATTTTAAAAGAAATAATTTTATAAAAATTATTTTTGTACTTCAAACACATTATTGTGATCATCCTACATTTAAATTTCATAAAAAGATTTTTGGTTATTTATTTACTAATATTCTCTCATTTATTAAACAATTTTCACATTAATCAAACAAGCATTTAACCCCAATTCGAAGCCCTAGAACTTATACATTTGTAGACTTGATAGACTTAGACATATTTATCACCTCATTATAGGGTGATACTTGATACATTTGGGCAACACACTATTTTCAACAGATATAACATTTTACCAAGGTGAGTTTTACATAGCCCCTTTTCTATTTATCACCGTTTTTGGGGTGAAACATGTTACCACATCATTTATGCAATTCAATCATCAATGTGTCTATGTGTTTTCTATGTTACATTATGTCTTGAGCATGATTAGAGTAAGCACCATTCTAGCATAATCATTAACTCCGTACAAGCCGGCGGTATACATTGATAGATCTATTGGACTGACAATCCCACCCGGATACGTGCCTCCTACAAAGGTTACGTGGGTGTTTGTTATCGCATAACATATTCATTTGGACCATGAGCGTATGGTATGTATCATATTATAACAGTCATCAGGGTTGATTATGCACTCGATTTATTTCTAGTATGTTCTCACATATGGACTAGATTGACTTGACACATGAATTGCACAACATTTTTATTCAGTTATCAAAAACCTATGTAATTCTCACCAACATTTTGTTGACCCAAAACCTTTTCAACTTAACATGTTTCAGGTCCTATTTGCTTGAAGATTTGAATTGATGCTTGAAGATATGTGTATAGATTTATTCAAGTTGATGTACAAACTCTAGAACAATTGTATGTAATTCAATTAAATCATTTAATGGAATTTATTATTTACCATGAGCTACTGAAACAATCATCAATACGTGACATCCCGATGTTTCCGCCATCGGTTGGGGTGTTACAGATTGGTATCAGAGCCATGGTTATAGGGAATTAGGTTATTAGAAAAATAATCTAGTCTATAACCATAGGATTTAACAAGTACTTGCTTCTTTTGCTTGCTATTCTCTATCTCCCTCCTACTTCTTATCCCTACTTTCATTCCTACAAGAAGGTTGCTCTCCATCAGTGGATCTACTCTTAAGACAAAATCCTCAGGTTTAACCTGAACCCCCTTGAGATCTCGTCGAAGTTCTAGATCTTAATAACGAACACGTGCAATCTGGAAGGGTGAACGCCTGTATTCTGAGTCTTCTGTCTAGGCTGGCATTACGCATATATCCCAATCAGACGAGGGACCCGGATGCCTACCTGGGAATTCTCGGGATGAGTGTTCACTTATAGGCTAAAGCATGTCTTCATATGTTATTGGAATCTGGAATCTTTGATAAGTCAACGTTTTCGTTTATTCGTTTTAATTAATGGATAAATGATTACATTCCTTATATTACCTCATTCATTTCATGCCTCATTGAGACTTCATTGTGTTCCTTACAGATCATGTCTCCACGCCACAGCACTCGCATTAACAGTGGTGACAATCATGAAGAAGAGAGCAGCAACCACAACCACGACCACAACACTAACCACATTAATGGGAGCGATGCCCAACTAGCTGCGATTATTTCCCAACAATTGGCACAACAAATCACAACTCTGGTTTCTAACTTGTTGACTCAAGATATCCAAATGAACGGAAATGGCGTTGGAAATCATGAAAGGAACAGGACCTTAAGCAAGAAAACAAGTATTGTGACCGCGGTAACTACCAAGAACCAGAAGCGCAAGGCCAGGAATTTTGAAAAAGACACCACTACCCCACCCAACAAGAAACAATACCGCGGAAAGCTACCTAAGTGTGACACCTGCCAGTATCACCATCCAACCCAAGTGCCCTGCCGTCAGTGTACCAATTGTCAAAGGTATGGGCATCTTGCGGATGCTTGCCGAATCCCTGCTACAAACACCCTTGCTGCTCCAAATAACCCACTTGAGACCCTCCAGCTACTTAACAGCAAACTCCACCATCTGAATGATGTCTATTTTTCCCTTTAATTCCATGTATTGACATTTTATTTTCAATAAATTCTAGTATTATCATAACATTTGTGTGCATGCTTGTTTGAATGTGAACTGATTACTATATCTATGATCATACGTACTTACTTGTACAACAAATAGTTGACTACCAAACAATCTACTTAACGATTGGTAGAGGTCATCATGTCTTTCCAACAGTCGGGAGAGGCCCTACCACCTGCTCAACGACTGGTGGGGACTATCAGACCTGCTCAACAATCGGTAAAGTCATAAAAGGACACAAAACCCTAATGTAAGGTAAATTGGTAATTACGGTCCGGAACGTAATCATGAATTTACAGGTACATTAAGGTAGTGTGAAATTTTATCAAGGTTTTCGGTAGACGACTAATTGTAAACCTAGTGTTTTCCTTTAACTTCGGGACGAAGTTCCTAAAAGTAGGGGAGACTGTAACATTACGCATTTATTATACGTTACGGAGTAAAACAACAAGCTTTATTATTTTTGGTGATATCTTGAACCCTTATACAAAGATAATTTTTTCTTTCACACATACATATATATATATATATATAAAAGTCTAATAATAATAATAATAATAATAATAATAATAATAATAATAATAATAATAATAATAATAATAATAATAGTAATAGTAATAATAATAACCTATAGATTTATTTCTTTACCCAACCCAATTCTGAGCCCATACCAAGTGACCGGCCCAACAAACTGGCCCAACCCCATCACCAGCCCAACAACCCCTCCTTCCATATTTAATCAAAAAAAAACAAAGGGGCTCTGGCCGGGTTTCGAACCCGCGCCAAGCCTAACCTCACACACACACTCCACCACTTGAGACACACACTTTGTTTGGTTTTATGTCAACTTTAATTATATTTAAGCTCACTTTCGTCTTCTCTCTTTTTCTTTCCCTACCAGCGTGCAGCAGCAACAGACTTTGGTTTTTATTTTTTTTCTTTTCTGACCTGTTAATTAACACTATTAACGCGAATTGAATCATGGTTTGACTAGGACTCGTGATTTCCGGGCATCTACACGCTCTAGGATTATCAATTACCATTCAATTGTTTCCTATTATGATCAAAAACGCGTCTCACGTTAAAACTTGGTCAAACTTACCAATTATGCAATCTAAACATCATCACTATAAATTGAACAATGCTGGACATTCGAAACACGCCATTTCATCTCTCTTAACCTTCAATTTTTCACAATAATACTCTGTTCTACATTAAACGATCGCGTGTTGACTTTTAAGTTGACTTATCATTCGTTTACGATTAAGCACTGTAAGTTCAATTTTGTTTGTGGGATTTGTTTATCGGCACCTACACAACATAAACCTAAGATTAATTTGATTTATGTTGTGTAGTTTGGCCAATTGAAAAGCTAGGGCTCGATTGCAATGAATTGGGGAAAAAACCGTTTTCGCATGTATTTATTTTTTTTTTTAGAACGGGATCCATCACAACCACAGGCCTAGGCCAAGTGGTTGTGATTGTTGATTGTAACCGGGACCACCAGGGTTCGAGTCCCGGCTTGAACACCCTTTTTTTCCATTTATTTTTTTTACAAACCATTATATATATAAATTACATTTAAATCTTATAAATTCATTTCTTATTATTAAAACCTTGTTATAAATCCTAAAAAAATTATTTTTAACAAATCTGAGTTAAAAGTTTTATTTACAATTTTTATTTTTCTGAAATTCATTTATTTAATATTTATAATAATTAAATCAATTTTATACTATTATATTTATAAAAATCCATTAAAATATCAAAACAATTTTATTAAATTCTACAAAAATTATCCTGAGTTTGTATAAAGTTAAACTTTACTGAAATGATTTTTAATTCTGAAAAATCATTTATTTTATATTTTTAATCAATTTTTGTTAGATTTAATCATAATTAAATCATAATAAATTCAATTTCCATTATTTTTGCACCAAAATTTTATACAATTTATTTTTAAATATTTAGAACAGAAACATGATTTTAAAATGGAAATTCTTTAATTTTAGTATTTTTGAATATTAAAGTTAATTATTGGCAATTTGTAATAAATAGATTTAAAAATCTATTTTAAAAGAAATAATTTTATAAAAATTATTTTTGTACTTCAAACACATTATTGTGATCATCCTACATTTAAATTTCATAAAAAGATTTTTGGTTATTTATTTACTAATATTCTCTCATTTATTAAACAATTTTCACATTAATCAAACAAGCATTTAACCCCAATTCGAAGCCCTAGAACTTATACATTTGTAGACTTGATAGACTTAGACATATTTATCACCTCATTATAGGGTGATACTTGATACATTTGGGCAACACACTATTTTCAACAGATATAACATTTTACAAGGTGAGTTTTACATAGCCCCTTTTCTATTTATCACCGTTTTTGGGGTGAAACATGTTACCACATCATTTATGCAATTCAATCATCAATGTGTCTATGTGTTTTCTATGTTACACTATGTCTTGAGCATGATTAGAGTAAGCACCATTCTAGCATAATCATTAACTCCGTACAAGCCGGCGGTATACATTGATAGATCTATTGGACTGACAATCCCACCCGGATACGTGCCTCCTACAAAGGTTATGTGGGAGTTTGTTATCACATAACATATTCATTTGGACCATGAGCGTATGGTATGTATCATATTATAACAGTCATCAGGGTTGATTATGCACTCGATTTATTTCTAGTATGTTCTCACATATGGACTAGATTGACATGACACATGAATTGCACAACATTTTTATTCAGTTATCAAAAACCTATGTAATTCTCACCAACATTTTGTTGACCCAAAACCTTTTCAACTTAACATGTTTCAGGTCCTATTTGCTTGAAGATTTGAATTGATGCTTGAAGATATGTGTATAGATTTATTCAAGTTGATGTACAAACTCTAGAACAATTGTATGTAATTCAATTAAATCATTTAATGGAATTTATTATTTACCATGAGCTACTGAAACAATCATCAATACGTGACATCCCGATGTTTCCGCCATCGGTTGGGGTGTTACAAGCTAGAGCCTTAGCTAGATTGTTAAAGCAAAAAGGTTGAACAAGCAACTTGATCACTTTGCATCCCATCCGGATGCATGAACCATCAACCTAATTTAGGGCCTTCTCTCTACAACTCCAATTTAACCCTTAACCTAGATGTATTTTTTTCATTGAATTAGAATCCCTTAGTTTACTTTGTTAAAAGTTTAATCAGCCCGATAAAAAAAGAAAGATGTTTAATCACCAATCAATCAATAGTGTTCTTTATGTTTAACTAGCAGGAACCCGCGCGTTGCAGCGGGGCTGCACGATGTCTGGCTTATATATAATTGGCATGTATGTAATTGGTATGTTTAATTACATTTTCTTCAGCCAATGAAGCCATAACGGAGTGGTGGATGTGGGTGGTTTGTAAGGCTTAGCCTGTTTCCTACCCTGGGGTTGCAAGTTCGAGTCCTACTTTGTGTAGGAATTTGCCCAAGTACTGCGGGGGGGGGGGGGGGGGGGGGGCTTGGATTGTGGGAGTTTAGCCGGTCCAAAAAAAAAAAATTACATCTTCTTCAACCGTCCACGGGCCTCTCTAGACATTTGATTTATCACAACACAGAGGTCGTCTTCCCATCAATTAATCATAAAATTACATACACAAACACATAGTAGATGGGATGGGAATGGTGGTGGTGATGCAAGTTTTAAAAGCATTCATATGATGAGGGGGTGTGATGGGCATTTAACAATGCTCATGCAACAAAAGCATGTAGAATTGACTTCCTGCTTTGCATGCATGATTACCTCATGCATTACTTTATGTATGCTCCCTCGATCAAATGCAAAAAAAAAAAAAAAAAAAACAATAATGTCTAAAATAATATTGTTATGTGGTAAGTTTTGTTTACTAACGATGTTAGACTAATCATTGACTACAGGATGTGTTCAACTTATGACGTTTCATAAAGTGATGACCAAACCATGAAAATTGAATAGTGGTAGACTCCAATACAATGCATCTATTTGTGATCTACCAGTTGATCTAAATAAAAGGACTTGGAATCGTGCTCATGTAGACCTAAATTCAGAATGTTATAACAGTTCATGGTAAGTTTCAGAGCTGAAAATGCATAACAATGTAGACAATAAAAGGACATGGAAGATATTATGGGGCCTTTCTTCGAAATTGGTCTACAGCACTACAATGACAAACCAACATTAATCAAACACTCGTGATTCATTCAGTCAAAGACTCTTGTATAAACCCACAAATCATAATCTACTTAGAAATAGTATCCACAATTACCGATGACATGACGATCGTAGAATGAAAGATGAGCGACAAACTTAAATTAAAACATATTAGGGCTTGATTAGAAGTTTTTGTTTATGGAGCCAACATTTGAAAAAGGAACATACAAATGTATTCCAAGAGTCGTCGGTTTCTGACGTATGGATTAATTAATCCCATGAATGAAATTAAGAACACTATCATTAATGCTTGGAATCATCGATCTGGATCTATAACCGTATGATGGCATCTTAAATAATTTAAACAGGCGTGTCTCTGTCGGGAGTGTGGATGCGTGAAGCATATGTTCTACATTTAGCTTTAAGACTTTTTTACTGGCAAATCATATAGATAACCATCGGAGATATATTTATATAGAGATATACATACACACATATACAGATTATTATTATTATTATAGCAAAGTGGTAAGTGGTAGCATAAATTTTAAAGAAAGTAAAACATTGACTTATAGTTTTATGTAATATTTGTGTAATTTCATAACAATGCTTCTTGATGTTATCTTATATTATGAATTCTCTAAAATTTTCTATTCCATGATGCAAAACTTTTCAAATGCTTCAATGGTTTTAATATCATTATTAATTACTTTTAATAGGTTAAACAAGTTGTTTTAATAGTTGTATTAAATTTGTCTTGATGACTAAATGAAATTACATTTTTACCCATATAAATGAATATGAAATGACAATCTTACCCATCTAGAACTCACTATATAGTAGTATAGATATAGATAATCAACGAAACTTAAAGTGTGACTAACTATTCTATACCCTAATTACGAAATGGCCTTCAATTACACCATCAACCATCTTCCAAGTAGGGTGTTCAAAAACCTCACAGCTTATTGCTCTCTCGGAAAAATTCAGATGTAAACAAGTTGACTTGGCTCGGCTTGATATGTAAATAACCCTCAAGCTAGGCATTGTTGGGATATTTTTTTTGGCCCATGAGAAAGCCCGACAATTTTAATTACATGGGTTACTTTACTATTTTTATTTTAGAGTGGTAACTGGTAAATGAAAAAAAAAAAAGGTGATTAGGTGATATATGTTTGCCTTTTGGTTATAAATTCTGACGTCAACAAGAAACAAAAGTTTGAGTGTTGTGAATTCTTGTTGGTGGGCTTGGATCTAATGCAAGGGAACAAGTCCAAAAACAAATGTGATGAACTTTAGTTGGTGTGCTTTTGGGCCAACACAACATTGACGCAAGAAAAAAAATAATAGTGTTTTATTTCTTTTGTTCACTTCAGCCGATATAATCACAACACGAGAGCGGAGTGGTGGAGGTGGGATGTTTTAAGGCTTTATCTGTTTCCTACCATGGGGTTGCAAGTCTGAATGCTGCTTTGTGCAGGAATTTTCCCAAGTACTGCGGGGGGCTCGGATTGTGGGAGTTTAGCCGGTCCAACAAAAAAAAAAAAAAAACCACAACAGTCTAGGGATGGCAATGGGTCTGGTTTGGGACAGGTTTAGCTAATCCCAACCCCATACCCGGTTAGGTATGCTCGTCTCAAACCCGGCTCAAAACCCGTCGGGTTTGTGTCGGGTAATTACCCATCGGGTATCGGGTATACCCGCGGGTGTCGGGTAAACACATTAATTTTTAAAACATACCCATTGCGTATATCCGACCAAAAACCCGACGGATATCTATTAGGTAACTATTAACCAATTACATTTAACGTTATTAAATATATATATGTAAATGATTACAATGTATAAATATAAAATAATTAAATCATATAAAAACACTCAAAGACATAGATAACAAATAGTATACACTATTTTTTTTTTATAATTTTTAGCACAAGATGACAATATATATGGACAATTAGATATATTATGTATACATATTTAAAAAGATATATTAGAAATTATATTTGGTATCTAATCGGGTAAATGGGTATACATTATCGGGTAATCGGGTCGGGTAAACGGGTATATCATCAAATCCCAAACCCGTCCCAAATCCGCGAAAAAAATAAAAACTAATCTCATACCCGGACCCATACCCGATTACCTTACCCCAAACCCGTTCCAAATGTGTCGGGTTTCAGGTTTACCCATCAGGTTCGGATTTGATTGCCATCCCTACACAACACGAGAGAAAAAACTGAGAAAAAAAATATTGCATCTTTATTCTTTTACTATAACCTAGTGGTTTGCATTATTTACCGTTTATGCCGGTTTGGCGTTTTCCCCGAGGGATGATTTTTCACAACTTTATTTTTAAGTAATAGGGGTATTGGATTTTAATAACATAAACTATTTGAAATTGGCCGTTGACACCTTAAACTAAAAGATTTGTCATACATAACTTGAATTTCATAAGGGTGTAGTGGTGTGGTGTGAGTGTGTATAAATATATTAAATTTGAATTAAAAAAAGTGACTGTTAAGGAGAGAGGAGTGATTTAATTGGTTGAGATTTGCCACTTTCCCCGTGAAATATTTCACGCCTCCTCCTCCTAACAAATTTTAGCGCCCTTTAACAAGGAGAGGAGCGGTGTTAGGGTTTCAAATGGGGCGCTAAAATCCCCCTTTCACTCACCACTATGGTGGTTTTAGGCCGTTCGTTGTGGAGGCGTGAGCGACTGGACGTGAGCCATTAACTTGACTCTTAAATAACCCGATCACTTGACCCCGTTGTGGCTAGAGGTGAGCATTGACACGACCAAAGGACATTTTCTCCCGTTAACCTACCCGACCACCGTCGCTTGTGCTTGCTCGCGCGGGTTCGCGTCAGGCTGTTGTGGCTAGGGGTGACCACCGGTGCTAAAACTCTGTTCGCTCGCACCTCCATAATGGACGGCCTTAGAGATAAATTACCATTATGACTAAAGAAAGTTGAAGGGGCATATAGTTAATTCACTCGTGAAATGTGACAGAATTGAATAAAGTTCACTTTCATAAATCATAATCGACCAGACTGAAAAAAGGGTTGTGCATTTGAACGGCATTTACAGTTGTGCTTCTGTTAAAATTTACGTTGACAGGCCGGTATGGTAAAATTTGTTTAGGACCAATTATAACATTTGTTGAAGGTGCAACAAAAACTGTGGCCAAACTTCAATGTACAATTTTTTTTTATCAGTTTTAGAAAATAATTTTCTAAAAATACGTTTGTGTGCAAATACCAAAGTTTTATAAAGTTATATTATTCATAAGTCACTATTTTTTTTTAAAAAATGGCAAAATTAAATATTAGAATAAAAACTTTTGTCTATAAAAATTGAAAACAAAATTATTACTACCTATGTTCATAAAGGATAAACGGTAATATAATTTCGTTTCCTTTTAAAATTACCTCATCGTTGTTTATTCCTTTATGTTTTGTAATTTTGTTTTTGAAGCTATACAAATTAGTTCAATGCAAACAGAGAATCAATGTATCAAAATTATTGAATTTAGCAACCTAGTGATTTATATAAACATATCAAATCAAGTATATATGAATAGAATCCGACCCATTAAATAAAGGCATGAAGAGATGGATTTGGAGTTTGAATGCAACACGTACGTACGCACAAATAAATGATCGATGAGAGTTGATAGTGATATTAATGCAAAACCCCACTTGCTTTTTCCCAAACGCGCCATGTTAATTTTGATATCGACATCACTCGAACATCCGAGAACGCGGCCCTTAAGGGGTGAGGGAAGGACTCTCGGTCCGGGCTCAATTTCTAAAGAGCACATTGACTTTCCGGCAATCCAACTTTTCTTAGCAGTGATATCCTTAATTCGATGGATTTTTTTATGTTTGAGCCCTAAAATTGTTAATCGAGTGTTAATCAAAGTGAAGAATAGTTTATATAAAACAGAAAATAAAGAAATGTTAAGAGAGGTTAATAATTAAAGAAGAAAATAAAAGGGTTTGAAAAAAAAAATTGCAGGTTCATTAATTAGTGTAGAACTAGAGAGGATGAATAAGATGAAATAAAGAGGGCTCACACTTAGTTGTTTTTTATTTTTACCGGTTGTTTTGATTTTCTTTTTAACTTTTATTTTTGTTATGAAACAATTTTTTTTAATTGCCAAACTTTCACCCTTTGTGGGATTCGAACTCTCAACCTCCTTCAAGAGGGTTTGTTCCCTCTACCGTTAGACTACCTAAGTAGGAAATAAAATTTGATCTATCAATTTAATATTACTTTAATCCTAGCTTATAAAAAAGAGTACATTATTTATTTCGTTAAGGCCTAAACTAAGGTTAAGAGGCATAATTTTTGCAGCTTGGCTCGGACATCTGAATTTTCAGGACCGGCCCTGCCACCATGTCCCCCAAATTATCATTATTATAAACCTTTAAAAATTTTAAAGATACCTCCAAAAATCTTAACAAATATTGTTTATAACACTCCTTTGAAAGGGTATTTAAATATGTATGTTATATGGGTGCTATGAAATGGTTTGAAAAATTATTAGACATAATTTGAAAATGTTTATTAGCTAATAGAAAAAAACTTTATTAAAAATTATTTATTTTTTTAAGATAGCGTAATTATATGTTATTAAATTTAAATTTGAATCGTGTACTTTAAATTAACCTATTTTTTAATATGTGGTCTTTCACTATATGTTTAAAACTATATTTCTTAGAATGTTCTGGAAAAAAAAAACAAATCAATCACATTAATTAAATAGTTGATTTAATATAAACTAAATATGCTTAGCTATTTTCGTATTATACTAGCTTGATATATTGAATACAGATAAGGAGATATTTTTAAATTAATTTTATTTTTTTACATCTTAGCCTAATCAAATTTACTCTTATTACTTTTGATTTTTTTTGTACCTGCAATCTACAAGGTCACTGCCACGGTATGAAATATATATTTTAGAAAGTTTGAAAATAGTTTTATGTGAATAAAAATGTCTTTTACAAGAAATTATTTAGTGGCTAATGAATATTTAATATTTTCTGGTTGTAAATGCAATTTTATTTATTTTAAATATAATATGTAATCTAGTTTTTCTTAAATATATTTTTTTAAATTTATATCTACTATAATATATAAATAAAAGCTTATGTGAGACACATGACACATTTTGAGAGCCTCTTGAGTTTTTTTCCCGCTCATTTGCATATTCTTCCTTTGTAAGCTACTTTTCTTCTTTCCTATTTATTCTCACAAATCTTAACAAGAAAAAAAAACAAAAGAAAATAAACAAACAATGAGGGAATTAGTGGACTACTTAGTAACAAAATCGTGCGTTTTAAGCAAATGATTGACTTGACTGCAAGCATATGCACCTTATATAATTTTTACCCATTACTTATGGAATATTTTAATAACATGAATTTACTGCATTTGTCGTGAAAAAAAATGAAAACTTAATTTGAAATTGTATTTGTGTATTCGTGGTGAGTCGTACTTTCTTAGCGACTTTTTTTTTTGGGTCATATACACTTTTGTTGTGTATAAAAATATAAATTGACTATAGGCTCAATTTTGTTCAGGATCTTATGAAAGTATGCATTAAAATTTATTCACTAGAACAAAAGGTACAACCCTTAATAAGTAAACAATTGCCTATATATTTTAGGTGAACGCATTTTCTTCGGCAATTGGGTATGGATTTTTAATCTTTGATTAGCAGTTAATACGGTTAAAGGTTTTAGATTTTGTCAACATATTGAATAGGGGTGTATGTTAGTTTGGCTCCTAACGACTTAACCTTTTTTTTTCCTTTATCATTAATTACTCTTTTTTTTTTTTTTTTTTGCTGATTTAAATGAGCAGCTCATGTGATATTAGAGCTTTAGATTTTCACGGTTTGATTGTAGCAGTCTCTTAGTTTATATATTCTTCTTTGTAATGTTTCCTATCTGCAAGCAACAATATGATATTAATATTCTTATCTAATCTTAATTCTTTAAAATGTGAAGATTAGTAGCAGATTATATTTTAAGGTTTATAACATATTTCAAGTTTCTTGGTCAAAGTGGTCCTTTATGGACTACTTATATTATCAGGTTTTACTTTAGTCTTTGTATGGAGTTTTCATGAACCTTAACAGAGATTGACAAGATTTAAATATGAGTTTTACAATAATTATATTAATAATTTGTAAGCTTATTGAATTTAATGTGTGCTATGTTATGTTTCTAACTCCGTTGCTATGTGTAACATTGTTAAATGCAATACGCAATTTCATTCTTTGTAGTTTTTTTTATTATCTCTAATTTCTTATCGGATGTAAATTGTTTAACCCGTGTAGCACACGGGAATCTAACTTAGTACAATGGGTATGTTTGGCAAGGAGCTTTTAAGAGCTTTTAGGAGCTTCAAGCTTTTAAGAAAAAGCTCCTACTTAATAAAAAGTCTTGTTTGGTTGAAGGGGCTGAAAGCTTTTAGGTTAGAGAAAAAGCTCTACAGTGAAAAGCTACTAGTAGTAGCTTTTAAGAAAAAACTCTACTAGCTACAAGCTTTTAATTAGTAAATGACACAAATACTCATTCTATTTTAAAAATAAAATAAAAACCTTCTTTACAAGCTTTTAATTATGACCATTTTAGTCATTTTATACATTTTATTAAAAGCTCTAGCTACTCTACCAAACACCAAAATATATTTAAAAAGCTTCCAGCTACCAGCTTCCAGCTTGCAGCTACCAGCTTACAGCTTCCAGCTAACAGCCTCCAGCTAGTTTTACCAAACATACCCAATATATATAATTTTAAATTGTTCAACCCGTGTGTCACACGGGTACATGACCTAGTCATTATTATAAACCTTTAAAATTTTAAGGATACCTCCAAAAATCTTAACAAGTATTGTTTACAACACTCCTTTGAAAGGGTATTTAAATATGTATGTTATACGGGTGCTATGAGCAGATGCGAATAACCGATAAAAACACATACCACATGCTAATTTCTAGCATTGAAAGGGTATTTAAATTGTGTACTCATGTTCATTGTTTATATTATTTAATAAATCAACGAAGACAAATTTCCAGCATTGAAAGTCTAATTTCTAGACTTCGACTAACGATATGTTTATATTAGCTCACTGCATTATTCAAGTTATATCAATCCAAATATAAGACCATCCGTGGTGTTCCATGACCCTGGTCGGGGGAGGTGCCACAAAAAACTCAAAATATCCACACGCCGCGCCCCGCCCAAGTGAGTGAAGGTTAGTTGGTATCGTATTTGCTCTCACACTTAGTGGCATAGCTTCCTTGGGGTGGAAGGGGACCCTCCCCCCCCCCCCCCCCCCCCCTTGGAATATACGGTTTCGACCCTCATAACCGGTGACTTCTGACCCCCAATATTTTTGCTCAAGCTTCGTCACTGCTCACACTCATGAGTGAAGGAATTTGGTAAGCGTGAGTGAATGTGCTGGTCATAGGGGTGTTCAAATTCGGATAATCCGAAATTTCGGATAGTCAATATTGGGATCCGAATCCGGATCTGAAATTTTGGATATCCGAAATTCAGATCATCCAACGGATAATCCGAAACTTAAAAAAATACATAAAAAATAATAAAAAAAAAACGTTATCCTTTATGTCCAAAATGTGAACCTGTTAAAAAAACAAAAATCGAAGTTAGATAAAACAAAACCTGAACAAAAAAAAATGTAAAAGAAACTTACCGTTTGGTGGACGGGAGCTGTGGAGGTCGGATACGAGGTGAACAAGGGCTGTTATAGAGAAGAGAAGAGGGAGCGACTGCTATGGATTGCAGTAGTATGGACTTAGGGTTATGAGGATTAGGGATTTAGGATTATGTATTGTGTTATGTAGTGTATATAATATTATATATTTATATATATATTTTTTAATATTCAGATTCGGATCGATAATCCGATTATCCAAAAATTTTCAAAATCAGGATCCAAATCCGAAATTTCGGATTATTGGATTTTTCGGATTCAAATTTGAATTCGGATTTTTTTGAACACCCCTAGCTGGTCACCCCCATAACAACCCTCAAGTAGCAACGAGTGTACGTGATCATCTCACTGCCTGCATGGCGTGCCTTTTACTATCACTATAACACGCCATAACACATTGTCTATATATATTAATTAACAACATGCGGCGCAATAGTATTCTTTAACACTTTTCATTTCTATCAACAAATGTTTAAATGCTTTTCAACTACAAAGTATAAAAAAGTAGTAGGCATTTGTGAAGGTGACGTCATATGTTTGGACTATTTGGATAAAATATCTCCAAAAAGCCATGCCACTATAATATTTGATGTAAACTTGACGTTTTCATTTAACGCGGTTTGTTTTGCGATTTTGTACAGGTTTGGTATTGGGTTGCTTAGTACTTAACATAGTTTTACGACTCATTTTCCCTCTATGTTTTTAACGTTATGTGCGTCGTTTGGTGTTAATAGTTTGTGTTTTTTTTTTTTTACGATTTTCCTGGTTTTGGTCGTTGTTTCGTTGCTACTTAGCACGGATTCACGCTTCCGTCCTACAACGTCGGTGGCACGGTTTTACGGCCACCGCCCCGCAACGCGAGGCGCTTAAAGACTAGTTTGTCTAAATGACACCATTAAAACCTTTGCTAAATCAATTTAATTTACACCCAAATCTCATAATGCATAATTATAATCGTATAACCAAACGAAATTGTTCTGTAAATTTATAAAATTACTTAACATAAATGTATAAAACTTCGATAAAATTATTCGACATTTCGCTGCATGTCAGTTGTTCTCCAAACCATCGTTTATATTTGTCTCACATTGCCATATGTCATACGTTTTAATCAAATCATGTCCATAAAGACTACGTATTCAATTTATGTCCCCGCGATTACAATAAATAGACACAGTAGCATAAATTACTTTAAATGCTTGTAAGTTCACTATTGTGAGGTTCAATCAAAAACCTAAAATAAGTGAAAAATCAGAAACTACTAATTTTACATGTAAAAAACTTTTTAAAAATCTTTTTTGAATAGAAAAAAAAATATTTTTGTATAGAAAAAAAATCATTTAATATATTTTTTAAAAGCTTTCTACATATAAACACATGTAGATTCAAATATAAAAAATATTTTTTTGAATATTTTTTTATATTTTGTTAGATGGTTTATTTTTATTATTTTTTATTGTTGCGGGAGGCATTTGGCGAAGGTTGGTTTCTAAGTTGACAATGAAGAAGGTTGGAAAAGACATGGTCAGTACCGGGAGGACTTTCACTTTAGAGTGGAGACACCAAATGGGGCAGAGGCGATGCTTCACGGTGCCAACATGTTCCTCAACTCTTTTCACGCGGATGGTTCATTGACTCTCCTTACAGTAGATTTCTCCAATGCCTTCAACACGGTCGTCTATAAAACATTTCTCCAAGAGGTTCACCTACATTGCCCGTCTATCTTTAGGTGGGTCCAGTTCCTTTACGCCCAGCCTGCTAGGTTGTACGTTGGTAACAATTTTATTGGGGCTATGACTGGAGTGCAGAAATGAGATCCTTTTGGGCCCTTTCTCTTTGCTCTTGCCTTACACCCCTTATTCTACGGGTTCAAGAACGCTATAACCCCCCGTTTCACGCTTGGTATTTAAATGATGGGACAATAATAGGTAATGCATCTGAGGTTGCTAAGGCTTTAGACATCATCAACATGGATGGGCCATCTTTGGGGCTTCATCTCAATATTAAGATAACAGAGGTCTTTTGGCTGACGTGTGACGGGCTAAAAGATCAGGATGGGCTTTTCTCGAGAGGGATTGGTAGACCAGAGAGGGGGGTTAAGCTCCTTGGTTGGGCTGTTAGCCGGGATCATAGCTTTATTGGGGAGTTGGCAGGGCGGCGGATCCCGGGTGCGGTTTACCTTATGAAATTCTTGCCCTGTCTTAGGGATCCACAAAGTGAACTCCTCCTGCTCGGTCATGCATGGGGATCGCAAGTTACTTTTTGGGTTGCGGACCTGTTAACCCCATTTGACGGTGGATGCGGTTTCTCGTTTTGATGATGGCCTTCGGGAGGCTATTGAAGATATAGTTGTGTGTGGCGGCCCCTTCTTCGGTAACCTCCAGTGGCGACTGACATCTCTGCCGATGCGTCTATGAGGTTTGGGCCTCCTTTCAGCTTGAGATGTTGGGGTTTATGCCTTTGTGGCGTCTAGAGCCCAATCCTGGAAACTACGGGATCATATCCTTTGGAACAGTGAGGTCACCGGGTTTGACCCGGACTATCAGCAGGCACTCGAATGTTTAAATGTCTCTTTCCCAGACTTTGATATTAGCGGCTTCTCTAATACAGACACCACCCCCTCGAAGCCTTAAAAAAATTTGGCGAATGCTTAGTTTAGCAAAATCGCTCAGAGGCGGAGATTGAATGCCTGAAGTGTCCCCATGCTTAGGATACTTTTGACCGTTAACCCCGATTGAGGGTCTGGGTCAATGCATGTCCGTAGTAGAATATAGGGCCATTCTCAAGTACCGGTTGATGATCCCTATGTATCCGGAAGATGAAAGATGTCCGATCTTCCGTAAAACTTGTATGGATAAATATGGGGAGCACGTAGTTCATTGCAAAGAGCTCCCCGGTTTCATATACCGACATGACTAGGTGAGAGACATTTTGTGGGACATCTTGAGAAGAGCTGGGATTTCTACCAAAAAGGAGGCTCCTGTGAATCTTCTAATAGGCCAAATGGATGGGAGATCCACTCTGCGACCAGCGGATTTGCTCGTATTTGGTTGGGCTGGGAGGAAACATGCTTGTGTGGACCTCACGGGGGTATCGCCTTTGTCTGGTTTAAGGGGAAATGGGTTTGTTGCTAGGCAGACATCGAAAAAGGCGGAATCGAAGAAAATGGACAAACACGCTAAAGCTTTTGCAGATAACCAACATGTCTTTGTCCCCTTTGCCTTTGATACATTTGACTCCTTAGCACCAGAAGCTATTCGTTTCTTAACCAGGGTCCAACGGGTCATCTACAACAATAGTTCATCTCCATGGGGCCAGGGGTTTGTACTTGGTAGACTAGGGTTCACAATTCAAAAAGAAGTGGTGGCGCAACTTGTTGCCCGTCTACCTTCTATTTTGATGTAACTTGGCAAGTTTTAAGTAATGAAATACAATATTTATTAAATAAAATATTACCAGAATGGTTTTTATATGTGTTTATATGCAAAAACTTCTAAAAAGATTTGATAAAAGTTATTTTTTACATGTAAAAACGAATTTTCATGGGTTATTTTACCCATGGTTTTTTTGCTTTCTAACTTTTTTAAAGTTTAACTTTTTTATTTGTAAAATTGAATTTATTTATGAGTTGTTTTAGTTAGTTTACCCATGCTTTTTAATTCCCAAATTTTTTTTATGGGCCATTGGGGTATAACCCAGTGGTAGCATCAAAGATATTTGGGAGAAAATGCTAAGTTTTTGAGTAAACTGCTATTTTGATCCCTGAGTTTTGGTCCAAAATGCTACTTTTGACTGAAAAGTTGTTTTTTTATCACTTTAACCCCTGTAGTTTCATTTTGGTGCCATTTTGGCCAATTTTTTTAACTTCATTTAGAAAACTCAGTTAAGGTCAAAGGGCATTTTTGTCACTTTAGGTCAAAACTTAAAAAAAACACTTTTCAACCATCTTCTTCACTTATATGACTGAAAATCCCCTTCTTCCCACAACTCCTTCAAAAACCTTAATTCCCAAAACTAAAAAAATCCCCAAATCGACAATGGTTTTCTGCAATTGTGGAGCTCCAACAACAATTCTTGTGTCTTCGACCTCTGCAAACCCTGGTAGATGTTTTTGTTTTGCTGCAACAAGAAGGGTAGGAGTTGTGGTTTCATTTGTTGTGCCGAACAACCTTTGCGTAAGCTTCTGGTATTGTTGTGACAAATAACACTAATGCATTCAATAAGAGCAGACACAGTTCTCTGAGCTTTCATCAAAACAAGATCAGCGCCAAGTGACTTCAAAGACTGTTTTAACTGGATCAAAGATTGCTCCAATCACCATCTTGAAACCCGACCCGGATAAAACTATTGTTCTTCTTTAGGACACCATATGAACACAAGAATAACATAACCACCCTTTACAGCTGCAGATAGTGCTGGATTATCTTCTATCCTCGTATCCCTCCTCCATATATACCCTCCATTTGCAGCACATGTTTCTCCGTCCTATGTCTCCTCTCTCTCTCTCTCTAACTGGTCCATCAGGAATTAAACTGATAACCAGACCAAATGACCAACATTGCCCTTTCTCGAATAAAGGCTTTTATTAGACTCTACTATACATGATTGTTGCGAGGTTAAATGTTAATGGTGGGTTGTATGGTTTAAGTGTTTGTTTATGTGTGTGTTGATAATAAGGCACGAAGATGGAGGAGCAGCACGATTAGGGTTTTTGAAAGTGAGGAAGAAGGAGAAGGGGTTAAAAGAGGGGTTTTAAAACTTAGGGGAATTGGATTTAATAACCTAAACTATTTAAAATTGGCCATTGGCACCACCAACTAAAAAATTGGCCACATATAACCTGAACTATTAACTTATTGGAATCTAACACCCAATTGACTGACGTCGTTAGTGGGTTGCTGACGTGGCATGCTGATGTGTCAATCCACATCAGCATGCCACGTCATCAACTTGTGCCACGTGGATTGACACACGAAAATTAAGGAAAAAATGTTGGAACCTCATGGCTAAGGATAAGGTAATGGAATTGATAGAGAAATTCATAGACCTAGGTGGGATAGGAGAATTGATAAAGGGAATAGAGATGATGATAGAGATCATACTGAGAAACAGAAGAATTCCGTACGGGTACAACTTTTATTTGAACGAAGTGAAAAAAATGCGATCTTTGTTGTCTAATAGAACAAAGACTAATACCTTAATTGAGTCGGTCAAGATCAAATCTGTTTATCAAAGTGCTTCTCCGATTGCTCAAGATATCTCTTTTCAACCGAGGAACAAAACAAGATCATTTCGCTCCATTTTTAGTCAAATAGTGAAGGATATTCGATTAGTAATGAAAAAGGGGGTGGAGGGGATCCGTATATGTTGTTCAGGTCGATCAGAAGGTGCAGAAATAGCTAGAACTGAATGCGAAAATTATGGAAAAACATCTAGTAATGTATTTAACCAGAAAATAGATTATGCTCCTGCGGAAGTATCTACTCGTTACGGGGCTCGTCAGGGGGAGCAAATCGAGAAGTCCTTCGAAAGATAGGGCTTCCCGGAGAATTTGTTGTCTTTCTATTTGGAAACAAAGGACCATAAGTATAATTAGACACTTCGTCTTTATTGTTCCACTAGCTAGGATAAAATGATCAGATGTCCCTTTCATTATTACAACCTTCTTTTTTGATGTCAAAGACCAGAAGCTACGCGAAAATTTTCATTGGATCTCGGTTGTTCTTAACAGCGATGGCTATTCATTTAAGTCTTCGGGTAGCACCACTAGACCTTCAACAAGGTGGAAATTCTCGTATTCCTTATGTACACGTTCCTGCGGCTCGGATGAGTATTCTTGTTTATATCGCTACGGCTATAAACATGTTCTTGTTCCTATTAACAAAACATCCCCTTTTTCTTCGCTCTTTCGGAACCGGTATAGAAATGGGTGCTTTTTCTACGTTGTTTACCTTAGTTACTGGGGGGTTTCGGGGAAGACCTATGTGGGGCACCTTTTGGGTGTGGGATGCTCGTTTAACCTCTGTATTAATCTCGTTCCTTATTTACATGGGTGCACTGTGTTTTCAAAAGCTTCCTATCGAACCGGCTCCTATTTCAATCCGTGCTGGACCGATCGATATACCCATAATCAAGTCTTCAGTCAACTGGTGGAATACATCGCATCAACCTGGGAGCATTAGCCGATATGGTACATCAATACATGTTCCTATGCCCATTCCAATCTTGTCTAACTTTGCTAACTCCCCCTTCTCAACCCGTATCTTGTTCGTTCTGGAAACACGTCTTCTTATTCCATCTTTTCTCGAATCTCCTTTAACGGAAGAAATAGAAGCTCAAGAAGGAATACCAAAACCTAGTTCACTCGCTGGCATCCATGGCTGAATGGTTAAAGCGCCCAACCGGGCAAATTCGTAGGTTCGATTCCTGCTGGATGCACTTTTTACGTTCAGTTCAATCGCTGCTCACGGAATTGATACATATAGCTCGCCCTTATAGCTTATGGGGCACTTCACTCGCTCAACACTCGTTCAAAACATCCACTCTTTCTTCACTCGCTAGGGAAAGATAAAGGATAGATGACTGAAAATCCCGCTTAGAGATCGCAAAAATCTAGTCAGAGTAGGAGTTCCCATCCGTCGAGGCCTCGTTTTACCTGCCCTTGGGACTGGAACTGATTGGTTGCTTGTTGTGACAGCCAAGGTCTGAACATTGTCCCACTTCCCTCATCGGGTTCCTCTCTGTTCATCATGGGGTTGTTGGGATAAAGGTGGGTTTGAGACGCGCGGGTACTCTTGATGCGAAAGGATATGGATCTAGAAGCCGAGATCAAAGCGTTAGTTCAAGATAAGAGCCCTTACGAACCAAGGCTTCTAAAGTTGCCGGAGGGTCCATCATCAAGAATGGCCTAAGATGGTCAGAAGCATTCCTAACAATGCTAGCCACAGCGGAATACTCCGGCAAAACGGGTCGCCATTTCGCGGAATCGAACGCCCTAAGAGGAAGATTTCATTTGCTTTCTGTTTCGTGGAACGAAGTTGATCCATGGTCATCGGGATGTCTATGTTGAAAGAGAACCTAACCTGAAGAGTCATTGGTTTTCCAGGTCGGAAAATGAAGTAAACAACTCAGGTGGACAAGAGGCGAACCACTCAGCTGATGAGTCAGCTATACTTTTTTAAAATAGCCTAATGAGGAGACGATCGTAACCTCTGAGCTCAAAGATGGAAAGCAGATTACTTTTTTCAGGTTTTGCATAGCTTCCCAAGCGCCCAGCTTTCTTTTTGGGTTCCGAAAGGCAGAGTAGCTTCAGCATCGAGTAGGGTATGGGATAGAGTTCGAGTGAGGCATCAACCATAGATTGCGGAACTTTCGAGATGCTTCCTTGCGAAAGCCAACGGAGTCTGTACTGTAACTCAACCTTCTCATCCATGGAAGGATTCCTTATTCGATGATAAATGTCAATTGAGGGCACCCTCATTTCCAGAGAGAGAATCGGGCTGCACAGAAGGGGGAAAGCCCTCCTACTGAGCAAGATCATTCATTAATATTAATAAGGAAGCACTTAACTTAGGGCAGCCAGTCTCACTTCACACAGGACAGCGCCTTGCTATTTGCATTCATCCTTGTAACTTACCGAAGCGAGGATATCATGCTATCATTGAACGGCTACCGAACCGCCATACTCAGGTAACCGGTCTAGGTTCCAAGTACATCAACACCCCATAGCTACTTAGGGCCGCAACGCAATAAGGCTTTTCGCTCTAGTTGGGCAATGCAAGGAGGCCTCTTTCGCCATTCTTTCTAAATGAGAAACTATTCTTAGTTCAGTTCGGTAGAACATCGATGAGAGGATCATTTTTTCACAGAAGCATATGATTGCCCCTCAATCGCCGGGTGGCTCGCTCCAGGTGCATGAGTAGCTTTGCTGGCTCTTATACGAAAGGTACAGGCCTCTTTCAGTGGTTCTTGCTTGCTCTTTAAAGCTGATCTGGTGCTGTCTCGTTCCTTCAGTTTGTTCTGATTCCGATGAAGGATACGCCTACACAACTACCTTGCTTGGTGGTTCAAAATGGAAGTCTAGGTATCTGCTTAAGTGGTCTGCTCGTACCGTTCCAAAAAGAGCAAGTTGGGTTGGGGTATAGAGCCGTAAGCGCGGTGGGGGGGTGACAAAGGACGTGCTCGTACGGTTCATATAAGGA